>VZTF01001221.1:889568-999556 GCA_013397755.1 Cnemophilus loriae
AAAAAGGAACTTGTGACCAGTAAGATCAATGGGTAAATTCTATGACATATGCCATTTCTTCACCCTCCCTACTGTAGGCCCTCATGAAGAACACCATCCTAGAAAGCTAGCTAACTTAATCTATAGGATCTGTCTTTATCTACAAAATAACACCCTTGCTTCTCCTTACCCACATAATAGAAACTACAGGAAAAAGCCCTCAGGGGATTACAGCTTCTTAAAGCAAACTTGTCAGTTTTAATTCAGGTTAGGTGCCTGCATAACACAATCAAGAAGAAACCAAATCAGTTCCTTTCAGATGGTGATAATTCACTGGTAGGAATTTTCTTGGGCATACACTATTAACATTCATACAAATTTATTCTTGCTCAGGTTTCAGTGAGAGAGAGTTCATTTTTTTCCTAGTAGCTGGTACAGTGCTGTGTTTAGGATTAAGTATGAGAATAATATTTATATCATACCGATGTTTTAGTTGAGGGTAAGCAGTGCTTACCCCAAGTTAATGATTTTTCAATTTCCCAGGCTCTGCTGGCGAGCAGGTGCACAAATGGCTGGAAGGGAGCAAGGCCAGGACAGCTGACCCAAACTGGCCAGAGGGATATTCCATACCACAGAGCATCGTGCCCAGTATATAAACTGGGAGAAGCTGGCCAGAAACTGTTAATTACTGCTCAGACACTGACTGGGCATTGGTCAGTGGGTGGTGAGCAACTGTATTGTGCATCATTTGTGTTTCTTGGATTTTATTCCTCTTTCTCTTTTCCTCTTTCTTTTTCTTTGTCTTCTTTTTCATTACAATTATCAGTCGTAGTAGTAATAGTAGTAGTAGTAATAGTAGTAGTAATATACTTTATTTCAATTACTAAACTGTTCTTATCTCAGCCCATAGGTTTTACCTTTCTTCCATTGTCCTCCTGACCCTACCAAGACAGGGAGGGGAGTGAGCGAGTGGCTGTGAGGTACTTAGTTGCCAGCTGGGTTTAAACCATGACAATTCTACAGATACATAATAGATGTTATGAGATGGCCATCTGTAAATATACATACATATATATGTGTCTGTATTTACACATGTATATATGTATCACATTATATACATATTTTAATATATTTTTTTTTCAAATTGGTAATGTAGACAGTTCTCAGTAAATGGATTGATAAAATTCACGTCTGATGGAGAAATACACCATTTTTGCCTGTGTGCCAGCACAATATTTTTGCCTATACATATGTATTCACCCATGTACATCCACATCCACTTAATGTACATATGCATCATATATGTGTAACAGAGCATACAAATCTATGTATGGCATTTAAGTAATGATCTGACAAACATTAGATACATCACATTAAGTGCTTAGCTAGGAATAACCTTTAGATTGGCCTCACAAATCTTTTTCTTTTCTGAACTACATGCTTCATATCTGGACCATGTGGAAGCATCTTACCTTGCTTCCATTTTCTCTTGCCTCCCGTTCCATCTTGAGATCAGAAATCAGGAGAGTCTTGTATTTGTTCTTTCCATTACTGCTGTGATCATCTAGTCTGTATTCTGAAGTCAGCTGAGCAGAGAGGGGACTGTCACTCAGGTTCAGAGGCTGCTCATCCTGCTCCAGATTTGTTTTGCCATTACTGTTGGTTTCTGCCATCTCCCTGCAGTGTGCTCCCCCTGAAGCATTGGAACTGTGTCCCACGGTCTCATTGCCATTAAAACTCTCTGCAGCTGAATCATCTATTAAAAAATATATATTTTCAGTCACATGCCACATAATCATCTCTGTCCAGTTCAAACATAATTTATATATTCACAATGTTTTTTCAAAACAGAATGAAAACTGTTTATATTACTAGCACCAGTACATTTCTGCAAAAAGCGCACACACGCTCCTCCAGGTTTTTAAGTAAAAGCTTTAAGTAAATCCATAAAATATTACTAAGTTAAGGGAAATTGTCTGAGCTGATACTTTAGTATCCCTGTGTACATAAAGCATAATCACAAAGGATTTTTAGGGACAAAGTGATAAAGTCTGCCTTGATCAATCTGTCTGTCCATATGCCTATGGATCTATTTAGATTCTTGTACTACACTCATTAGTGCACTATTCCGTATTTCTGAAATCAACAGAGGTGCACGTGGTACTGAGAGAATCTGAATCTTGGGTTTTAAGTGTGCAGAACAGCACATATCATATCTGTAAACATCCTCTTGCAATGTAAATACATCTGATGTGTTCACTGCTGGCAGTAGAGATTATACTAGCAGAACTGATTCCAGAAACTAAGATCCTGTCTTCATTTTGTTCAGGTGCCCATTCACTTCTTTTATTCATCGTGTGTCATAATATACTTTAAAATACTGATAAATAGTGGACTAAATTATAAACCTGAAAGCTCCATCCAAAAACTCTGGATGTCATTGTTACCTTTAAGATTTTACACCTGGATTGTATGATGAATATGTGTCTTCACATACTTATGAGTTTGTGTATCCTGAATTAGAACAGGAATTTGCCGCCTGTGCTACCACTCAGTCCTCCTTTACTTCTAAACAATCTTTTGGCCAACAGGCTATCTACTAAAACATTTTCTTTTTCAAAGGATTAAATGGTAGCAGAATTTTGCACTTGATTTGCTTACTTCTTGTTCTCTAAAGCACCTCTCTTTTGGCAACTTACATGGTTTTGCTAATGGTGCAAATACCTGCCCAGGGCTCTACAAGGCTAACACTTATTGCAGGCTATGAAGCTGGAAACAAAACTAGGGAGTCAGTAGTCAGGAATGCATTCAGATTGAAACTGGAAATACAGGATGAGACAGACTTCAACATATTAGCACCTTAATATACCATCTTTTTTGGGCCCTTCTAAACTACTTCCATGGAAAATAAGCAAACACATTTATACACATGAGGAATTTAAAAAAAAACCATTAGGACACATCCTTTAACAGACGTGCTCAGAAAAACTCATGCTTTAACTACATGATTAATCAAATTGTTGACTCACCATCATTATTACAGTAAAAAACAACTATTCACCACTCTCAGATCAGATTTTTAAAAGCAAAGAAAATACTGGATAAATAGGTAGTGATCTAATTCAATTAAATACTTAGAAAGCCACAGACAAGCTATCGTACATTGTTGCCTTACTTGCTGCACTGAAAAAACATTTTTATGCCATAAATATATACAGGACTGGGCATGCACTACAAATATATTTTTAAAAATTGCTTTGTTTTGTAAACCTGTAAAAAAATCTGATTTCATGACAACACAAATTAAGAGTCATAATTTAAATAATTTTACTTAAGGAACATTTTTTGTTGTTCTAAAACAGCTGTAAAATTAATGGCTACAATAAAAAAAATAAAACTATGCTTTGGTATGTATCAGTTTTACATTACCTCTTGTGAATACAAATGTATATACAGTTAAAGACATAACATTCCTAGAATGAAACTTTTAAATGTGTGCACCAACCAAACTTGCAAGAGAGCAATGCTGCCTGAAGATTTCAGCTATGTAAGTGAATAAAAAGAGCAGGATTTATCCTTAATAAACCTTCTATCATGCCCTGAGACTTATGTCTTCAAGGCCATAACACATAAAAAAGGCTAAAATTTTAAACATACTTTCAGAAATAAATAGTTTTACTATTCCAAAATGGAAAATGGAATTCTAATATAGGGTCTTTATTTTTTAAAAAAGAAAATAGCCACATTTCCAACTTATTTTAAAAGCTCTGAGATAACAGAAAGAAATACAGGGTTTTTTAAGGAAGAAACTCTTTGGTTACTGTTGATTTCTATTTAGGACTGTTAACAGATAATTGGCTTCTTGATTAACAGTTTAAAAAGTGACAGTTTCAAATTAATTAAATCAGTTACTGAATGGGTCACTGAGTGAGGGATACTCTTCCCTTTGAAGGGCTCAGAAAATTCCCTGCTGTTGGCAGCAAAGACAGAAACAAGTGAGTAACCAGAGGATACAAAGAACCACCTAAAATGTGGGGGCACTGCCTACCCAGCAGCACACAAGTCCGATCCCTCGGGAACTTGTGTGTGCTGGCACTCAGGTGTCCCGGCTCATGCAGTGCAGAGGAACCACTACCAGGACACAGACCGCTGAATGGGAATGAGAGCTGTGCTATGAGCTAGATCCACGAACAGCCAATTCTCAAGCCTAGCTGTTAGTTTTGCCTAGCAATAATGCTTTCATTTCTTTTTCGTTGCCCTGTATGACATATGGTTGACAACTAAATCTTACAGATGTGTGAGAATGTTACAATGCAGAAGAAAAAATAATCTTATGTTTGTTCTAAAACATGACCATTGAAAAGAATTCCTATGCTGAGTAAATGTGATCAAGCATTATAATACTCTGAAACAATACAAAGGTTTTTATAAGATTTTTGCTTTTCTTAGCAAAAGCTTAGTTACTTGATGGCAAACCTCAGTTTCCATAGTTTTCCATATAAAGTCAAATATCTGTTTTTACAGTCATTTAACCTTGCTTGTTAGAGATGGGATCCTGTTTGTCCGGATAATGGTCGGGAGAATGGCTACAATGGGTATGGTATAAATCACACTTT
This sequence comes from Cnemophilus loriae, assembly GCA_013397755.1. NCBI lineage: Eukaryota > Metazoa > Chordata > Aves > Passeriformes > Corvidae > Cnemophilus > Cnemophilus loriae. The sequence goes on from VZTF01001221.1 coordinate 894,164, forward strand.
TGTCAAGTAAGCAGAAATATGTATTTTCATAAAAGAGATGAAGAAAAAACAGAAAGTGATTTAGCAATAGTTTCTTACAGATGTTACCAAGGTAACTAGATTACAAGGTTTAGTACATTCCTCATCTCTGGGCAGTTGTCTATTTTTGCTAAGAATGAGGCTACTTTAAAGCAAGAGTTTCTCAGAAGGTATCAGAAACACAGACCACATCAGAAATGACTGGGTTTGGGGGAAAAAGGCAGGAGGGTCTCACCCAGGAGAGGAAAGAGATGTTCATCCTTGGATAAGGGCAACCACAACCTAAACACTGCCTGAACACTGCTGGGCCTGCAGGGACTGCAAACACTCATGGCCATCACATGGATGCCAAGGGGTAAGAACAGATCCATGGAGACCTGTCCCTCAGAGTACATTCCCCAGTGGCGACTGCCTCTGCCGGGGGCAGGAGGTGAGATCTCATCTCCTCACTGCATCTGGTGCAGCCGGTGGGTGGGGCTGCACCTAAACCAGAGACTGCATTGGTTCCAGCAGTTTGCTCACAGTTTTCTCACCTTTATATATCTCAACACCTCAGCAACAATGAACTGTTAATGCCAAAAGCCCCTTCTCTTACCAAGTATTTTTTTCCCCTCTATTCAGCAGAGGCAGAGGCACGGTGGCTCGCAGAGAGCTTGGGGAAGATGGGGCTTTGTCCAGCTATGGCCACCAGCCCGTGCTCCTTGTCAGGAGCTCCATAGAGATGAGGCACACTCCAGAGGCAAGGTCCACCCCAGCCCAGCACACGTGGGGCAGCAGCCATGAACGCACTGCAGGGCTGCCCTCCCACAGCAGGCTCAGCAAACCACAGCATTCCTCTCCAGGCTCACTTCGGCCCCGCTGCCGGTCAGCGGGCACTCCAGCCTCCCTTCCCAGAGCTGGCTGACGAGTGCAGTATAAAACTCCATTAAGGCAAGGGCAGCGCACTTTCAAATCCTGTCTCCTGTCTGAACCATTGCTGCAGGGTGAATTTTATGGAAAGACCTCCACAGAAGTCTGGCACAGGCACTGGGAGCTGAGAAGGGACGGAGCAAAGGGGCCCCATGCCCTGCATTGGGTATTGGGGCACTCATGAAAGAGGCTGTGGGATGAGCTCACATCTTCATCACCACCCAGGACTGCTTTTATCCACAAGCATCAGCCATGACAGAAAATCAGTGATCAAATGCTGCTTGCTCAGGGCAGGACATGTCTTTGGGAGCTGCACAGCTTTCAAACCCTTACCCCAGAATGCTGGAAGACTGGAAGTAAATCTACAACTGGTTTTGTTTCAACTTAAGCCTGAAAGGGAGAGTCTGGCTGCAAAATACATATGCGTTTCACTTCTAAAAACAGCTAACTGAGGTCTCCCTCACCTATGCAGAGATCCTCTTCCAGGGATTAAAGAGCATCACCCCTCAGCAAAACACTTCAAGAGCAGAGAGAAGATACTTTTGGATCATGAAGCAGCCACCTTCTTGCTGAAGCATAGGGCACTCCCTAGGCTTAGGCACAGACTTCTCACTCATGGACCAATATTTCAAAAACCTCTTGATGCCAACACCTCCTTGCACACTGCTCCACACTGATCCTCTGCTCTGGTCTGAACAACACCCTTTGGGCACCTTTAGTCCAAGCACTCTCCATGTCAGGGGTAATTGATAGAACAAGGGGTAATGGCTTTAAACTGAATGAGAGTAGGTATAAATTAGATATTAGGAAGAAATGCTTTACTGAGGTACTGGAAAATGTTGCCATGAAAAGTCGTAGATGCCCCATCTCTGGGAGTGATGAAGGACACGTTGAATGGTGCCCTGGGCAACCTGGCCTAATGGAATCCTATTCTACAATTTTATGATTCTAATTCTCAAAACAAGATCTACAGTAATTTTTTTTTTTTTACTTCAAGTTAATGTCTTATCACATTGCATTACAGCTTCCAGCTCCTCCTTCTAGATCCCACTGAGACCAGCAAGATCCAAAGTGACACCAGCTTTATTTTTGAACACATGAGAATTCCAGATTCCTGCTGTGAACTTTCCAAACTCATTGCAGTCATCACTGTGTTAGCTTTTCTCTCTCCTTTTGAAGGAAATTTGGAAATGGTGGAAGAAAAGACAATGCCAAAGAAAGCTCAAGCAAACAGATGCTCTGAGTATGAGTTTTGAGTCTCAGAACTATTGCAACCTTCACTTCAATTATCTGCCACAGACATTCACATTATCATGGCCTAAATCTCTGCCAAAACGCAATTTCCCTGTATTTAACACCTTGGATTCTGCAAAGTGATATCAGTGGCAGCTGGTATTTTAAGGACACTCTTATTTAGAGCAAGAAACTAGGTCTTAATTCATAGAAATGTTCTCCTACCAAGCAATGTCTAGATTTATGAATGTGCAAACAACATATATTGCTAGAATTAGAAATTCTCTACAAGTTAACATACAGTTGTTCTACCTGGAAAGAGCTGTCTTCAGACCAGATATGTCAAATGCTCAACACTGTTCTCAATAAGAGTGCTTTCTTAAGGAAATCAAGTTGAAGTATGCACCAAATCTTGCTTGAATAACAAGTTCATCAAACACTTGTTTTCCGAGAGTACAAATGTAAGATCTGAATTCTGCTGTAAGTGTCATTGAAGTGCTGTGAATCGCTAACCAAGGTACGTATATATACTCTCACTTGTCCCCTTGAGAGAAAAATCTCAGATGTTCTAAAGGATCTCTTAGCTATCAATTTCATACTCAGTAATTAATCACCCAGAATTTTCATATTCGTTGCAGGTAAGTCAGGAATGAGTTAGCAAGCCATTCTACATAAAGACAATTCTCTGAATATATCCACACCCTCTCTCAAATTACCTCTCAGGTGAGAATGTAATTAAGATTTAGAGTCTGCTTTAATAGTTTATACAGCTACAGAGATTTCAGCTACCTGAAACGTATTTTACTAGTCAGTAATCCATTGCGTTGGGCTTCAGCTCTAACAGCAGTAGTGCGGCACAGTCCTGCAATCATACAGCCACATGGAACTTCAGCTCCACTGACAGGGCAGATATTTTACTTAGGAACCAGTCAAAAACAAGGGAAAGGCAATTAACCTTACAGCACCTTTGGCTATTTTGAGACAGCCTGACTGCATGAGGGCACCCTACAAACCAAAACCATTCCTGGTATGAGTCCGATTAATCACATCAAAAGAACGAGGCAATTGTTGGGGCCACTGTGTTTGTTCTGCTCTAAGGAATAGAGATGGGGGAGGGCCACACATGCACACAGACACTGATGCCTCCAAACTCCAAGGTAGCAGGCACTCAGGTTAAATGAACATTTTGAGTGGGCTGCCTGTCGACAGAGCATCTCTGAAAGCAAGACGGGTAACTGTTCCTTCTAAAAGGAGGAGATTGGAAGTCAATGAGCTGAGTGGGATGAGTGAGACTGAAACTTCTTGCTGTGCAAATGCAGGCTGTCATAACACCCACTCTTAAAGATTGTCTACCAAAATCCTGGATGATGAAGGTTACTTTAATATTGTTGGGCTGGATACCATCAGTCCAGACCTTGAAAACACCACCTTACACCCTTAGGAATCCAATTCATTTGAACATGGTCACTTGCAAGAAGCAGTTCTGCAGACCAGAGAGTGGCAGGTTCAAGAGCAATTTTTAGTTACTATGCTGTTCTCCTTAACCTTTGGCTTCAACAATGCATGTGCTTTATTTTCCTATGTTAAAATACAATTTTAATAAAAATAATATGCTGCATAAGCAAAAATTATAAACTAAGTTAGTTACATTCCTTCCATGATTTCACAACACCAAGGCAACCTTCCTAATGGGGATTAATGAAAAAAACACTATTGGTGGCAACAGACAGCAGGTAGTTTTGGGAGAGGAACACCATGAATCAGACAAAACGTGGTGTACACTGCTGACTCACAGAAACTTCTGTAGTATAAAATATTATAGAGACTTTTCTAAATGAACTGATTAAAAGGAAAGGACACATTTCACTCCTACCACTTTTCACAAGGACCGTTTAATACCAATTTGTTACAGTTATGTATTTGGTTATGCTTCATTTACATCACAAGTCATGTTTGAAGCATAAGTTCAATACATAACTTAAAAGCCAGTCCAAATCAACTCTATCTATTCATCATCTCCATTCCCTTTCACACTATTACATAGAAGAGGGGTTGAATTAATGGAGGTACAAAGGTGATCTCAGACCTTCTCCTTTCATAAAGCATAAGAATGGTCATAGTTGGTCAGATAAAAAATCCATCTAGTCCAATATTCTATCTCCTAATCAGTGGTCATTAGGAGATGTTTTGAGAAGAGAATAAGGCAAGCATATACAATTCTTCCTCCGGTGGATTGCTGAGCCCTTAATAATTTCAAATGCAAGGTCTTCCTGAGCGGGATGTGGCTTCTAGTCACATGCTGATGCTCAACATGTTTTTTCCTTCCAAGTATCCAGTCTTTCTTTGAACCTGTATAAACCTCAAGCACCTTTCTCTGCTCCTCCAAAAAGTTGCTGCCAGTATTTCTGTTTCCACTGTATCCACTGTTTCCACTGTCCTGTATCGAGAAAACAAGGTACAGGAATTAAGAGGTGGGCAAGAGCCCTTCCGGGGGCAGAGCACAATGGTGTGCACAGAGCTCAGTTCCTTTATTCCCAGTGAGACTGCATTTACTCCATTACAAGAATATGTATTAATTGTCCTCTTCAGTTAACCTCAATAACAATACCAATTGTTTTTCTCCTTCTGACATATATGCTTTCCTGATGGGGTTGCCTTCTGTGAATTCAGCTATGGAACTCATTGCATTGAATTTAAATCTGAAATGTCCATCAGTTTCAGTGATGCTTATCAACAAATTCCTTACTGTTATTTTCAGTGGTGGAGGAATAGATCAGGAGCTACTTCACGCGATCACTCACTGCATGACTTTATGAAAAGAAAAAGGAACAGAGCAAACTAATGCTTAGCCTTGTAAACAAGAGTACAGTAAATCTGATATACACGTGCACATACACAGTGGAATCAGCATTAGCCAGGCTGTAAATCTTATTTCATTATTAAACAAACCTTCCAGTAAGTCACAGTTTTCCATGAGTAAACATCTCTTCTTGTTGGAGGCACAAAACAGGAGGCTATTTTATTCAATTATAACGTTAAATAACAGAGCAGTGAACAACTGCCACTCCATGACATCAACAACTATCAGAAAAATAATACTGCCCTGTCAGTCACAGCATTATAGAAGGGCTCATTTATTAAGCTTCATGAGTGTCTTGCACGCTTACTTTTTTGCCTGCAGAGCTACTGTCCCTGCATATGCACAGCAAGGAGATGAAGGAGCATGTCTATTAGAAGGGTACTGCACACATAAATAACCAATTTGAAAGCTCACTGGGTGCACAGTAACCTTATTACCACTACGTATCTAGCTCATCCTTGTTCTTTGGCATTTACACTTCATAACACATAGCCCTTACTGCCTCTGGGGAGAAAAATCCCTGGTTTTCCCCTTACTCTGGAGAAACCTCCAGGGCGCTTTTTGTGGCAAAGGCTCTATCAAGAAGTTCTTAATGCAGAAAAACTGCAATTCTTCTAAAAGTTTTTGTGACTCCTATAGGATCATATTTGACACGCAAAATGTCATCTGGCACTGAGAACGTGGCTTAGAGCTCCAGCTCTGGGCAAACACTGCAGGAACAAGTTCTCAGCCCAACAGCATATGAGTGGTGCCAGAGGTATTGTCTTATGCTCATCCCAAAGAGGACTCCAGACTGCAGAGCAGGTTATTGATAAGAAGCTAGGAACTGAGGAAGGCTGGGAGACAGACAGGCAAATAGGGCTCCAGCAGACAAATAGGACTCTGATGTTTGAGGGTCACTAAAATTTCAACCCTGTACAGAACACGTCAGCAACGAAGATTTTTGAAACTGCAAGGTATGGTGAAAGGGAGGAATATGAAGCCTTTTCTTTAAAAAAGAGGTAACCTAAGAGATCTTGCACTCTCCTCTTCCTCGTCCAGCAGGAAGAGGCTCATGCTTTGGCATAAGCAGCAGCTGCCACCATTCCTGGCAGCATGAAGAATCTGGTGCTGTGCCGGCAGCAGACAAAGAGTAATATGTAGGTGCATGTTTGGTGCCTGAACTTCAACTCAAATGGGGCTGAAAGTAATTCCGTTAAACTTATCTGCTATTTAGGCCTAGTGCAGGTGTGTACTGTTGAATATTACCTCATCAGGATCTGCCAGAAGACAAAAGCAAAGAGGAGAGATCAAGTTGGAGTCATTAGAAGAAGTTATGTGCAGACTGGATGCTCCCAAACCTGGAATTTTTAATAAAGCCCTTTAAAATATAGCCCACCAGCTTTAGTGTGTTGAGTGGGTTCATACAGTGATGTCAGTCTGTGTTTCTTTCTGAAAGGGTGAAGCCCTGAGCTTAAGCAACATAAGTAATTGCTTGACAGCTCAGCATTCCCTCAGCAAATTCCTGCCTACTCTTCCATACGAGCAGAGGCTATGGAAAGGCTCATTATACCCTCTTCATCGGTAAAACTGGGAGAGAAAGGAGGGAGAAGCCCTAAGAATAAAAAGAAATGGCTGCTTTGAGCTTCATATGTCCTTATCACCATTTAACCCACATTCTGACTTTGGCCCCCAAAATTTACAGTACAAATTTCTGGATTTGCCTGTTCGCTATATCCCTAGCAGAGAACTTAGTAGAAGTTTCCTCTTGAAGTATGAAAAATCACATGTCTGTTAATATTGTGCTTGTCACTAGATGACTACAGCAGAGTAAAAATAAAGAAAAATCTTACCTACCCAAAAAAGAAAAAAAAAAACCTAAAAAGAAACCACACACAAAAAAAACCACAAACCAAAACAAACAAACAAACAGACAAACAAAGAATTGGGAAAATATACCAATACATTCCCAGATGTACAAAAAGCAAGAGTTCTGCTGGAGTTCAATGGATGCTATTATTGTATTTCAAGTTTTATTTTAGAACCATTCTGAAGAAGACTTGCAAGCATCATTTATTTTATATTTGTAATTTATACACAGTGTCAGTAGTTGCCAATTGCTATTTAGGTGCATAAAACAAAGAGAACTGAGATCAAAGTGCCCTGTCAGCCCAACATTTTGAGTACCTCTATAATAATAAAAATAGTTCAATTAAGTTGACAGCATAACTCTCAGTAACAATATTTCTACAAATAGTTCAGACTCATTAGACTCTTCATCATCATCTTTGTCACTCTATAGCTCAGGATTTCAAAATTACAATCTAATTTTATTGTTTGGTTGTTTTTTTACACAGAAAAGTATAGTCTAAAGACCTGTATTACAGCAATTTTATTGTTACTTACAACTGCATACTAAAAGCTACGACATGAAAATTCCTCAAAACTAGAAGTGAAAAAATTTCCAACAATTTTCTTCGGGTTTTTTTTCTATTTTTCATTTTATAACGTTTGTAAATCAACTGTTTTTTGAAAAACATTTGTTTTTCACTCTAGAACAATTCTGTCATATCCTTTCCAATCAGTTGTCTCCACTCACACTAACAGAGACGCTTTCAGGAAAATCTCCTACCTCAGCAGAGAGTAAAACAAGTGCCTCTGATATTCACATACAGAAACATATAATTGGGAAGAAGTAGAAGAAAAGTATGAGGAATAGGAAGTAGGAACTTACAGCCTTTGCACTTCTATGCAGTTCTAGCATTATCAACAGTGAATTAAAACTTCCTCAATACATTAGGAAAGTGGATGTTAGTGAATCTGAGAAGTCAGAACAGTAAATATGCAAGTGTAGGACTCCATAAGACTTGCTCTTTCCTTATTTAGTGGCTGTGATGTAATTAATGTTTTTGCTGAGACAGAGTCTCCGTGTGTCAAGTATACAACTCTATTACAGATAAACTGTAAGTTTAGAAATTTGATGAATTCCAGAGCTTGGAAAGCTGCTATTACAAACTTCAGCAAATAAGCGTGTCTGAGGGATATAAATTACATGTCCAATTTCAATTCTGTTTGCTTTTTATTCTGCCTCTTTAAAGTGCTTATAGATGTCCATGGCAGCATGTACATTACTGTTTCCTGCTTTGAGTGTGCCATGGGTAACAACAGTAGTTGCTGTTACAGCTTAAATGAAAACACTATTCTGCTCACACAGGACAGCACTTGATAACAAACTTGGCCTTTCTTTATCTGGCAAGCAACCATTTTTGAATGGTATATCCATTATGCTTTCCTACTTTATTTTTTACTGTATCAAGTTAAAAATATTCAGCATCTGCAATGCTTAAGCACCAGCCCAAATACCACCAAGAGAAGACAAAAGGTGGTGAGAGTCAGCAGTGCTAAAAAAGTCAGCAGTGCTACCTGAACACAAAAATATTGCCAGTGAGGTAAAGGACTCAAGCCTATTTGGAGCCTCTCTAGCACGCTGACTACAATTAAAAGGCAGAAAAATAAGCAGTGCTGATGATTGACCTCCCTTTGATCTGAAAAATTTTTCTCAAGTAGTGAATGCCAAGACTGCCAAGAGAGATGTACAGGCATTATCATACTCAAGATATTAGAATCTGCTTGGAAATTTACAACAGTTAATGTTTTTTCCTACTAAAAAACTGTGTGGCCCAAGTCAGCAGAATCCTGAAATATGTAATATAATGGGTTGAAAAATGGCAGATTTGCAAATCTATCCACAAACTTCCATGATGTGAGGAATTTGACACCAATTGGATGGTATTGCACAGAAGATAGCAGGTCTCTTCTGCCTTCGTTAAAGTCACCACTTTTAAATCCCAACTTGCCTCATAACCCTGCAGATGTTGACTTCCAATCTGAATGACAAAATTAAAACACTCCTTTTCATTTGCAGAAACTATTTTCAGGGGAAAAAAAAAGAATCAACCATGTTTTTTTCATAAAACTCAATAATTTTTTCACAATTCCCAAAATATAGATGAGCATTTGGTCACACATTAGCTAAAAATGGACTAGAATAAGAGGTATCTGAACACACACACCAAAAAAAAAAACAAATTATTTTGCTAGATGGTGTGTTGTCACAGTATGCCTGGCAGGCCAAGTAACTATGATTCAGAGCTCAGAAAATTCACAAAGCCCAAAGGATCTGACAGATAGTTCTGGCATATCTACTGCTATTCCTCACCAGAGCTGTGGACTTTAAATTTTCACTGCCAAGCCACCTGACTAAGCAATGCATCTCTTGTTTCAAACTTTCCCTCCCAGTGCAATGCAGTGGACTCTGCTTGGGTGGGGAACAGAGCAGGTGTGAGTGTGTAATGAACAGGATTGGAAATGAAAGATTAAAAATTGAAAACTACTTGCACTTGAAAACTTTCGCATGAAGATTATTATTTTACAGTTTCCTTTCTGGGAAGCTAATGCAAACAAAAATACTACAGGTTCTTGAACTTAATACTATTTAGTAACTTTCAAAAATTTTCTTCTCATTAAAGGCAGTCAGTTTGCCCCTGATGAAACATCACTGAGAACTACACTCAAAACTAGATTACTCAAAAAGGCCAGAAAGTAGGGCAAACATAATAACACCCTTCAGACAGAAACCATGAGCTGTTTGGCAACTCTTTGCAGACTGGAGAGATTTCTTAGGAAATAAAATAACTAGTCCACCATTCTAATTCACTTAAGGGCTTCTGTTAGCCCAGAAAAATTCAGCAATGCGACAGTCCATACACAGAGTAATTGTTGCGTGTGCTTTTCCTGTGCTTTACACTACTGATAAGGTACCATTACCAGTGACATTTAAGAATGTTTTAATGACAGCAAATCAGTACTATTCCCACTAAAATTTCAACAACTGTTTATGTACAAATTGTTGTTAAAGGTCAGAGCACCAAAAAGGGAATAAAACCTTACCAAAGAGTCCAACTGTAATACCTACTTGGCCTCCTTATGATATGGGACTGACTGAGAATAAAGGGCAGCATGGAATTGTAAAAAATGACCATTTGCTGAGCTGGCTCAACAGATCTGTGTGTGGAAACCAGGAGGCTGCTCCTAGTAAACCAAGAGTTCTGTCCGCAGATGATTTTCTCTGTGGCAAAGCTAGCCTGGGGAGGAAGGGGAAGCCTAGAGTAAGAGCACTCACAGATATGCTTGGTGTTATTTTAAATAGTGAAGTAAAGATGAAGATATTTAAAAATCTGCTCTATAATTTGTTTTGCCTTTACAATCTGTAAACAAGATTATGTGGCCCATGGTATGCTTTATATTTTGAAAGGATCAGCATTGTATAGCTACTTTAATCTAATTGAAATGCACATTAGAAACAGAAACAGATGTATGACAAACAGCTGTACGGCAGACCTGTTCCCAAGCTTCCAGAAAACTTAGCAAATACACTGTTTGCAAAAAAACAATGATGAGAATGAACAACACTTCTAATAATCTTTCTTCTGCTTAGTTAAACTGCAAATGTTCCTCAAAGCAACAGAATCCTGACAAATTCTTTCAAATCCTAGATAATTACTTTGCAATTCCTAATATCCCCTCCATAAACAGATCACCTTCCTTCCTAAATAATAATTACAAACTAGTTCTGAGGGAACTGGGCTTTCCAGAAGCTTAGTTTAAAATTTTTAGAAGCAGAACATGGATCTGAAGATGGGTATGAGAATAGATTAACCTTATTTCTTCTGGGTGGAAAGTTTTTACCCCTGGATTGAGCAGAAAACTTACGCATGCTGAAACACACTATTTCAACCCTGATCATGAATAGAATGTTATTTCTAATAACTATTACAATCTTGGGGGAGGAGGGTATCTTTTGTATCCAATGTAAGAGCAAACATTAGGACCAACACTCAAAAGAGTGAAATGCCTAGTGTGTTCTCTTTCACAGAACACAAGCAGGTTTTTCCTTTTCTGCAATTGCAAATAACTGCCATCAGAAGAAATAATACAGCCAATGCAACAACGAAAAAAAAAACCAACCTAAGGGAGAGCTGTCAATGGTAAACACACTGCAATCAAATCTGTTAATTGCACTTCAAACACAAATTTGATTGTGAAGGTTTGTTGCTGATGGCACCTGGTGATCCAGGTAGGGCAGCTTTTTGATACTGTTCCATATTCTGCATGTAGGAATCATCAGAAACTTCAGAGCTAGATACTTAATTGGTTCCCAAATTACAAAACAATCTGAGGAAAGCATGACTCTACTACCCCTGATTAAGTTAGTGTGACGGGCTCCAGCATACAGAAAAATATTGACACAGGTGGATTGCTCAAAATATATATATCAGTTCAGGTACTTAAATTTCACCTGTCTAAACAAAGAAACAGTGATCATCTTTGATTCTGCAAAACATGAATAAAAACATTTTGGAGGACTCAAAGTGCAGTCTTTCTAAAAGAAAAACCCTTTCTTTATTACCCTGTGTCAAATATAGCAGTTTCAGTGCAGGAGCATTTAGAAGGTGGTCTAAAACTATCATCTTCTTTAGAAAAGTCTGCAATAACTGAGAGATATTCTTGGCATTCCCCTTTACGCAAACACATAAATACAGATTTTCTAGTTTCTGATCCTGTCAGCCAATGTAACCCTAGGAAAAATGCTCTTGGAAGCTTTGGAAATGTTGGTCTGAAATCTTTTAGGCTCACTCAAGAAGCCTTTGAAGATGAAAATTTTCCCAGAAGTGCTTTAATTTCAACATTGTCTTCTTCTGTTGAAGAACACCTGGGACAGCTCTAATTTGAAATATTTTCAAAAAATGCCAAAACTAGTTGAATAACGTGGTGAAAAGCACTAGAAATCACGGACGTGAAGCCCCTTTTACATAGATGTCATCAGCCGATTCTCAAGTGGCCTGTTTTCCCAGAAAACATTTATTTTTAATTTCAGCACCACAATCTGCAATTTCTGGAGATTCCTACACTAGGAGTCCCTGCAAAACAACACCACAGCTGGTGATGCAGGAATTTAAGACAAAATACAGGGATCAGAGTCTGAGCTTTTGTATCAGACATAAACGTATGCTGACAGCACATTTGCAGACAGTAAAAAGGACTGATACTGTTAATGCATCATGTGGTAACCACAATAGAAGCCATTAAAAACAATCTTCAGTTGTTTGCACAGTAGTAAAGAGCAGAACAGAAGGACATTAGTGAATATCCCAGCACTCTTGGTCTTGGACTTGGATATCCAAATGATAGTTTTGATCAGATCCCATTTAGTTTGCTGCTGACTGAAGGCATTCACAAATCACAGGTGCAATCAGTTGTTGCCATCAACCCACACGCACAGCACTTGTCTTCTCCTCAGCATGTTTCAGAAAACAATTTCAATCATAACAACTAGAGAAATGACAAATTCAGAATTACCGATTATTCACCTACAGACAGACCATTAAAGGGATCCACACCATAATCTGTTGTCAAGAATGATTTTGCAGTGATAAAATAAAATACACTACATGTGAAATATCAATCACTCATATCCTGAGCTCATATTCATCCTCCTATCCCCTGTAAAACTTCCAGTGGACTCTTCTGGCAACAGAACAAGGGAAACCCTGCATTCCTATTGTATAACTTTCTACTGCAATTGCAATTTTGGTATTATTGGTATTGATACTTTGATATTTTGATATTTGGAATCTTAAAAAAAACCAAAAAATGTAGCATTGCCCTTGAGGATGCATGTGTTTCTCTCATCTTCCTTATAGCCACCTGCAGTCATGACCTCACAAACAACCTCTGGAGAAGATAAAAGTATTCATTACTATGGATTACTATGGATGACAGCATAAAAAATTAGAAAAATAGAGCTGCAACAAAACCAGTTGCACTCCTTTCAGTGTTAGGGGTGCCAGATAGACTGCATGTAGTATCTCAACTACTGTTAGAAAAGAGAACTTGCCCAGGAATTCTTGGTTTCCCTCCCTTTGTGTTTGGCCCTGTTAAAAATTAAGATTGCTGTTTAGCTTAGCTATTCAGCTAATATAAAGGACCTGCTATCCAGTAAGCCACAAAGCCAGCAGCACAGCACTGAGAAAGCACTTTTTAATTAACTGCTAGAAAGCTGGCCAGAAGAACATCACACACTGCGCTAAAATCTACCTTTGGTTGCATACGATCTTAATCTCACTGGAGTCAACAGGAGCCAGCATGTGCAGCCTGGGAAATAATTTAGTCCATTAAATTTATGCAATTTACATACAATTAGTAGCTTCAGAATTTTACTTTTGAGGGGGAAAGGAAGACAAAGTAGGTTTAAAAGAATCAATATATTCCCATATGGATGGCTATTACTGTTTCAAATAAAGGACAAACTTTAAACTCAAAAGATATTTTAAAACCTTTCCGATTTGTTTAAAATAAAAAATTGATTGAAATATTTGAGTTCATGTTTAAAGATATAAAAAACTCATTAGATTTAAAATTCCTGTTTCAAGTGACAGTACACTTCTTTCATTGAGGTCCACCTCTGCTACCATCAATTGACCATTTACAGTCTCTTTGGAAACATTATATATACACACATATATATATATATATATATGTACATTTTAAAGGAAATAAATAGGCAGAGATGCCTCAGGAAATAAGACGCCTTTCAACGAAGAAAAAATACTATCACTATTACTGTTTTCTTATTAAAACGTGTAGAATAAATTTCTGATATGGAGAGACACAAACACATTGCATGTGAAGTCTACATATAGTAAAGAAGTGTGATTTCTGTTACTGATTTAATGAGAATATCAGCAGCAAGATCCCTTCTGGGACAGAATAAAGTTTGTGGCTTTACACTTGCGAACATTAAAAGACAGTCAGGTACTGCAAGGTGCAGTGTACCACCCAGGAAGTGCTGAACATTTTATCTATTTTTCCCTGAATCAGAAGGTCAATGAGAGACAAATTGTTAGTCATGAATTCCAAATGGAGGTTGTAGGCAGATGCTGTGCTGTACAAGTTTTGGGGGCTATTTTTGCAATAGTGAGAAATGTTTCAAGGAAATAGAGTGACACACTATTGACAATATTTTTCTGTTCAGTGCCGTAATTCAAAACCCTGTTCTGGTGAATCACTATATACATTAAATTATCCTACTTACTTTTATGCATGGAAAAGACACATCAGAGAGCATTATGTTAGCCAGCTCAACATCTAGTCAGCAGACAGCCTGAACACTGGGATACAGTGGAACAGGGAGAAGGCAATTCAGGAAGAGTGTAATACCTGTTGGGAGCAGGAATACTGGGCAGAAAAGGAATGAAGAGAAAAACCTGGGCAGAAGACTCACCTACTGCTGTAGGGAAGCCAACAGCTCTCAACAAGAGAGTGCCAGAGAGAAGCCCTGGCAGAATGCATAAGTTCTGGGTTTTTTTAAGAGTTTAGAAACTCTAGCATTTTTGTATAAAGCAAGCAGAATCAACTCTGCTTTTTAGTTTCTGGTAACTCAAGGAATTTCAGTTTATTTAACTGATACAGGGTTTATACAGGAATTTCCTCATGTTTGGTGGCCTGGACTCCTGAGTGTGAGCAGTCTCTACCAACTGTACCTGCCCATGTGTACTAGAATCCCACTGCTACAAGGAGCATTCACACCCTTTCCCTGGAAGAGAATGCAAACACAGGCTATGGGTTTGGATGCATGCTTTGAATCTCACTGCACTTCCTCACATGCAGGTAGTCCTGTTTACTCTTGTCTAGAAATGCAGATAAGAAATTGAAGTCCCTTTGCGAAAACTCCCAATAAAACTTGGATCAGTTTCCTAAAACCACACATTTTGTAGAAGACAAAATAAGATCATGTTTGACCAGCCAACATTATTCCATTTAGCACAAATTAAATGCTGGAGAAAAATAAGTGGAAACAAATCAGCGCCTTGAGATAAAAAAACCCCCAGCTTTTCAGTTAATTAATTTAATAAAATGACACACAAGGTAGAAAATCTGTGCATTTCATAATCTCCGTTATTTTAAAAGCTACAAACAGCCAAAAACATATCCTCACAGAAGTGGTGAAAATATACAATGAAACCTCTGGAAAATCTTTCCCAGTGTGTTTTTTATCATAGAAAGGACTTTTTTATCACTAATTTAATTTGACAGATATCAAGAAATAATTTCATAGTGCTCTTTCTAATTAAAAGCATTTATTTGATGAATTTGCTCTTACCCTGATCCCCACTTTGCTTGGCATTTCTGTGGAATCCATATCACCCATATGTCCACCACAGACTCAAGGGTCAGCTTAAATAATGGCTTAAAGCCTCCATACCCTTTGTGTTTATTTCTGTAGTCCTCCATAACAGATGTACACTGGCTACTGAGTTTGTTAACTGCAAAGAAGACACAGTTTCTTTGATTATCAGTGTTCTCACTATTTGGTAAAACAGCCCAAATAAAGAAGTTTGAGACTGTTCGCACGCTACCCAGTCTGGAGCTTATGTCTGCCTCTTTCTGAGCTGTCCTGGGAGCGAAGAGAACAAACCACCACTGTCCCTTAACTACCCATGTCATTGACCCAAATCTCTGGAAAGGTAACACAGTCCTATTTTATTATATCAGTCAATATGATTCTGCTTTTAGCTCTACAGACACACAGAGAAATATAACATATGCTGTTTCTTTAAGCAGACTGAGTGTGTGTTTACTAGGATTTTTCAGCAATAAGCTTTTTAGATAGGAAGAAAATACCTATCCTGCAAGGTGAAAACAGGTGTTTTCACACAGATTTAACTTCGTCAGTGTTATATTATCATGAATCACTCATGGGCCTCATTAAAACAAAGACCCACTTCTCTGCATAGGCATGTGCATGTATGTATTGCAAAAACATACAAGCTTGCATACATTTTAAACATGTAAAACACATATGCATAACAGATCTAAGTTAGAGGATATAGCTATATAGAAAATAACCATTAAATAATTATAAAGGGGTTTTTTTATTAAAACCAGAAAAAGCATGCATACTAAAAATGCAAGAATACATAGGCTGAACACATAAAATCTGGTGGAAAAATAAGTTTAGGAAAAGCTGACAGTAATAAAAAGCAGACAGTTAAAATCTTACTGCAAACAGTCTAGTTTAAAGCTGGGATCTTGAGCATCTATTAAAGTGAAATGCAGGATCATATCAAAGAAAGGCAGAACATTAAAATAACCAGAAATGGAAAAGCTAGAATAGCCTCTGTTTAATTCTACCAGCAAGAAAACAAACACGAATTTTACATGCTGCATTATGTCACACACCACCTTAATTCAGCTACATTAAAATGAGTTTTCCTCAAAGAAAAGCTCATATTATGACTATACCTTTAAAAAGCTCATGTTTTCATTGTTTGGGTTTTTACATGAAGAAAAAACAAGACTGAACCAGGAGTTGTAAATTTTTATGCTTAATTTGATAGTTCAGCACTTTTGCAGTTGAGTTTGCAGCACACACAGACCAGTTTCCTCACGTTTTCCCGCTTATTTTTCAGCACTCAGGAATTCTTAAGCACACTGCACAGTGCATACACAATTTGTAAGGCATGCTCATCATCACTTGTTCAGCTTTATGCAGCAAATGAGACACGCTTCAGGTTTCTTATGTGCGCATCTCACAATGATGTTTTAAAATTTTATCACCTAGTTTCAAGGGAACTGAGGCTTTGAATCTATATTTGAAATACCACCTGAATGGGTGAAACATATTGGTATTCCACACACAGCCTCCTGCTGTCATTCCACTGCTGGCATGGGACAGTCTTCACCAAGACTTAGAAAACCTCATTCAATATTCCTCTCTGGAGGATCTGACACTTACTGTGAATTCTGCTCTTCAACTTAAATACCAGTGTCTGTGGCAGGCCAATTCTATCATTGCAGATACAGCATCCCTCAGGCGAGGTCCAACCTTTCTCTTGCAGTGCACCCAGGGATTAGCTTGACTTCCCCTAAATTCTCTCCAGTGCACAGTACAAGCTAATCTTTCCTGTAGGAAGCAGGAGATGGGGTTGCCATGACAACAGAGCACATTCTAGCAGTGGGACCACTGAGATGAGCTGAAAAGACGACAGTGAAACATGCACTCAGCCTTCCTCCAGGGCTACAGGCTTCTTCCTCCAGGATTTAATTCCCCTGCAAGTTTACTGACAGGCTAGGAGGTTGATTAGCTATGTATTTTGCTGTGGGGAGATTACTAGTTAAGAACATGGTTGAGAGATCATAGCATTATTTAACGAAACTGCCATTCCTCCTTACATTAAATTGCTGATTTAAGCGTGGCTGCTCTTAAACTCTTTCATACGCATTAGTCCTACACTTGGACCACACTAACATCTCACTGTAATACTGTCACAAGCCGAGTCCTGTGCTTCAGCTTCGGTTTTCCAGCATATTAGGCACGTTTTTATGCTCATACACACACATGCTCATACACACACATGCACACAAAGAGCTCAGTGTAACATCTGTGTTTGGAGCTCAAAGGGTTCTGCTGGTGGGGGAGGGGGCACCGAGAAAAGCAAGGCACAGCAGCCACGTGTCTTATACAAACGACACAACAGCCACAATAAGCTTTGGGAGCCCTGTTCATCAGGCAAAAGAAAATTGAGTAATCTATACTGTAAATATCAGCTATTTCTGCCCCAGAATAATGTCTGAATCCTACGCTTTAAAGATTTTTTTTCTCAATGAGAATAACAGAAAGCTTTTTTAGTTCCTGCATTTCAATTATTTACATGTTTTTAATTGCTCGATCAAATTTTCATGCAGAGTGTTTTTCTTTGTGTTTTAATTTCTTTTGCAAAACCACACAACACATTATTGTGGTAAATTCCTGCAGGATGGAGCATGACTAGGTCTCCTGTTATTTCAGAAACAAGCATGTCTCAGTGAGCTTACACCTTAAAGACACAGCAACTGAGAATTTTCGGTTTCCAATCATGTTTGTAAGCCATTCATTTGCCCAGGACAGATTCCTGTCTCCTTTGTGTCTTCACTTTTGAGCATGTGACATGTGTGGCCACACATTGAGCATCCTATCACCAGGCAACACCAGTCCCCTCAGTACATATAAAAGCTTAACCTATCCAAGTACAAAAGACCTGTAGATGAGCCAAATCTACACCATCTGAATCCATTTCTATCTCTGGGAATTCTAGAAGAAAAGAACTTCCATGAAGGTCTGTGACACAAGAAAGAGAAGGAGCCCAAGGGTTGCATTTAGCCAGAACTCCTATAGGCAGGGAAGGTGAGGGTGGATGAAACATTAGGAAGATGTACAACAGCTTTCCCTTTAGAGCAAGCTACACAGGACAGCTGGCAGGTTAGTCCCAACTAACCTAGTCTTGGCAAACCACATAAGGCCAAGAATTTGGCTGGAGAGGGAAGGTACCATGTTGGGGAGGCACCTTAATGACTGGAATGTGTAAGGAAATTTTTGTGAGGTCTGGCAGGATGGGGGCATGTGGAAGCCCTGGCCAGGATCTCTCAATGATTATCAAATCACTGGTTTTATCCTGGTACTACACTAATTGCATTTACAGTGAGAAGCCGTCTGACAAACCCAACCCAAAAAAACCCCCTACAATTCCTTTTCCACGGCTAGGCAATATTGCACCTCCATAATCTTGAAAAGTATCTCAGTGTTAAACAACCCTTTAAAGTTTTACCTTAATTTGGATTTTAGCACGTGTTGAGAATATATATACACAAAACAGTATCCCTCAGAATCTGCTGGCTCTGACTCATCCCACAGCTTGCCATGAAGATGAATTACACCACACAGTATAGCACCTGTATTTATTATCATCTAATTAGTGTTAGGTTTTACTTTTTTTTTTCACTTTTCCACTCAAATTCTATCCAGCTGGAGAAATGCCAAACCATGCAAGTGACATATGGTTTTGCTTTTGAAATCATCTAGCCAGAATTCCCAAATACTGAAAAATCTTTGCCTAAATAACTTTTGGCTTAAAAGACAATATTTTACACCTTCAATTCCAGTGGGAAACACTGGTATTTGTAGGTATGCAAATTGGTTTTGAGGAAAAAGGGCATATAATCAGATGTCGAATGATGTTACAGATTTTTCCTGTCACATGCTGTCTCCTCACAATGTGAAAAGAACAGTTAACATCAAGATTAATGCTGTGAAAATAGCTAAACTACTATTATGGTTAATGAAAGTAAGGTTCTGTTTCTTTTTTTTTCACAAGCTACGACTGTAAGAATCAGTAAATATTGCCCTAGAATGCAAACATTCATTTCTCAGTGCTTATGCGCAGGTCTTCCATTTAACGATACTGCATCCTGTGTTCCTGGAAATTCAGTCTTTCAGCCAGGTATAAAACATAAGTATGTTCCTTTAGTTGCCGGATAGGGAATGGATTCCCCTGCTGGCACGCTAAACAAGTAGCATCCAGTTACTAAACTGGGTCCAAACTATGCCTGACCATATTCTTTTCATTTCTAGCAAAAACTTCTTGTGTTTTATTTCAGATGAATACCCAAATCATTCTCTCAGCAGGAACACACCCTCTTACATGCATGTGAAGTAACAAAAGCAATTTAAATGAGCTAAGTTTGGAGATCTCCTGGAACATCCAAGAGCTCACAGGTATTCCTATTGAATTTGTACATCCCTGGGTATACCCAGGAAAAGGAAACTGTTTTAGTGAACCCAGGTGGAGCATGCCAGAACAGGGGATATATAAAATGAAAGCTGAGGACATATATTTAGGCAGTCTACTCTAACTAAGAAACAACACGTAAGTGTGACATACCAGGAGCAAAGCAGCATACTTCTAAGGCTTCAGCAGAGTAACCAGCACTAGGTCCTTAGCAGAAAATGTCCCCACTGTTCTCATAGGTCTCTCCTACCTTTTTCAAAGGTAGAATCTACCTTTATCAAGATTGGAGTCTGAATTTTGCTCTTTGTTTACCCTCTTGCTTGGAAGAGGATGAGAGATGAATACACAACAGCCCGTTTTCCTCTCAACAGGACACCCACAGCTTAAAGACAAGATGTGGAAGCTCAGAAGACACATCCTGTCCTATGTTTCTGCATGAGTTCACAGCTTTGGCCTCAAATGAGGAGTCTGAGGATTTCACATTGAAAATAAACAAGAAAAAAGACAGGAAAACAAAACTATATGTAGGTTCAGCACGGAAGGTGGACATGAGAAAGTGAAGGTTTCTGTTTTGATTTCCCATCTTTTTCTTTATTATGCTTAACTGGGAAATCATAATTGAATTCTCAATTTTATTATATAATTTCTATACAGAGCTGTTCACAGAGTCCTTTGAAATCTGTGGATGAAAGAAAATATCACTCTTCTTTTTAAGAACTATTCATTTGAGATTAAACAGTGCTAAATGCTGAGCCCTGAACAAAAGGTTTAAGCACATTTAAGTCTTGCTGAAATAGAGCAACAGTGCCCAGTACTTTACAGGCTCAAACCTGTGATTTGGGGTTTTAAATCCCCTAATTCCCTACCCTTTCCTTTCTCTTCTTAAATATATCTTGGAAACTGAGATCCTGCTTTTGTCAGATGAATTTATTATACGGAACAGAGTGACCTGCAGTCCTTGTGCAGTGATACATCAAGGAGCAGCCTACACCAGTGTAAGCTGTACCACCACCTTCTGACAGCAAACACTCAGACTTCATAGTCTAAGCACAGAACTAATGGCACAGAGCTAATCACCTGCATAAACCTAAATTTGTAAACGAAAAAGACAGTTTTGCTTTTTTACTTCAAGAGTGTAACAAAATTGTTCTTAAACACAATCTGGTTTGTGGGGTTTTTTTAATGTGTCATAAAATTAAGCATTTCCCACCTGTAATTTTACCACTGGATCATTTGGGCAATCAGGGCATATTTCTGGTACCTCTCACACTTTTTTTCCCTTCCTGTAGCTCCTCTCAGTCCACTGACTTTACTCAAGGTTTATAAATAGGAGTAGGTATCAGCAGAATCAGTGTTCATGAATTTTGAATCAAATTATTCTGTAAGTAATGACACTTTTCAGAAGGTAGGATTTTTTAATACGCAAAATGGTAAAAAGTGCTTTGATTTCATTCTAATATCCGAAGGAATTTATACAGAAAATTAAAACAGCCTGTACTTGTAAAATTGTAATATAATTTTATCTTCTTAAGCAAATGCTTTGCATTTTATGAATGTAGTGCAAATGTAGAAGTACTCACTGAAGGGATAAAGCTACCCCATTGTGAGACATGGACAACACTGAACAACATTAAACTAAATTATGTCTACACTGAAATCATAAATGCAAGATGAGGTCAGATATCTCAGTAAGATATTCTTTCCTCTAGATCTGTAAGATTAGTTTATCAGATTGGGAATGGTGGAGAGGCCTAGAAAAGATAAAAGTGCTCTTTCAAATGTCTGTTGATTATACAGCTTCTAAAAACCGAATTTCATAACTTTTTTAAACAGGCAGCAGGATTGGACTGAGAAATCTCCAGAGGTGCCTTCCAAATTCACCTGTTCCACGATTCTGTGAGTTACACTGACTACCTTGTGGCAGTACAGTCCCCGGTGAGTGAGATACAATAAAAGATTACACCATACTTCTGTCTGGTGGACATTCTTATTCAAAAAGAGGATATATAGAAAATAACAATGACTTTGAAATACATAATATTTCCAGCACTAAGCCCTTAACGTTCTCCTGCAAGAGCAAAAGAACAGATATACTCTCCCAACCCTGACATGAGCCAACAGCCACAGGCACGATAGAGAAGAGAGGGAGCATGTTTCCCTGACTTACCCTCCCGCCATCCAGCTCCATTTTCACAGAATCTTGGAATCACTTAGGTTGAAAAGAGACCTCTGAATCATTGAGTCCAACCTTTGACCAATCAACACCTTATCAACTAGACCATGGCACTAAGTGTCACAATCCAATCATCTCTTGAACACCTCCAGAGACACTGACACCTCTCTGGACAGTCCATTCCGATGTTTAAAAACCTTTTCCATGAAAAAATTCCTCCTGATGTCTGGGTGTTCCAGTGTTTAAGCTTGCAGACCCTGACCCTTTACTGAAACACAAACAGATGTACCCTACACCAGCCACAAGCTCAGCGAATCTTTCACACAGTAACACTTCTGACTCCTAACAGGACTGAGCTCCTGACACTTCATCAGTCCGCAGTACATTGTGTTACTGTGCTCCTGCAGAGAAACCCTGTTCTTCAGGACAGTTTTTTACCAATGTGACCAATGAAGATCTCTGATTTTTTTTCATCTGCAAGTCCCTGGAGACCAGCTGCAATATTGCAAGATTCATATCTGTTATCTTCCATTTCAATGCAAGATGCTTTGAAGGTCAGATCATTTTTTATCTACCTGAAATGTAAGTGTGAGCTTTAAACTCTACATTCCCAGTTAGGAAATTCAAGGCACATGTACTTAAAATATTTAAATTAAATACGATCTGGATACTATCACAAAAAGGTTGCATTTAGCACCGTGTAAATTTGGACAAACAAAAATATTCAACCTATTCGTGCTCTGAGATAACAGAGCTCATTTACAAACACATGTTTTGCAAGCTCAGTGTTCTTGCTGTTATACAGTGTTGAAGTATACTCTCTGAATTTATAGCACAAAACATGCCAGAGTTCAAGGAGTGTCTGGATGACACTCTCAGTGATATGATTTAGGTTTAGAGAGTTCTGTGAGTTCTGACAGTTCAAGGAGTTGGACTTGATGATCCTTATGTGTCTCTTTAAACTTGAGATATTCTATTATTCTCTGATTCTAATATTTACATTTAACATTATTAAAGAAGCTAATTGATTTCTGATTATTACGAATTTTACTCTACAAGCTTGTGTCTTTGTGCATAAGCTACCCAAATGGGCAAGGTATCTTGCAGTAGTTTTCAGACCAAAAAAAAAAAAAATTAAGACATCCAGAGTATTTATTGCTTTATTCTTTCAGTATTCATCATTTCAGCTGGAAAGAAGCATCTTTATGACACACTCTGCAGTCTGACTTTTTCAGCTGATTTTAAAAATCCAGGAAATCTAAGTTTTTATTGTTTGAGCATTGAAGAAATTCAAATACTACCTTTAGTTAAGAAAGGAAAACTTAATCTAGATTAGTTTTATTGAAGTAACTTCTGCTTCATTGCTCATATTTATGACATTATGGGATATTATCAGTATGATAAATGCTTTTTGTAGTGCTCATGGTTTCAAATTAATTTTAGAAGCTGCATCAAATTTTCTTCTTATTACTCTAAATCACGTCACTACAGTACTATGGATGACCCCCTGTGCAGTTCTGTGTTTGAATGCGTTTAGGTCTGTTTTCAATGCAACAGGAAGCCTGGTTTTCAATTATATAATACTTGGTCTTCTTAGAAATGTACAGCTTCTTTTCCCATGTATATCAATTTAAGTTACTGTTGAGAAGAAAGACACTGACATTAAAGAAGTTAGAAATGGATACGACAACACATAGCAAGATAACTGAAGTTTCTGTAAACAAACAATTTGTAAAGACCAAAATGCCCCTTTCCCAATCACGCCTGCGGGAAGTTCTATTTAAAGCTCCCTGAACAGCTTTCACAGAATCACAGAATCATAGAATAGTTTGGCTTGGAAGGGACCTTAAAGATCCTCTAATTCCAACCCCTCTGCCATGGGCAGGGATGCCTTCCACTAGATCAGATAGCTGAAGTCAAAGTCAACCTGGCCTTGAACACTTCCAGGAATGGGGCATCTGCAACATCTCTGGACAACCTGTTCCAGTGCCTCATCACCCTGATAGGAAAGAATTTATTCCTAATATCTAATCTAAATGTACTCTTTTTCAGTTGAAAGCCATTTCCCCTTGTTCTGTCACTACATTAATTACGAATTCAGAGCAGGAGAAAACCTTTTAAGTAATTTCTATCTTAAAGATCATGGTAAATAACAAAGTTTACATAAACCTTACTTGCTGATGATGTTTCTCAGGGAGTTGCCACTTATGACAGACACACAGAGAAATGAAGATCAGGTAATATGAAAAGTTAGTGGCCCAGAAAAGGGACAGAAAAGCATCCCAGTTATTTATCTTTTAAAAACTAAGGATAAATACTTGGTATAAGGCCATAAAGACCAAGATCAAAAGTGAAGCAGCTTATGCTCTATTTCTTTGCATATCTATAAAGAGGCAAGAAGGATATGCTATCCACCTCTGGCTTGACAAAGCATCATACTCAAGGAACACCCAGTATGGGAAAAGAATTGAATATTCACATGTTCATTCTTGTTCAGTATACATCAATGTATTTGAAAGAAATTTACTCATGTTACCCCATGGCTGCTGAATGACAGCTAAAGAAGAGAATATGGTGAAGCTAAAGAAAGTGCAAGCTGTAAAAGAGATGCTTCACAAGTACCAGGTACAACCTTTTAAGTACAGCTGATCTGTATCCAAATACCTGCATTGGCTCTTTGCTTTGCTATGAGGTACACCTCTGGAAGACTTGTATGAGATGATGAAGCAATAGCATGTCAAAAAGACATGAGGAAGAGTGTGAAGAAAACTTTACTTCCTCTTGATTTTTCTACCTAATTCCAAAGCTCTGTCAAGCTTCATCAGCAGGTATAGAAAGAATAATTCTTTGGCCCTGGTAAGTGCAACAGCTAAACCAGTTTCTAGAGAGGAATTACGTAATTCTCATTTAAATTGTTATCTTACATTCTCACCAGAAGAGAAGGCAGTTGACTGATTCAGTACAGCTGGCATTAGACTCAAAGAATGATATGAAGAAAATATTCCAAGGGCACCTACTTTGAAGTGAACCATTTATGCACTGCAGATAAGAAAGACAAATAAATGAAGTTGAGACATGAGAGCATTACCTGGGCGAAAACCTCGGCTTACTCCATCTTCTAGCTAATGTTCACAGATAGATATCAATGTTAAGGAATATCTAATAGGGACAGAGTGGGGACAGTGCCATAAAACTGACCTAAGAGTATTCCCTGTAGAGGAGGAATGGTAGGATGAAAGGGATATCACATCCGTAGCATATCCTCTAAAACAGAAATGCCGACAAGCCTAATGTCCCTTATGCAAGACCAGATAGATGAGGGTAACATCGATGACTATTGCTACCAGCCTCATCTCATCTATGCAGTGCAGCAGTGAGATGTGGGGGGGTTATTGTTCCCACCCACGCATCGGTTCTGAAACTCCCACTTGTAAACACTATTCAGGAAGACTGCTCCCCACCAACGTCCACATTACATAAAGGCATTGATTACATCAAAATGAGAATGGCAACATTTTCGCCCAGCATCTCAGACTTACGGATTTTCACTGATAAAGTCCCTTTGATTTTGTTTTTTTAAATTTTTGTTCACATTTCCTGCCACCAAATCATTAAAAGGTCATGGATACACAGAGAATCACTTTCCAGAGCTGGTGCCCTGGGGTATTGTTCCTCACGAGAAGGCTGGATGCGTGCTTCTGGTTTGCTTTTGCAGAGCTGGTACACTGGTTTGACATTGCCACTAGGCACATCTTGTAGGGCTGCCTGCAACACCTGCGTCTCCACTGAGCTCTGCCTCCAAGGCATGTATGAGTGTGTCACTCTTTGCACAAAGAGGGAGATGAGGGTGGGCACAAGCAGCTCCAGCTGCAGCACGGAGCAGCCCCTGAGGAGCATGCCTAAACACTCGAGTGCCTGTTTGGAGGAGGCAGGCACATGCAGTTCAGGCAATGACTCCTCACAGTTTACTTTTTCTTTTAATGAGCATCATCAAACAGACAGGCTTTTGTTTTAGAGAGATTGCTCTTGCCATCTGAGAAAGGTTAAGGAAAAAAAGTGAGCGTGTCAGCAGGGTACAAGAGGTAAAATAAAGAGAGAAGAAAAAGGCAGAAGTGAAGACTCAAGGAACTGCCTATTCTTTGTCCTCAAGTAGTTTTTCTTTTGGTTGGTTCGTTTGGGGGTTTTTTTAGAATTTCTGCTTGACATATATGCACATGTGCCTGCATTAGCACTTATATGCTCCCACTTGTATCAGGTCACCATTATGGCAGGTACTGTACCCATACATGTGGGTGCCCATAAAACCCCTGGCCTAAAAGCTTACTGCTGAATCAAGCAAGACAAGAGAGAAAATATGTGGATTTAAAGCAATATTATCACTTCCATTCTCCAGACAAGAAACAAGACCAAAAAAATCAAGAGTCATGACCAGGGCAAAGATTACTAGGAAAGAAATGTAAATCCATTGAATCCTCAAATTTGCATCTCCTCCCCTCATGACCAGAGTGGAGCTTGCACACTGGTCACTTCCATAATGCTATTTTTCACTGGTCACTTCCATAATGGCTGCTTAGTCATTTTTTTCGACCACACCAAAAAGGATAATTTTTTCAGCGATTCATTTGTTTCTCTGTGTAACTACTGGTGAATCTAATAACATAGTCTCCATTTAAAAAAAAGAGTAGCAAATTGTCAGCAGTAACAGACTCTAAAAAGCCTCAGGATGGTTGAATCGAGTGTGAGTACAAAATAATCAGATGCTTTTCAGTAAAGAATTCCACTTCACTGATGGCAAAAAGTGTATTAAGCAATAGGGAGAAGTAAAACAAAGACTTGTGCTACAATCAGTCTTTCTGTTGGTTCATGAGGATAATTAGGACAATGTAGACCAAAAATCAACCAGCAGGCTCACAATACAGTACGCAACTGAACGCTGCCTTTTCTTCCTGTTTTGCTACAGTCTCTCTGATGCTCTGCTAGGTGAAGGGAATCCCCTAACTTACTTTATCTGCACGACTTTTATTTCCTTGATACAATGCAGTGTATTCCATTAAGTATTTGACATCTAGATGTGATGCCTGGAAATCTTAAATCAAGCACAAATAATCACAGTGGGTCAAGCAAAGATTCATCTGGCCAAATATCCCAGTTTTACGCAGATGTTGGGCAAAAGACCATAGGAATAGCAAAATACGATGATTCTTCTCCTACTGCATCCTTGCAGCTTCCAGCAATCAATGCTTTGTCATCTTCTCTGAGGAAAGCTTTTTAAAATATATTGAATAGCCATCAGTTGATCTATGCCTCAGGACTATGTTCACTTTGGGTTTTCTTGCTTCTGCAACATTCTGTAACACTAATACCACAACTTAGTGATTGCCTGTGTGCAAAAATGTCTTTTGATTTTCATGATCATTTTATTGTGACCCAAATTTTTCAGTATGAGAAACAGTATAGAATAATACCATGTTTATCATTGCACACCACTTTAAACTGTACAAACATCTGTTATACCACTCCCTCAGGCATATTTTTCTCCAATCTGAAATGTCCAGGAGTTTATTTAATGTCTCTGAATTTCACACCTCTTTCTATTATACACCTTCTTCATAATGTCTTCTCTAGGCCTAGAGCATTTTGTGATAGTATTTGTTTTATAACATCAGTTTTCAAGGTGTGATAATGCAATTAAGTTCAAGGAAGCACACAGAACGTACCATGATAATGAATTCATATTCTGTATGCAAATTTTTTGCAGTGTATAAACAGAGTTTTAAGAAGCAGAAAAGATTTTTAGCTAACATTTCTCCCTAAGTGTACAAATATGAGATCAATTTACGTACAAAAGATTTACAAGCTGTAGATTGAGAAGTCCAAATCAACTACTCTTCCATACAAAGCTGTCAAACTCTTCTGCAGCAGAACATACAAGCTGCTTTTAAAGCTCACATCAGTGGCTCTGATGAACTGGACTCACAGTACAGACTGTCAGGATACACAGACACCTATCTCCAGCTAAGAAATCCTACACAGGAATACAGCAAAATGCTTTAAACTCTTCCCTCCTCTGTTCAGCACACACCTCTAAGAAATACCAGAGAACACATCACAGATGACCTCAGCTTTTGTATGGTAAACAAGGATAACATAAGTCCTTAAGAAAGCTTATTCCCTAACAGTATGGAGTGTATACAACCGAAGCTGCACGTACAAACAGGTAGGAAGTCAAAACTGTTTAGTCAGTAAATGATAATGTAGCAAAAATAGGATGCATCCTAACTGTGTCTTCATATTATAGATTCTACAGTTAAGGCTTTGAAATTTCACACTATGAAAAGATATTGGCAGTCGTGCACTGGTTGCTATTCTAGAAGATCCCCAGGAGATGTTATTTATTTTGGTAGAAAACTATTTCTGAGGATAGCCTCCTGGGAGATTGAGTACATCTCTTCCTGAGCTTCCTGAGGGGACAGCAGTCAGACAACCTCACTTCAGCATCCTGCAGTACAACACAAACAACATAATGCAGGACATTCACTCAGGACAAGCAGACAGCCACTGTCAGTGTCTCATTAGGCTGTCACAGCAAGTAAAGGCTTTACACAGGGATATTAGTATTCCAGTCACTGAATGTACGGTATATAGAAAAGTCATCTTTTCCCTTCACATATTTATATGTATATTATTCTATACCAGAGGGAAACTCTTTCCAAGGCTTTCTTTTACCCAACTTGCAGCACACAAACCCAGGTACTGTCTCTAAGCCACAGGCCTGAGACTATTTAATTTACAGACACTCTAGCCTTAAGTAAAATACACGGTATGTCAACTCAGTCAATAAAACCAGCACCACTGATGGCTTTTTCCAGCATAGTATCCATGTCCAGTTCACTGTATCTCTGGTATTTAATAAATACATTTAATATGAACACAGCATCTAATTTAAGTTGCCAAAGTTTCTGATTTCACAGATAAAGTGAAAAGAACTTCAGAAACCTGAATTACTTGTCCAAAAGTTTCACTTTCATGATATCAAGTGCCTCAAATTAGAAGCCCAAAATTCTCAAAATTATTAGAGAAATTATAAACATATGCATAGGTATAAATAAATCCTAAAATCTGCATTGTTTAGCAAAATGGATTTTTGCATTTCTTTTAAGTGTTTCATTGGGTCTTGCTTGAATGAGCATTTCTGCTTACAGGTCTCCTAAAACTCAACCACATTTTCTGGAGAACTGAAATTTAAAAATGAAAAAAAAAAAAAAAAACCTGAAAAGAAACAAACAAAAAAAGCTTTTCTTGTTAATTTAGTCAAACTTGTTGGCAACAAACAGGAGGAGCTGGAAGCCATTGTGCAGCAGGAACAACTGGAGCATCATGATGATGATGATGATGATGATGATGATATGGCTGAGTTATTTTGGGTAAGAATGAGGGGGAAGGCCAGCAAGGCAGCTATGATGGTAGGAGTCTGTTATAGACCACCCAAAAAGAATGAAGAGGCAGATGAAATATTCTAAAGGCATACGGGAGAAGTCTCACTATCACTATCTCTTGCTCTCCTGGGGGCCTTCAACTTACCAAGTGTCTGATGGAAATACAACACAGCAGAGATGAGACAGTCTAGGAGGTTCCTGGACAGTGTAGAAGAAAACTCCCTGACAGAGCTGGTGAGTGAGCCAGCTAGGGAAAATGCCCAGCTGGACCTGTTTGTGAACAGAGAGCGACTAGTGAGTGCTGGGATGGCTGGAGGCCGTCTTGGGCGTAACCATCATGAAATCATAGTTTTAGTTCTTGGAGAAGTAAGTAGAGGTGCCAGACGGACTAACACCTTGAATTCCAGAGGGCAGACTTTGGCCTGTTCAGGAGACTGGTTGACAGCATCCCTTGGGAGGCAGTTCTGGAGGGTAAAAGAGTCCAGGAAGGCTGGAAATTCTTCAAGAGGGAAATCCTAAAGGCACAGGAGCAGGCCATCCTCATGTGCCAAAAAATGAGCTGGTGGGGAAGAAGACCTGCCTGACTGAACAGAGATATTTGCCTGGAACTCAGAGAAAAAAGTAGAGTTTATGACCTTTGGAAGAAGGGGCAGGCAACTCGAGAGGGCTACAAGTATGTCATGAGGCTATAGAAGGAGAAAATTAGAAGGGCCAAAGCCCAACTAGAATATAATCTGGCTACTGCCATAAAAGACAGTTAAAATTATTCTATAAATGCATCAGCAACAAAAGGAGGGCTAAGGACAATTTCCATCCTTTAATGGATGCAGGGGGAAACACAGTGACAAAGAATCACGAAAAGGCTGTGGTACTTAATGCCGCCTTTGCCTCAGTCCAATAGTAAGTTCTCTGAGTGCCCAGCCACTGAGCTGAAAGACAGGTATGGGTAGAAGAGTGAAGCCTACATAATCCAAGGGGAAATAGTCAGCAACCTGCTCCACCATGGAGACACACGTGGAGCCAGATAAAATCCACCCAAAGGTACTGAGGGAGCCAGCAGAAGAGCTAAGCAAGCTGCTTTCCATAATTTACCAGCAGTCCTGGCTAATCAGGGAGGTCCCAGGTGACTGGAGGTTGGCCAGTGTGACACTCATCTACAAGAAGGGCCAGAAAGAGGATCTGGGGAACTACCAATCTGTCAGTCTGACCTCAGAGCCAGGGAACGTCATGGAGCAGATAATCTTGGGTGCCATGACACAGAACATACAGAACAACCAAGGGATCAGGCCTGGTCAGTATGGATTAAAGAAAGGCTGGTGCTGTTTGACTGACGAAATCTCCTTCTATGATAATGTGACCCGCTTACTGGATGAGGAAAAGGCTGTGGATGTTGTTTACCTGGACTTCAGTAAACCTCTCAATACTGGCTCCCACAGCATTCTTGCAGAAAATCTGTCTTTTCATGGCTTGGATGGGTGCACAGCTCACAGGATAAAAAACTGGCTGCATGGCCAGAGAGCCCAGGGAGTGGTGATAAGGGAGATACATCCATGGAGCAACCAGTCACCACTGATATTCTGAAGGGCTTGGTAATGGGGCCAGTCTTGGTTAATATCTTTATCAGTGATCTGGACAAGGGGATCAAGTGCCCTGTCAGTATGTTCACAGATGACACCAAGTTGGGTGGCAGTGTTGATCTGCTGGAGAGCAGGAGGGCTCTGCAGAGGGATCTGGACAGGCTGGATCAGTGGGCTGAGGCCAGCGGTGTAAGGTTCAGCAAGGCCAATGCCAGGTCCTGCATCTGAGTCACAACAACCCCAGGCAGAGCCACAGGAGGGGGGAAGAGTGGCTAGAAAGCAACCCAATGGAAAAGGAGCTGGGGGTGTTTGTCAACAGCCAAGTGGACTTGAGCCAGCATGTGCCCAGGTGGCCAAGAAGGCCAGTGGCATCCTGGCCTGTATCAGCAATAATGTGGTCCAGCAGGACCAGGAGAGTGATCATGCCTCTAATACTCGGCACTGGTGAGGCCACTCCACAAGTGCTATGTTCA
Organism: Cnemophilus loriae; assembly: GCA_013397755.1. Lineage (NCBI taxonomy): Eukaryota > Metazoa > Chordata > Aves > Passeriformes > Corvidae > Cnemophilus > Cnemophilus loriae. Next base: position 925,488 of record VZTF01001221.1, read on the forward strand.
GTTTTGGGCCTCTCACTCCCACAAAGACATTGAGGTGCTGGAACATGCCCAGAGAAGGCCAGTAGAGCTGGTGAAGGGTCTGGAGCACATATCTTATGAGGAGCAGCTGAGGGAGCTGGGGTGGTTTAGCCTGGAGAAGAGGAGGTTCAGGGGAGACCTTATCACTCTCTACAACCACCAGAAAGGAGGTTGTAGCCGGGTGGGGGTCAGTCTTTTCTTCCAGGTAACAAATGACAGGACAAAATGAAATGGCCTCAGGTTATAGCAGGAGAGTTATAGATTGGTTTCAAAGAACGATTTCTTCACAGAAAGGGTTATTAAGCATAGAAACAGGCTGCCCATGGAAGTGGTTGAGTCACCAGCCATGAAGGTATTTAAAAGAAATGTAGATGTGGCACTTAAGGACATGGTTTAGTGGTGGACTTGGCAGTGCTGGGTTAGTGTTGGACTCAATGATCTTTTCCAACAAATTCTATGATTCTATATCTGCCAGCTTGAGAAAGGGTTGGGTTTCTTGCAGTGAACAGTATTCCTCTCATTTACTTCTAATGCCTTTGTTTCTGGCAGAGGTCCCAGCCCGAGACAGTAGTGAGCATAGCGAGTGCTAATGAACTGCCATTTGACTCCTCATCCTCTTCTTGCAGAGAAAGGAAGCCAGAGGATGGAAATTTGCTCCATTCTACCCAGGGGAAAAAGGATAATAAGGTGCATTTTCCTAGTCCAAATATTCTTTTTTCCCCCCAAACCCACTACTTGCAGAAACAAAAATGAAACTGTGAAGGTGTTCACAATACCGCTGACATAGACACAGGGAGTAAAGCTTTGAAGAGATGAATCACCAGCTCTGGTGAAAGAATAACTAGGAATTCGCACATCTGGAGAATATGCCGTGCTGGCTCCACCCTTTCTGCCATATAATTCCATTTAAACACTATATTTTAGAGCCAAGAAGAAAAATGTTCCCATTCGTTTTGCTACATTGAGACTCTGTAAGAAATGCCCCATTAGCCTCACATAGCTTACATCTGCTTTTACTTAAATATGAAAAACATAATAGCCCATGCTCATGATATATCTTGTATCTTTTCTGTCCCTCGAACTAATCATTTTTAAGCATTCATTCCTCTCGAGTATGGGATGTTCAGGAGGAAAGCCAGACAGTCACAGTATTTTGCCTGTTTCCCAGCACGTTAGGAACAGCTTGGGGTTGTACAGAAGCTACAGTCATGACAAAGTCTGCATGTGGACCTAGCACCAGAACAATGTCTGGGGACTATTAAGAGAGAGATGATGATGATAACACTAATAACACTAATAGCAACAGTAATAACAATTATAATTATCTGTAGGCTTTTTCAACCAGGTCTCTCAACACTAGATGAAAACAGACAAAATATTTTTTCATTCAGGAGCTATAAGGTGGTGAATGGATGCTAATGAAACAGGATAGACAAATGGCTGGAGGATGCCCCCTTTGTCCTCACTTTTCCCAGCTACTCTGGCTATATCTGTTTTGTTCTAACCACCTTCACTGAAAAGACTTCTTTGGAGCCCTGACAGCAACTTCACACCACCTTGCCCTCAGATCCCAGAAAGGGCAGAACAGCTCTGCCACCTGCTCTCTCAGAGGAATTTCTCTGAGGAATTCCTGTTGGGATGCTGGTTCCACACTCATGCAGAGAGACACCTCCCAGCACTGTCTTGACTGAATCTGCTCTTTTACCTTTCACACAAAGGACTTGACTTATTCTCCAACTGTCTGATGAAGAAAGCAAGGATATTCTTAAAAGAACTAATTTCACCGGTCTTTCTTAAGGAGAGCATTGCGCTCTTCATGTGGCATTTCCTCTTTAAACTGAAGAAGGAAAGAAATTAAATATTTTCACAAAGGGCAATAAGTGAGGGCTATCTTAGGCATGACTTATGTACACAGTGGACATTTACACACAGGTTTATGGAAACCCTTAGTTAATCATTTACACTGAGCTGTTCTGCCATCACGCTAACAATTTCTTCTCCTATTAAAGAGGTGTACTCATACCAAGCACTCTGACCAGTAAGAGGCAGGTCTGGATACCTTCATAAATATTAAGGTTGACGGATGCGGACATCAGATTTTTTCCATTATAATAAATTGTCTGAAAAAAGAGACAGACTTTCCTTTTCTTTAGCTACCAGCTAAAGATTGTCCAGAGACAGATTTTCCTTTTCTTTAGCTACCAACCATAAACTGCTGACTTCACACACAGAACTAACTGAAGTCACTACACTGTCACCACCCTCATCCTTCAGGGAGTGAGGAAAACTATGCCCAAGGTAAGAGACAGTGCTAGGCTAAGCACTAGGAGAGTACAGCAGTCACAATACAGACAGAATAGAGACAATATTTCACTACAAGACCCAATACTCACACAATATACAATAAATATTTCCACTAAGATGTATCCCAGTTCAACAAAGCTCCTAATACATTTAAGTGCACATCAGGAAAGTTTTACAAATGTTCTCAATCACGCCTGGTTTGTATCCTTTGCAGCTTCTTTCAGTGACACTGCCTGTGATACCACCTTCTTTCAGGAAAAAGCAAAAAAACAAAGTATCTCCACTTGTCAGACAGCAAACAGGAAGCACCATCAGATGAGATCTGAGGAGTATGACTCTTCTTATGAGACTCGCAGGCTACTCTTCTGTGACTTGTTACATCACAACAAAAAGGATGCAAAAACATTTTGCTGAGTAGGAACAGACAGTCGTGTTTAACTCTAAGCAATAGCTAGGTCTCAAAGGGATCTTCTCATGCCCCAGCTTGAATCCCTACAAACTCTAGGTAAGGAGCTCACAAATCACAGGAAACTGCACTTTACCCATTTTGTCTGGAGTATTTTTTGTGTTTGCTTTGACCAAGAAGAAGTATTTGTCACATGATGGAGAAGTCACTGGAAAAAAGTCATTAAATTTACTTGTTAGCCCTTCTGTCCAAGTGAGTACATTCCTGTTCTTGTGATGAACAACTAGGCCTAAAGGAAATGCAGTAATCTAGTTCCCACTTGCTGTTAGAAATTTACAAGGTATCATACTAAGGTCATTTAAAAGGTTTGAAGATTGTTTTATTTTCTGAGAAATAAAAATAATCCTCAAAGGCATATAGAATTCAATAATGCCATAAGAAGCTATTAGTTGTAGCACAATTTCATTAAAACATTGTTTGCTTCAATGTTAACCGCTAAGAAATATATTCTATCCAGTGAATTACATTTTAATATACTTACTTATGTGAATATAGTTGGCAATCTTTTAAGTCACTTTTCAGTTGTGAGTTTTACATTGTGACTCTTCCCTACTTCAGTTAGATATGACTTAACTAAAAACAATTCTAAGGGGCTAAAAATTCAGATCATTTAAATGATACACTTCACAAAGCAAACTATGTTTAATAAGAAGCATTTTGTTTTGGACAAAACATTTTTAATACTTGCAGAAATAATTGACGTTGGTGGAATTTTGATATCAGTAGACCTCTAGTGGCTATTACAGTAATTGATGGCTACATTATGTTTTAAAAAAACAAATATGCTCTTCAGAAAACAAAACAGGAAAAAATCCACAGCAACAAAACTGCAGCAAAATGTTATTAGAGTTATTAACCCAGAGTAAATGTCTGCATAATTTCATAACTCTTATCCAGTGAGTAGACAGAGACCTGGTTCTCACTGATTTTTAAAAAATTACACAGCTAAATACCTTTGCAAATTTAGTCATCCAAACCCAAATCTGAACCAGCAGTAGATGTTTTAAAATTTTCTGAGATTAATACATAAATATTTGCCAAACATTCCGAGGGGACTTATTTATAGATCAAGTCTTAAAAGGGACAGGAAAGCACTTCATGGTTCCCCAGCCAGGGCATGAGTCCTCCCTCTGCCCACGCACCCTGCTTGGAAAGACCTCAGACCTGCAAGTCAGAACTGGTCTGCAGAGGGCTTGGGACAATCCCCAGTCTGGACTGGGAGCTGTGGGACAGGAGGACATTGTCACATGGTATAGCTAGCCATGACTCCAAGCTAGCCGTACAAAGAGCCAGACACTGTCAGTATTTAGTAAAATATCCTTTTTAATGATTTTTTATTCATTTTGGCTAAACTGTCATATTTCAGTGCCTATCAGCAAGTGTAAAATAGATAGGATCCCCTGTGGTGATTTGGTAAAGGAACCAGTAAAGGGCAAGCCTCAATGACCTTTGAAAAACCAGCCTACATTACTTGATGCAATCTCAAAGACACAGATGTGATGCCTGAATAAGGGACACTCAGCTCTAAAGTTGAAGTTTTTGCTCATTTAATTTGCTTATTTAAAGTTTTTGTTGTAACATTACATTCCCCTACATTATCTGAAATGCAGTTCAGGAGCTTGGGTGTACATTTTGAGTTTTTATCTTTCCCACACTCCTCAATATGAAAGAGTCAGATTTTCCACAAAATCCAGAAAGGCAAAGAGGACAATCTATATGAATATATCTGAATATTAGCCATCTTATCTTTCCTGCCCATGTGACTAGTTAAAAGGCTTTTGTGATATTTAAGCCTAACAAACACTTAATGGCTTTTACAGATGGTATTAACTATCTTTTTCTCTCAGGGAATCAAGGCGGTTTATCTCCTAAGAAGAAACACTTAGACTTATATAGTATTAGTAAGAAAGCAGTATGAAAATCAAATTTTCATTGCCTGAGGGCCTCCCGCTTGCCCATTTAAGAGACTCCACTTAAGTTAGTGGTCTCATACTATTTCTTTCAGATATACTTTAGATTCAGAGTAGCTGTCTCCCTCACATAGCAGTACACCTTCACACTAAATCAAAAAAACTCTAAGTCAAAATTGTTCAACAGATTTCTGTGTGGCCTCCTTCATATGCTGGTGAAAAAAATGATAAATCATATGTACAATCTGAAAAGTCGATTCTTATTTAAAAGATAATCATGTCCATCTATGCATGAAATCTACTGCCTTCTGATGGACCTTTGTGTCAAGATGACTTTCGTAACTTAAAATGGTCACAAAAATGTGATTCCGCACCACCGGTGTAGGTTTAGAACCTAAAGAGTATCTAGAAAATATCTTCTATTCATAACCTTGCACATAATTGTACACTAAGACAGAAAATGCAACACTGTCAAAAAGGTGAACCTTTAACATGCCACGGGGTTTTTTAAAATAATTGAAGGCCTACTTAATCAAAGGCAGATTATTTCATTTGAATGAAAGAATCAAACACTGTGGAAATTAGTCCAAAGAGATATGAACACACACAGGGAAATGCAGTGATGTAAAATATGTGTGCCAGTGCAAAAATCCCTCCCCTCAAGGAATATCTTCCAGTACACACTCATTGAAGCTATTCTTGACTGATTATCATAGGCTGGGCAGTTCAAAAAGAATGAGTTTAAAACATTTGCACCTTACCATTCATATTTTCAAAGAGGTCAGCAGACAATCTCTTGGGAGTCTATGTCCAATAGTTGTCTATTCAGATAGGATGATTGCTTTTCATTATCAAATCAACTCTTTGCCTAAGGATGTTGCCAAACTTGTTAATGGTAAGTTTAGCTGAGCAACCTGCGCACTGTTTATTTTTCTTTAATCTCTGTTAAAAGAGTATGTTCCTTTCTCCTCCAAACCCAGGAAGTATATTGTGCATAAATGAGAGGTGCATACAGCTCAGAGGATGCTTGACACATCCTGCCAAGACAAACATTCAATCAATCATTCAATCAGCTAAAACTCCTATTCCTTACCCTGCTTCTCCAAAACTTTCTCAGAGCCAGAATCTGGGGAGAGCCAGCCTTCCTGGACAACCCTCAGCTCTTTCTACATGTTCCTGGTTACAGTCTCTTTGGAAACAGAGCACTGAGAATCCACACAACAGGGAAGAGCTTCATTCAATGTGCAACTAAGCACACAGGTGCCTCTACCTCAGTATGAAGTCAACAGGAAGTGGTAAACTCAATGGAAAGTGATAAAGTTTGAGCCCACTTCCATACGTGTTTGAATTAGTCCTGAAATGGAACAAGGGTCAGAGTGTCAGCAGTTCCCATTTGAGAGATAATAATGAAAGGCTATGTTTTTGAGGCATTTTCTGCACTCAGCTGATCCTGAGGGGACTCCAGCCAAGGTAGACCCTGCAGCAAACTGAAAATTTGGAATCAGAGTAACTGATGAAACTACCTTCTATTGTTTCTGCTGCTAAACTCCATGTTGCAGGGTTCGTCAGTACTTTTCAACTCATTTAAAACTCATTTTGGCTAAAAAGAAGTAGATGTTCAATCCATAAGGCCCCAACACTAGCTAATAAAGACCTAGAACCATGGCTCAAGCTTAAACATCACTTTTTTTAAACAAAGACTTTAAAAGGGTTCATTGATGACCATATTTATAGCAAAGAACAAGGGAACTCACTGGTTTTTTGTGTATCTGCCAAAGCTTGTCTGCACCAGATCTATATAGGTATAAGGAGAAACCCAAAAGCAAGGCCTCAGCCCTACCTTGAAAACACAAGCAACTCACAGCTTCCCTATGGCTTTTTATGTAATCACGTCAGCTAGCAGTCAGCTAGCTCTTACCAGAGAGAAAGCTTCTAGCCTATCCTTCCTGCATGAATGTGTCACCAAAAGTGCCTGTCACACTTCAGGCTGAGCTGTAGCAGGCAGAAAAAAAGGCTCCTACTTCAGATACCTTTGGCCAATCCATATGTTCTACTCATTTTTATATTTGGCATGTTTAGGGAATCTAATTTAGAGTAGTAAAGACTATCTCACAAGATGTAGGTGGATCTTAAAATATCCTCCAGATTTCTGGCTTAGTGTAAAAACTGTTCCTCTTTAATATCAAAACAGTAGATTTTTTGAAAGAAAAAAATATTACAAATATAGTCAGTGCTGAATCAGTGTGAACATCCAGGGGAAAAAAACAAAACAAATACAAACAATTTTCAGTGTTCCATCCTTTCCTTCCAAAAACTGGTACATTTCATTAAGGTGTAGTTCAGATTTAAGGTGGAATTTTTTCCAGTAATTCTACAGCTTACTCCCGACATAGCTTGTAGTTGCCAAAAATCCTCCATCATGTCTCTTTACTCTCATGAAAGGAATATGACAGTAATGTCCTCCCTCTTCTTTACCCATTCACCAGAGTTCCTGGAACACATTACTTACAGCCATCAATAAATTCCAGCATCACCAAATTGGAAACTCAATTTATTAAACCACATGGTTTGGACTTTTCTGTTTTCTTTATTTCAGAGAGTGCAATGTATGTTCTGGCCTTCAGTCATACTGCTCCTTCAGTCATGATGCAAATTCTGATACCTCCAGTTTCTAAATAATATATATATATTGCCGTGACACAAAGCAACAGACATTCACATCTGTCCAAGTCCCTTCTTCTGACAGAAGACCCATCTTCTGTCTTGTCTCATTTCCCCAGCTCCACTAGCCTTCTGATGTATCTAGGGAGATGGGAGAGTAACCCCTCTGAGCTGTGCTATCTCTGCTAATAGCTCTAAACCTTCTGGATTAATGATGCTCTGAGTCACTGGAAAAAGCTGTCACTCTTGTTGTATGGATGAGTAAATTTAACAAAGATGGTAATATTCCTCCAAATGCTACCAATTAAAAATGCTTCCTTTAGTACTACTTCTTTGAACAATAAAACTACTGAATCAGACCTTCACTTTAAATGCATCGGCAAAAACTCTCAGATTCCTTTGAACAGATACTCCACATGCAGAGGGTGGGTGGAAGAGGTGACAGCATCTCTTTTGGAATGCAGACAATATAATAAGGCACGCCACTTATGCCATGTTACTGACCTGCTGGTATTCCAAAACAGGTTTTGTTATACTGAAATCCCACAGGTGTTTACCACAAACATCTATGTGCTTTCTTCACCATTTGAAGATGAAAAGGAATAAATAGCCTGTCGTACTGGGCTCCCTCTCCTGCTTCCTCTCTGCAGGATTCAGAGGTCTACCTACCACTTACGCCTCTGCCAAGCCCATCACTACTGACTCTCTTCCTGTCCGTGAGACAGCTCTCTGGAAAACTGCTTTTCCTTGCTGCTAAAACTGACTTTCTCATCTCATACTCAGAATCCAAGCCAGAAACAAGCATGAAGATAGGTTACCTTTCCATTTGCTCTACACCAGCCTATCCTCCTCTAAGGACATGCCTTTCAAACACAGCACCCTTTCCTTTACTATCTTTCTCCTCTCCCATGACACAGTTTCAGCTGGCAAATAAGCAAAGATGAAGTATTAAGGAGAAGTATTTCAGATTTCCTTAGACTGAGAACTAAGGATTATTACGAAAACTCTTTCTCTCTTGCTAAAATCCACACCTTACAGACAAAAAAAGCCTCAGCATTCTTCACCAATAACTACACGAACTTGTGAAAAAAATTGTTCCTTACCACCTGACACCAGTGCACAAAGCTTTTTACTCCAGAATTCATTTACTTCTCAAACTGTCTTGATGTTTAAATGATAGCAGGGGAAAAAAGCCTTTTAACAACAAAGGCAGACAAATGAAAGGTGGTAGGAGGAAGGAAACACCTCCTGATCATATTCCAGTAACAAGAATATCCAGCTTTAAATTATTCAACCCACTCTTCAATTTTGGGGCCTTTCATGATGCTGCTACCTTATTGGCTGCCCAGACAGGAAAGACAGGAAAAAAAAATTCCACTTAAAATGATCTAGAAATCTCCTTTCTTTTTTGACAGAGGTCTTATAAGCTGGAGTGCATGTGTTCAATGTGAACAGATACTGAGACCAATCTAGTTTCAACCCTCTGCATGAGCACAAACACCTTCAACTAGACCAGGTTGCTCAAAGCACCATCCAACCTGGCCCTGAACATTTCCAGGAATGGGGCATTCACAACTCCTCCGGACAACCTATTCCTGTGTTTAATTGCCTTCATCATCAAAAAAAAAAGTCTTCCTTATGTCCACTCTAAAACCTATCCTCTTCCAGTTTAAAACTATTGTCCCTCATCCTGTCACTGTAGGCCTTGGGATAAAGTGTCCCTCTCTCTTCCCTATATTTCGCCTTTACATATTGGAAGTCTCCATTAAGATCTTTCCAGAAGCTTTTCTTCTCCAGGATGAACGACCTCAACTCTCTCAGCCTGTCCTCATGGAAGAGTTGTTCTATCCCTCTGACAATTCTTGTGGCCCTCCTCTGGACCAATTCTAACAAGTACTTGTCTTTCTTGTACTGAGGATCCCAGAGCTGCACACAGCATTCCAGGTGGATTGTCACAAAAGTCTTCATCACTCAGTCTCTGACCTGACCTACAAAGCACCACTGCAGATGGCTCTGAGAGGAAGCCCCTAAGATTCCCCTGTTCTGTAACAGAAGAACACTTTGAAGGAAGGACAGATCTTCACTATGGATTTATACTTATTTTTACATGAATACATGTATATACACACAGGCATATATATACATGGAACCTACTTATACAAGAGACAGCCATCCAAATTTACTTTTGTTATTGCATCCCTGGAGGAAGAATGTGCTGTTGAACTGTTTTAGCTACTGTTGTCCCTCAGATATAACCTGTAATATTCTGATAGAAGCTACAGATACTGACATCTGCTGTTTCTCACTGCTGCCTCTGCTGCATAGGAAAAAACAAGCTGGTAGAGATGGCACACACCTTGTGATACGTTTGAAACGCATTCAGACAAAACCTTTTCCCTGCACACCAAAACAATAAAGCAAGACATGCAACCACAAGAAAGTGTTCTTCAAGTACGTAAACAACAAGCAGAAACAGAAGGAAAATACTGTCCCTCTGTTAAACAGGAAAGGTGAATTAGTCACCAATGATGCTGAAACGACCAAGGTTCTCAAGACTTTCCTCACCTCTGTGTTTACCTGCACTGTTGGGCCTGGACTTGGGAACAAAAATCCAGGCTGATGCAAACACAGTCCCACTGACAATAGAGGAAGCTTTGGTGTGTGAACTGCTACAGGAGATTGGCCCCTAAAAGTCAACGGTCTGTGACAATATCCACCCGAGGGTGTTGTTAGAAGACCTGGCTGATATTGTTGCGAGGCTGCTTTCCATAATCTTTGAGAAGCCTTGGAGATCCAGGGATGTCCCAGGAGACGGGCAGAAGACTAATTCCACTTCCACCTACAAGAAGGTCTTAAAAGACGATTCAGGAAGTTATAGGCTCATCAGTCTTACTTCAGTCCCTGGGAATGTTATGGAACAAATCCTCCTAGGGGCTATCTTAAGTCAGATGAAGCACATGATTGGGAGAAGCCAGTACAGATTCACCAAGGGCACATTGTACTTGACAAACTTGATCATCTTCTACAACAAAGTAACCTGTTCACTTGATGTGGGGTGAGGAGGACATTGTCTACTTGGATTTCTCCAAGGCTTTTGACATGGTTTCCCACAGCCTCTGTCTGGACAAAGTGATACGTTGTGATCCAGACATGTGGTCCGTGTGGTGGGTGGGGATCTGGCTGACAGGGTGCACCCAGAGGGCGGTGGTGAACAGCTCCTTTTCAAACTGGAACCTGCCGGAAGTGGGGTCCCCCAGTGATCCATGTGGGGCCCAACGCTGTTTAATATTATCACAAAGTATTTGGAAGATGGGATCAAGTGTACGCTGACAAAGTTTGCCAATACCAAACTGAGTAGGAAAGTGAGCATTTCAGAAGGGAGTGCCAGACTGCAGGAAGACCTGGATAGAAGAGTGAACTAACAAGAACCTTATGAAGTTGGACAAAGACAAGTGTAAGGTCTTGCACCTGGGAAAATATAATCCAGGAGTGCAACACAGTATGGGATCAATACCAGGGGGTAGGGACCAGTTCTGTAGAAAAGGACCTGGGAGTCCTGGTGGACAACAAGCTCAATATGAGTGAGCACTGTGCTGCTGCAGCAAAGAAATTCAATGGGATGCTGGGTCGTGTCAACAAGAGCATCACCAGCAGAGATGTACTCTCAGTGCCTATCAGACCGCACCAGGAATACTGTGTGCAGTTTTAGTTCCTGCTATACAAAGAAAGGTGTGGAAAGGCTGGAGAAGGTACAGAGAATGGTCATAAAGATGATCAAATCACTGGGAAGCCTGCTGTGTGAGGGAAAGCTAAAAGAACTGTGTTTGTTCTGTTTTGAGAAAAGAAGGTTTAGGGTAGACCTTGAGTTCCAGTATTTAAAGGGTGGCTACAAAGAAGATAAGGACTCTCTTTTTGACAAGGAGTCACATGGAAAAGATAAGGGGCAATGGGTACAAGCTACTTCTGGGGAGATTCTGATTAGATACAAGAGGAAAATTTTTCACAATGAGAACAATCAGCTATTGAAATAATTAAGATGCAGCTGGACAGGGTGCTGGGCCATGTTGTATAGACCATGCTTTTGCCAAGAAAGGTTAGACCAGATGATCCTTGAGATCCCCTTCCAACCTGACATTCTGTGATTTTACAATTCTATGAGCTCTGCTTTATTGCCTCAGAGATCCACGACTATTGGAATATATACTGCTTTGGCTGGATTTAGACTTCACAAAATTGCCTGTTTAGAAATTCAGGCCCACGGCATTTCTGAGCTCTCAGAGACCATCTCTAATTAGAGTACATGAAAATGCATGCTTAAAAACAGATTCCCATGCCATCAAGCTCTACCTCTCCTCAGTGATCTGTTCACTTTATTTAGAAATAGACATCTATATAAAGATATATATGTATATTTGTGATACGAGAAATATAGATTTATAAATATGGGTATAAAATCTACAAATAGAAAATCTATTCATAGTAGTAGATAAGTCTATGTAAACTTGAATTAGATTTATATTTGTTTCGTATTGTGTAACAAAATATAAAACTGGGCCAACATAAAACTCAGTGCTAACTTTATTTTTAATAAATGCTGCTGGAAAAATAACCTTGGCAAGTTCAATCTTGGCTACTCCCTACATAGCCTTCCTAATCGTCTACTCTCTGGATTTTTCCTGAGAACTGATTTCTGTTCACATCTGTGTGTACAGACAGGGAGAAACAAATGGAAAGACATCCACCACATACTCACACAGGAAAGCAGAATTAAGTAAAATTTTCCTGCCTTGAAGGGTGCTGAAGGGGGACGGTTTTCACTCTGAGCAGGAATAATGGAGGAGTCCAGAGAGTGGTTTCTCCTCATTGTTTCATTCAGGTTCAAAGTGGAGCTAATTGCAGTATTCCCAAGAGGTAGTGAGACAGCATGGGAGACTAGATTTTTTCCTGACCCACAAGACAGAAATATCTTTAAAGAAACTACTTATTATTAAGAGAAATTCATTCAGCTAGGCAGAAAGAGTTTAAAAGCCAAATAGATGTTTCTCTTCTATCTGCATATACATTAAAAGAACCACAGATACTGGTATTGTTAGCATCTGCTCTCTCCCTCATATGTGTGCACAGGATGATCAGTTAGGCCTGGGATGTTTCTGGCCAGTCTGCTCATGCCCAGGCGTTAGCCAGATCACAAGTAACACAGGGCCATACATCATATTTCAGCTAAGAAGCAAAGGGCCACTCTTTCATCACAGCATGCTTGACTGGGACATGTCAGATTTGGGACATCCCTGTTGTCATTCTCCCTGAAACCATATTGCAGAATCCTTTTCTACTCACAGAGGCTCACACCAAGCATCTACCAAAAACAGTAGATGCACTAGAAGGCCTCAAAGCTAGTCTAAAGGAAAAACAAAAAAAACCCCAACATAAATTGAACAGAACTGCCACACAGACTATTGACTTGCATCTAGGATAGGGCAACCCTGGTTGTGTGTACAGACTGGGGAACGAGATGCTGGAAAGCAGCACCGCAGAAAAGTACCTGGGAGTCCTGGTCAATGGCAAATTTGAACATAAGTCAGCAGTGCCCTGGCAGCCAGGAGGGCCAACCCTGTCCTGGGGGGCATCAGGCACAGCATCACCAGCTGAGGAAGGGAGGGGATTGTCCCGCTCTGCTCTGCTCTAAGGCAGCCTTACCTTGAATATTGTTGGGCACCACAATATAAAAAGACATTAAATTATTAAAGAACATTCAAAGGAGGGCCATGAGGATGATGAAGGGCCTTGAGGGAAAGCCTTATGAGGAGCGGCTGAGGTCACTGGGTCTGTTCAGCCTGGAGAAGAGGAGACTGAGGAGAGACCTCATTGCACTCTGCAACTTCCTCATGAGGGAAAGCAGAGGGGTAGGTATTGATCTGTTCTCTCTCGTGCCCAGTGATAGGACTCGAGAGAATGGCATGAAGCTGAGTCAGACTGGTTTACTTTGCATATCAGGAAAAAGTTCTTCACCCAGAGGGTGGCTGGGCACTGGAACAGGCTCCCCAGTGAAGTCATAACACCAAGCCTGACAAGAATTCAAGAAGCATTTGGAGAACGTTTTCAGGCACATGGTGTGACTCTCGAGGTGTCCTGTGCAGGGCCAGGAGTTGGACTTGATGATCCTGATGGGTGCCGTCCAAATCAGCTTATTCTACAATTCTATGATTCCATGATTCTATGAACTGGACTACTCTAAACCAGGCATTACACTGGAACGGGTTTTAAGAAACAGAAAGGACAAATAGGCTACTGCTGTGTTGGCTGAACCAACAGTTGTGGTGGCCAGGGGACCAGAGAGCCCAGGTACAGAGGGGGCCCGCCGGTGGACAGGCTTCAAAGTGTAAGACTCTCCTTCACCTCAGTAAGAAGGGCCTCTCCCATTGACCCCATGGAGATTCGGTCTGTCTGACTGGCCAACAGACAGACATCCCTTGTATCCCTTAAGAGGATGTAATCCAGCCCCCACTCTATCCCCTCCTTATCCCCATTGGTTGTTCTTGTATTACCCCACCTCCCTCCTGTATCCCTTTATAAGGCTGTCCCAAACGGAAGTGTGCCCCTTTGCTGCCTTGCCTTGCCCTTTCCCCTGCTCCCTTGCCTCCTCCCTTGCCTCCTCGGACTGCACCGAGACAGATAAGTAATAAACTTCGGTGCCCCAGCAAGGGCCGCCTCTGACTCTTTGCCTCTAGTGATGCCTGAGCTGGCCAGCTCAGTGTGAGTGGCTGCGTGTCTCCACCGCACTGGTGAGAGAGCTGATCTGCGGGGTGCCAAGAAGCACTGCCAGGGGTTCCTTAGCCAAAGGTTCCCCTTGGGACAAGCAGAAGTTTCTCCGCCAACATCCCACATGGCATTAGGCTACCACTACCCACCCAAGTAAATTATCTGTGCAGTAGTTCTTCTTAAAAAACCCTGTTCTTCCGCATAGCCATGATAGCATCAGAGCTGCCTGTAAAAGGCTAGAAGTGTATACAGTTTCCTAGGTGGTGAGAAATTGTTTCTCAGAAAAATAATAGTTTTACCATGTCTACACTTTCCTTTGAAAAGCTGCATTTAAGAAAGCTTTTATTGAAATCGACACTTTACAACGCCAACGGAGATAATTAAGTTTAAGAATCACCATGGAACACTCTTTCTTAAATTATTGTGAAAAACTTGGCCAGGCTGCTGTTTCACTCTTTTAAACCCACCTGTGCCACTAGCCTTTTAGTGCCATCACCATCGTTTCTTCAACTTCTAGAGCAAGCAATCATTTTAGGCCCCATTTTTTCCAGGGGCTGAATGGAAGCACACTGCTCAACAGATGATTCAGAGAAGAGAAAAATATTTGTCCTTGCTAAGAGGCTTTACAACATCCATGCCTTTAAATAAAGTAGGACGTATTTGCAGAAGATATAATAATATGTACAACTGCAAGTCTGTGACTGCAGTCTTACAGGAAAAACCAGGGATTATAGCTTGCTCCAGGAAACTAGGATGAACCATTCCTAGAGAGCACATAAAACTAGTACAGAACTGCAGAAATGTAGCAGAAAGAAGAAATGAAGATATGGGAATAGACAGAGCTTGGCTAACTTGCTGAATTAAAGCTTATCATCACTGCATAAATTGCACTGATAGTTTAATTAAAGAGATAGTAACAATTTCAGTGCCCATATTAACTACTTCAGGATTCATTCAGCTACAGAGTACCTATTATGAAAACATGCAGGGTGAAACCTTGTCTCCACTGGAGTTCATAGAAATTCTCATGATTTATTTCAGTCAGATTTTCACTGCATCCATGTATTTTGGAGATGATCATGCTGGATAAAATGTCTAAAAACCAAGTCACTAAAAGTCAAAGTTCTTTTAAACTTTTGATACAAATACAATCCTTGGACCATTACCTCGGAGAGATATCTTCTAGAAGATGGAGGGATATCTTTTTAAAATCTTTTACCAATTGTTTTTAAACAGACAGAAATCCCAGACGATGTATGCAAACCCGTAAAGTATTCAAAGACTATTACAACGAATTATAGCTTCTTTACGCAAGGAGTCTTTTTTAAGACTGATTTGACAGCACTAGTTGCTTCCATTTACTTTCTAGCTCTCTAGACCACCCTGCTGCTCTCACTGTTTGTATCACCTCTTTTTGAAGAGGACTTATTTCCTCCATTCCAAGTAATTCACATTAAGAGTTCCCACATCATGTAGTTCTGTCTTGCCATTCTCTGACAGGTTGCAGCATCAGCTCCCTTCAGAATAACCATCCACAAGACACTTAAACAGTGTGACATAACAAACTCACTGTCATGTCTTTGCCAATTAGGTCATTAAAATTTTATTATACTTCATTTTTTGGTTCTTCTTGGAACAGTAATTTTGTGTAACTGAAATGTCATCTCTCTATTTTGTTTTTGCAGGGGAAAAAAACTACTCCCAGTTTGCATCTCCTAATTTCTTTTCCTATCAAATTAGTAAAAGCAATTATCACTCTTACGATTAGAGTAGTCTGTTGATATCATGGTTTTATTACAGTTTCTCAAAGCAAAAAATCAAATTTTCTAATCAATTATTGCCCCAAAGTATCTATTACTACTGCCTTATTTAAAAGCTGCTAGTGAATCACATGCTTTTTTTCTGGTTTATGATCTTATTTAAATCTCCTTGTCAATGTCTATGCTTATGTGAAATTCAAATTTCAGAGTACAAAATGCTAAGCATAGAGGTTTGAACTCTGCCTTCCATTCGGAAGGAATTACTAATTTTACAAAGTTTAACAGTTTATAGCAGGGATCTTGGATGGTTATTAGAAAGGATCACACTGCCTTCTACTGAGGGCACTCTACCCAGTAAAGCACACAGGATATCAGAACAGCTAGAAGTTCAGTAGAAGCAGTCACTAGTCCTCCAGGGATGCATTAAACTGACTCTTTGATTTATGTCACAGAAAAGGAAGCTTGTAAAAACACTGAAGTTAGACTGAAGCGCTGAGGAAAGACTTTAAACACAAAGATGCAACTGTCTCCATAAGCAGGAACTTCTGCAGTAGAGACTGATCTCAAGGCAACCTTTCTGCTGGAAAGCCACATTCTGGCTGCAAGGCCAGTGTCTTAATGAGTTGTTATCTGATGAAAGTGGAGAAAAGCTTCTTGGAGCTGACTTAAGGCATCAATTTCTCTTCAGTACTGTGCACCTAAGCCTAAAAGTTGTATATTACATAAATTTATCTTTTATCTTAATTTATTCTATTAGTAATGCCAGTGCTTACAACTGAGGTTCTGAATTGGTTTCTCAGCATCACACATAGTAGAGCCAGCAAAGGCAATTAAGTAGTGTGCTCCTCCACATCTTTTCCCAGAGTGGGTCTAAGTAGCTACTGAAGTCTGTCAGTCTGTCTGTCAGTCTGGAACGCTACTCCCACAGTGGTCAGACCTGGCATGCAGCAGTGGACAGACTGCCTGAGCCTCACACACCTCCCAGCAGGCTGTTAACCAGTCACCAAGTGCTAAATAAACTTGTAAAATGAGTCAAGATATATTCTAATCTGTGTTGATGCTAAATTTAATTGCTCTTGTATCTTTTTGTCTCCAGTCAGCCTGCAAACCAACTCTTCTATCTTCCTCACAATAACCAGGCTATCAGTGTTCATGAATATTTGGAGGACACCACTGGAGTCCAGCCTATCCTGAAACTTTCAGGATGATTGCATCATTTCTTCCATCCTTTTACGAAGCAGTGCCGGAGATGGCACATCCCTCTGCTTCAGGATAACAAATATGGTGACTATCTGGCAACACTGAACCAATTATTTGAAAACACCTCTTCACAAATCTCAGGAAAATATATATAACCACTTCCTATGTGTTTTAATATTACAAAACATTACATCACTGAAAAAGTACTCTTCTTTTCTTGTAATCAAACTATTTGCATTTGGTTAAAAAAAATTACTACTAATTTTAAACATTCAGCATTACAAATATTTTATCAAATAAGAAATGCTTCAAAGAAATTTCCATTAAAAATATCTTTCATAAGACAGCCCAATGTCTCCAGGGAATTTCCTGTTCAGAAAAAAAATAAATTAACAGCTTCCTTAATTAAATATAACACAGTGAAGAATCAATGGCTAGATTTAATTTTCTTTAAAGCACATTCTTTTACATTCCTTTTCCTGAAAAAAATGCTCTATTATATTATTCCATAGTATATGTAATAGGAAAAAAAAAGGGGAGTCAATGCCTAGCATGCATTTTAACAGTAACTATGAAAAAACCCCTCCACCTATACTATAAGGAAGTAGACAAATTAAATCAAGCAATCTGTGCACATAGACTCTGCTAAAGTCAATTGGTACATATAAAAGGATAAAATGGATAAAGTGCCTTTACTGGAAAGCAAAACTAAATCTCTGTAGCAGAATGCCCCTCCTTTTTTTTTGATGTTAAAGAGAAATAGGAGGGAACAGCCTGAGATATGCTAAGATAGGGGGAAAAAACAAAGAATATTGACCAAAACCAAACAACACTTTCAGAAATCCAGCTAAGCTTAATTACAAGAACTTGCACACTGAAATCAAAAGCAGACTCCCTTCAGTACCTGCATAAGGAAGAGATAGCTTGGTTGGTTAGTATTATTGCCAAAGTGAAATACCTATTGTTACAGGACATGTACAACACTAATACAACTGTTCTGAAGATGCAAAAGGATACAGGTCTGCAGCTAGCCTTTTACATGGGGGTAGGCTTCACTTACCACTAGATTGCTGATGTAAAAATGAGTGGCTGTGAATAGAGTGAATGGTCTGCAAGCATTTTAGCATTACTTGTGAAAAGATAATTCTAATTTCTCAGCTATTATTGGCTGCGAGTATTCCCTGATGTAATTATGGAGTAATAGCTGAGAACCTGATTGTAACCAACAGTTAGTAGTTTGTTGCTAACAAGGCAAACATGACAAACAATTTTGAGGCAATTATTGTCATTACAAGCCACACTCAATTGTTCAAGGCAGGCGTAATAGAAAGTGACAGTTGTGCAGCTGGGAGGGTGGTGCGGGAAGCGAGATTGTTCTCTGGTTGCAACAGACCACTCAGACTCTAGCAGAGAGTCTGCTCAATGCATAATTCATGTTTAATAATATTTTAGTCTCTAAAGCAAATTACAATATAAGAAACAAACAGAGACATGTCAAAAAGAACCCTACAAGTTATTTTAAGATGGAATAAGACACACAGAAGTAACATGGAGCAGGGGGGAGATATTAAGTATAGCCAACTCACAAGATGCTTGCAACTAGCAAATGTAAATACAGTAACTCGACATATTAAAAGAGTCAGTTATAAAAGCAATCCATTTGCTATGCTTCAGGGAGATGGGTGCTCATATCCAAATCCTGGGTTGAGACCATTGTATTATTAGGTAGGTCCAGGAGGAAGGAAGGAGCGCTCTCCATTGAGAAACGCTGATGATTAATTCTGAACAAATTTGAATTGTGTGTAGAGTCAAAGGAAGATTTTAATCTCCCATACAACAGAAGTGCCTCGTATCAGCTCGGTATTCTGATGACAATGCACATAGCAGCTGCTTCGTCAGCAGCCAGTCCATTAAAATACTTGATTTGCTGAAAATTCCACCCAGCTTTCCTTAACGATGTTAAGGGCTGAAAGTTTCTAATGCAGCTGCAGCAACATTTCAAGCTCTTGCCCAGGCTCAGTAAAATTCATTGTCAGTGACATTGTACAACAGCTCAAGTGTCATTAGAGTGTCACTCATAGTGCTTTTTGCACTGGTAAGGTATCATTTCTAAAGAAGCCATTAAAACATCACTGAAACTAGATTTCCAAGACTCTCCAACTTTCTGGTCATGTTTCACCATTTTCCTCCTCTTTCTTAAATCACAGAATTATAGAATGTTTTGGGTGGAAGGCACCTTAAAGATCATCTAGTTGCACCCCCACCCCCTTACATAAGCAGGGACACCTTCCACTCCAGTGCATTGGTTTATGCAAATAACGATCCATCAAACCAAATCTGATGAGCTAAATCACTCCAGGTGTAGCTCCACTGAAGCAAAATATCATTTTATGCCAGTTTCTCAGGTACACTTTGCTTAGGTGAAGACGATACTGATTTTCCCAGACAGAGCAACATATTATAACTAACTCCTGTCTAAAGAAACCTCTGTGATTTTGACATCTGTGACACAGTTCTGTGCAGCCCATAGACTTACTCAGAAATATATATGTGCGACTGCACTGTCTTTTGCTTTATTCAGTAAGAAAGCTGGTGCTTGCGAAAGGTGGCAGTTCAACAGCTGCAGAGACAGGAGACCTTTGCTTCTGTACGTCACATCTGTACTCCTTTCCCATGGCCATGTGACAGGCAGGTATCTTAGATTTTCACTTTCAGAAAACTAGTATTTATCGTTTCACTCTTAGTCATAAGAAGTGAGATTATTGCTCAAAATGTTGCAAATTTCAGTGGCCTGAACAAGACCGGAAGGTCTGAATATATCACAAAATTGTCAGATCAGCCTGTCCTAGCTCAAATATAATTTTAAATGGTCTGCTATTTCACCACAGAAAAAAAAATAGTAATGTTTTTTCTATCCTCTTTCTAAGCTAGCATTCTTCATCAGCCCAAACCCTCACTATTAAGCAAAAACTACCTTTTTCTTCAGAGTAAAATGCTCATTAACTTTGCACGTCCAGTGTTTTGTATAAAGTACAAGCATTATAAGCAACTTTGGTAGAATTACAGCTTTGTTGATATGGATCTACAAATTGCAAATAAAACCAGTCAAGTCACAAAAAGTCCCTAAAATGAAAAGGCTTTCTAAAAGTATATGAGATTGCATCTAGGAAAACTGGCAGACTGCTTTTTATTTTATTTTTCATATTTTTATTAAGGCTTTATGACTTCATGAGGTAACTTCAGTCTATCCCATATACCACAGAAATATCAGGTGCTTTGTTTTGAAGTCTAGAGAAGTAAAGGTTTTTGGTTAAAGACATCTAAACTCTGCAAACAGTTTGGCTAACCTTTAGTGGGCCTTTACTGAAGTCAAGTGGACTTAGACCTCATGTAGAACAAGGACATTTGTAAAACCTTTCAGTGCTTGAACAAAAATTAAAAGCACAATACCTCTTGATGTAAATTGATTTTTTACATTAATGTAAAATAACATTTCCACTGAAAATTCTTAATTACCAGCAAAAGGGTTGCCATGGATTTAATGCTGGGAATCATCTGCTCTCATGTTGGCTTTGCTACAAATCACTTTACTCAAGGTCAAGAGCAGGGCCAATACATTGTCAACAGTATAGACAATTTACTCCACTATGCTCTTTCACCAATCTGTCCTCACTTTGGCCTGCAGTTGGTGCTTGAACTCATATACCTTGAACATAAACCGCTTTGAGAAGAAAGAAAAGTCAATTTTTTAAGAGAGAGAATCCAGGTTTCAGTGGAATAAAGACAAAAGCAGAAAGAAGTACAACAGTACAAGTTCAGAATGAGAAGATGGATTAAACTCTTGGCTTGGACTTAGTTCAGAGACAAAAATCAACAGCAAGTCTGCACTCTTGCATAGACAGTCAGTTTTGACAACTTAATCAGCTAATGTTACTTATTTCAGGTGAAGCTGTTGTGTAGAGATTATAGCTTTGATGCAGAAAACAGGTATTTAGATGACTGACTCCAATACTTGCATCTGTCACAAACATCAAATGAGTGAAAGGAATAGTTAATGTTAACAGACAGGTCTCCTATGTCTTTATTGTGTAAAATGTGGTAATTTGAACATGCCAAGGAAAGACAACTGGCACCATCCAAGTGATCATAAACTACTTGAAGACATACTCTTCCATTGCACTACAGTATTATTGCTCAAATTTCTATAAATTGGAAAAAATATAACCAGGAAAAGCTTATTAATCTCTACATCTAACTTGATAGCACAACCCCCATTAAAGGTTGACTTCTGATGTATTTTGTCATGTCTAGCTCCCATAAGCTCTTATATCTCCACACAGTGCCTGTGAGAGGCAGTTGTGTATGAATACGTATAAACATGTAACTATAATTTTCTAAAAGCTAGATTGAAGAGAACACAGTCCTTCCAGCCAAATCCAGACTAATCACTGATATGTTTTGGTATACCAGTGACAAATACTGAAAATAAATCAATCCTGCATCTTTCACTGACTTACAGTCAAATAGTCTCATCCCTGACTTTTACTTTATAGCTCACATAGTAAAAAACAAACAAACAAGAAAAACTGCAATGTCAAATTTATACTTCATTCTCCTTACTTCTAGAGTTGTACAGGTTCTTAATTTCCTCTAATCAAGCATCTCCCTATGTATCTCATGTCTTGGTAACTAATGAACTACCACAGTGAGGAGGGAAACACACCCAGCTGTTCTCTGCACAGGGCTCCAGCTAACAGGCAAGGGCAACAAAAGTCCCATTTTCAGTCAGGGTAGAAGCTGTTGCTGCTCCTTTGAAGACCTATCTAGAGGTCAGTTTTCACTACAAAAATCTTTTTTAACAGGTTAAACCACTAACTTAAAAAACAAAAAAAGCTCCTTTATTTCCAACTCAATTCACAAACCTTGCCTTCTGTCTGTGGTCTGAGATGGGCAAAAGGGTTGGATCAAGCAACATCACAGTCCCGAGAGCATTATTAAGAGGAAGGAGAATTAAAGACAGCTCTCAAGTGGGAGCTTTGCCTGCACATGAGTTACACACAGGGCTCGCTCCAAAGAACCAGCTTAGGACACAGAACTCTGTCACGTCTAGGGAAGCAAGAAAATAGGGGCAAGCAAGAGGCAAGCAAAAGAGAAAGGAACGCATGAGCAATTTGCAGCTCTATTACCCAGCTGGCTGCTAGAGAAAATACCTCTGAGGCAATGGTAAGCAGAGAGCCATACCCGATGCCCAACTGAGGAATGGACCAATTGCAAATTAGAGATCCTTTCCTTTTCTAATTCCCCAGGGAAGAGCAGCAGCCCTTTTCCAACTCCTACCGCATCGCTGCAGCAGCCCTGCGGGTGCTCAGGACGCTATTTTCAGCCATTTACCAGCAGGTGTGACTCAAGACCCTGTTATTTAAAAGCACACAAAGGCTAATTTAAAGTGGGAACCGTCCTTAGTAGTATTGCAGCAACTTCAGTACCATGGATACAATTCACCAACTCTCTACACTTTTCATTACTTCCTTAATTCCCTGTATCCTTTCCACCTAATAAGCTTAATACAAGTATTATGAAGCCTCAGTCCACTTGCAGACCTCAGGACTTTTGTGCGGCACCAGAACCCATCTACTCTGAGCAGATACGCACCTTCTGTCTCCGTGCCCTTTCTCCTCAGCAATTTTCTCACCTACCAAGGCACTTCAGGGTGAAGAATAGACCGAGCATAGAACAGACCTGCTCTTTGGGTGTTGTGCATTCATGTGTCACTCATGAGCCACTGTCACAGTCTGTAGCAGACAGGCTATTTGTGAGCTCCATAATCCAGAAGAACGTTCCTTCCAAACCAGGCTCATTTAACTTGCTATATAACAAAGGCTGAAACCAAAGATTATACACCTATGCACCTTCAATGAAAAGTAAGTCAGTTTCATCTCTGACCAAAAAGTAGCTTTGTGTTGTAAACAAGAAACAATTAACATTCAAATGTACAATGCTGCTCGCTGTTTTCTCATCTTTTGCCTCTATTTCCCTATAGGAATTTGTTGTTTTCATCCTTTCTTCTGAATATCACATCCCAGTTCCTGTCTCTCAAATAACCAGCTTCTGTGACACTACTCTCCCTCCTTGTAAAAACAGCTTTCTCAGTTTTCTATCTTGCCTCAGAAAGGTTTGAGTTTCATTTCCTTTTGTGCCCATGCATGGTCACACTACAGATATATATATAGAGAGAGAAACAGTAAGATAATACTACTTAGCATATAGCACTCATCTAAGCACTCATCTGTTGCCTAAGCAACAAATAAATTAACCTGCAAAAAAAACCCCTAACTTCTTCTTTTCCTTCTTCATGCTGCGATATAGGGAACATGTATTTCAAATTACCTAATGAAACACACTATGAAGAAAAGCAAATTCTAAATGAAAGCACAGAATGGGAAAAAAGACGAGGCAATGCCACATTTTCTGTACAAAATTACAGCCTTACCATCCTGCTGGCCCTGGAGGTTCTGAGGACTTTGCATTCTCTCCTCCAGATTTGAGCTGAGGTCGGAGTTCACAGCTGACATTCTAGTTGAGTCACTCATATCAAACTCATCACTTTCTATAGAACTTTCATCCTGCAAGTAGAAAGAGACATGTCAGAAAACATGGTACACTGTTCACATTATATGTGCAGTTCATTCTCTTCCCATTTGTTTCACTCACACCCGGTGTGTAGTTATGCTAAATATTTGTGTATATAAGAAAACAAGCAGAGCACATCAAGAAGAGGAAGGAAAATACAGCATTTATGTGATATGGTAATCTGACAAATGTAATTTGTTCAACTATGAGGATACTACATAGTAGTTCCATAGTATTTTCCAGAAAAGGATTGGTAACTAGAGACCCCATAACAAGCCCTTGTTATTCAAATTTGGCTGAGGAGACCTCCCTATATTCCCTGCCTGAATCCTTTACCTTTCCCACATGGAAGTTGGTAACCCTGTGAATGACCATTGTCTTGGTTTGGGCCGGGAGAGAGAATTTTCTTCCTGGTAGCTAGTACAGTGCTGTGTTTTGGATTTAGTATGGGAATAATGTTGATAACACACTGATGTTTTGGTTGTTGCTAAGTAGTGCTTACTCTAAATCAAGGACTTTTCAGTTTCCCATGCCCTGCCAGCGAGCAGGTGCACAAGAAGCCAGGAGAGAGCACAGCCAGGACAGCTGACCTGAACTGGCCAAAGGGATATTCCATACAATACAGAGCATCATGCTCAATGTATGAACTGTGAGGAGTTGACCAGAGGGGGCCAGTTGCTACTGAGAGACGGGCTGAGCATCGTTCAGTGGGTGGTAAGGAATTTTATTTGGCATCACATGTGTTTTTTGGGTTTTATTCCTCCTTCTCTCTCTCTCGTTTCATTACAATTAGTAGTAGCAGTAGTAGCAATAGTAGTAGTATATTTTACTTTATTTAAATTATTAAACTGTTCTCATCTCAACCCCTGGGTGTTTACTTTTTTCTGATTTTCTCTCCCATCCCACCAGAGCAGGGAGAGGACTGAGCAAGCCACTACATGGTTCTTAGTTCCTGGCTGGGGTTAAACCACAAAGACTCACAGGAAGATATTTCCAAATGGCAACCTGACCTAGTAAGAATTCATGATCAAATTCCCTTGACATTATGTCACACTTACACTGTGTTTAAAGAAGTATCTATGAAAATGAGAAAGCTTATAAAATTCTGAGCATGGGCATGACAGTCAGTGGCAAATAAAAGTAATATAATCACAGGAGAATCACTACAAATTTATTCTACGTTATACGTCTTTAATATGATTTATCCATCAAGTCCAGTTACAGAGCATTTAACTAGGGATAATAGAAAGGGCAAAAAGTAAAAATCCTGATAATTATCCCCATTCATAAAAGCAAAATGTTTTAGACCTAGTCCAGAAAATATTCAAATACATGTTTGACTTCAATTCCTTCAGTCCCACTGAAGTTCGCACATCTACTCATGGATTAGAAATTAAGTATCCACAAGTCTTGCTCTGGAAATGGCTGAGGCAATGTACAAACCTAAGGCAATATACTTTCAGTAACAACTTTTCTGAGATGTTTACTCCTGTTAAGAAGAAAAGTACTTTAAAGAACTTAGATAAAAATATGGCAAATAGTTTTGTGCATCCTGAAAATGTTTGAAATATTTTTCCAATTCATTTTTTTACAATTTTTTATCAAAACAGTATCAGACAGGATTCTGACTATTTTTCTGGGTTGTTCACCAGAACTCACCTAGAAAAATAGCAATCTTTAGAATATGATTTACTGTGTACTTGTTGTGAAGTGGATACTACAGGTATTAATATAGCTGCTTGCTTCTTTCTGACTGCTAGACACTTCAAATCAGTTCCTCCCCTGGGTGTCAGCAATGTTTCCAGTTTGCATGGACATTTCTCTTGTTTTCAGAAAGCAAGTTCCCTGCAGTAATGACTCATGTTGAATTAGGATGAAGCACTGCAAATGCCATTCAGGAGCAAGAGTGAGCCAACACACAAGGTGAGGCTGTTCTGCACTGCCACAGCAGGACAATGACAAATAAGGAAAAAACATATCTTGTTCTCAGAGATTTGTAAAAAAAAAAAATGGAAGAGTGAGGGCTTCTCTAACAGGCACCTGTCTGTCTTGCCTTACATAAGGTAGGAGCACCCCAGTTACAGCAGCAGCAAACACCCAAACACTGCCCTCACAGCTGAACCGTGGTGCCCACCAGTCTCCTGCCCCAGACAGACAGGGCCAGGGCACATGCCAGATGGGTCTGAGGTCTAGAGAAAATGCACTCTGCTTGTTCAAAGAGCAAGATAAGAAAACAAACTCCCCCAGACCTTCCGGATTGCTGTCTCTGTTAAAATGCAGGGGTATTTCTCATTGAATCCTGCAGGAACCGCAAGCAGCAGCCTCCATATTTCAGTTCTGAGGTTAGGCAATTTGATGGGCTCACAGAAAGAGAGCTCTGGCTGACACTTGCACAGTTATAAAAAAACACATAGGCAGCCTCTGTTTGCCTGCAGCATTGCGGAATACCTCCACCTCACTTCCCAAGCTGCGTAAACATCTATCTGAATCTGCACGGACACATGGGCATGGGAGCAAAAACTGAGAACCACTGGCATCTTTATAGCAGCTGCAGCACAGTTCTAAATTCACACACAGTGGTAAGTTCTCCTTCTAGATGAAGCCTGTTTCCCTCTCATCAATGGTCTCAGCTCAAAAATGTTGAATTGAGGACGAGAGAATTAGGAGACTTTCAGTCATTGTGCTAGCTAGCAGATCCAAGTTTACTCCTGTCTCAATTCCACAAAAGAATACAGATATGATTGATTAAATCTTTCCTACAAACCCAAGCCTGTTTTTTAAGTGCACGAAATAGCTTGAATCAGATATCTTGCTACTTTGTACTACAACCTTTTCACTGTCATTTTTTTCTCAGGGAAACAAATGTACAGCCCGGGGGAAAAGGTAAACCTTGGCAAAACTCTGCTTTGAGAAAAGACATAAGGATTATCTTGAGAACTTTCCTTGTGCCCACTCTGCCCTGGAAAAGTCATTATTACTAAAACATACAAAAAATTACTTTCATAAATCCACAACTTTTCTTGTGCCCACTCTACCCTAAAAAAGTTATTATTACTAAAACATATTAAAAATTACTTTTATAAATCCACTGCTGCAGACATTTCATACACAGTAACAACAGAGCTGCAAAACTGAGCTGGGCAGGGAAATACCAAGCAATGTTAAGTCCTGCTGCCTCCATATCATTGCCACTGGCTTGTCTACATGAAAAGCTGGTTTAACAAAAATTTCAGTCATCAGACCAGAAAGATTACACCAAAACATTCAGGCTACAGAAGCTCTGTGGCATGTGGTCCTGATCCAGCCTGAGTGCTTGACCCTGCTGTGGAAGTAGTAATTCTCAAAGGGAAAAGGTGTAGAAGTCAAGGAGTCCTTTAATTCCTAAGGCTACTGCAGAATAAAGCCTCTTCTCTCCTGCTACTTGAAACCCTGCTTCCAAATCCCTGAAATAATCAGGAGACTCAATAGAAGGAAAAGATGACCAGGCTGTATTTAGGCATGAAGAACTTTGAGTTCGGGATCTCTCCCTACACCCTCTGCAATTAAAAAAAAAAGGCCAGACTGAAACAAGGATCCTGATATTTCTAGAAGAGTGGTGAAATCCCCATTCTAGGCAGTGATGAATAATTCATGAAATCTCTACCAATAGCCCATACCTACTCATTGGGAAAACAAACCTGGCTGACTCTGCACAAGGCAGAAGGCAGTCAGGGTCTTGAGATAATCCAGCTGCTGAGGTTGTTTTTGAAGGCTTTCTTTATTAAGAAATATCTTGTAGTTGGACGGAAAGACACAGAATGCAGAACTGGTTTTTGGCTGGCACATAGATGAGCTTCTATTTGGCAGCTTAAATGGTAAATGAACAAACTCCTAGCACAATGAGGTTACTACAAATAATTTGGTATGTGCCTGTCAACTGATGAAGCACTTCTTAGGATCTGGGAAAACTCTGAATAAATCAGAGAAAGCAAACAATCTTTGAGAAGAAATAAATACAATTCAATCCCAATTCTCTATGAAGAAGCTTGATTCTCAGTCTACTTCTCTTCCTTCTTTCTTCTGCCTTTTTATACAAAATTTCAAAAGCAACTCTTACTATTATTAAGCTTTTTGCCTTAAAGATTTCAACTGATGTTGCCAGGACTTTCATCTCTGTCAGCACAATGTGTTGCATCGTGGTTGCTAACCTTGAGAGCACCATGGCATTTATTTCAGCTGTTGATGGTATTGGTTTCTAGGAGTAGACAGTGGAAGTCACTGCTGGGCACAGAACCAAGCCTCGAGTGAACATGATGCCTCCATCACTGGTCCAGTGAAGGAGCACCTTCAGGCATTTCAAAGTACAGCTCACTACCCCCAGTCACGGAAGGGTCATAAGTCAGGATATTTTCTCTCAATCTGATTGCTTGAAAACAACCATGCCTTGGCTTCAAACAGACTGTTTTAGCAACAAAATTATAAAGATGGGATCAACAATCATCTTCACTTCAGTTTTCTAGCTACCTCAAAGACAAGTACAAAAAGAGCACAGGATAACAGAAAACCAAACTTAAAAGATTTCAGGTTTTACCTCATCTTGCTGTGAGTTTAGTAGCTGCAGCTTCATGTGTTTCATATAAGCCATAGTAATGGGCATGTTGTAATCAATCATACTGGTCACCAAAGTTGGAGGTTTTCCATTATCTAAAAAAAAAAAATAGATATTATGCATTGTATGTTAATTGTGGAGGCTATGTCAGCCTACTCTGCAATCAAAGTCAGACTGTTATGTCATATAGCTCTAACTTTTGCATTTTCAATCACTAGTAGGCTGTACAAATGGAAGTCTCCCAAAGAAAAAGGAAAACCAAGTTCAAACCCTGCAAATTGATGAGTTCTTCTACTCTAAATGACTACAGCCCATATACCCTATCTATTCCTTATGCTTAAGCTCCCATACAAATATTTCCATAGCAAAATAAATTATTTCCTCCAGATAAAATCATCTTTCTATTGAGGGTGCAGATGGTATTGCACTCCATCCTTAAGCGAAAGCAGAAGATTCACTCCCTTCCAGCTTAAGTAAATGAGATGATCTGA
Source organism: Cnemophilus loriae (assembly GCA_013397755.1). Taxonomy (NCBI): domain Eukaryota; kingdom Metazoa; phylum Chordata; class Aves; order Passeriformes; family Corvidae; genus Cnemophilus; species Cnemophilus loriae. The sequence continues at coordinate 954,275 of VZTF01001221.1, forward strand.
CTTACTGAACTGTTACAGTCTACCAAATTTATATGAACCCTCACTTAAGCTAGGAAAATATAAATGGGTATTAGAGATGAAATTACTTTACGTCCCACTATTTGACACTAAAACTACCTTTATGATCTGCTCCATCTGGGTTTAAATGCATTCTTTTCTGGCACTCTGAGCAGCTCATTAGAAATCGTGTCACCGCTTCTCTCGGTAGGAAGGCATAGGTCTCTGAAATCTGAAATTAATAACAAAATATAGGTGTTATTATGTAAGCTGATTGAGCATGATTTAACAGACCTGATCATCATATTTCCAAATAAGGCACATTATCTTTTAATGCCGGGAAGCACACTGAAAGCATGTTCTGCATACTATGTAGGATTTCAAGAAACATCTCTCCAATCTGCCTACTTATCATCTAATGGCTACCAACAGTTGGTACTGAACAAAATTCCACTTATATCAAAACGGGGGTTGTTTTCTGTTTACAATTCAGCAAAAAGAAGCAAAAAGATTCATACATAACAGCTATCCCACTGTGGAATGGTATCAAAATGGTATCAAAAAAAAGTTGAAGAGAGACCTTTTTTTAATAGCCAATGCCAAAAAAAGAAAGCACTTGTCTTGTGTGTTCTATTTATTTTTGTCGTAACAATACATAGAACAATATGGGGCTTGATGTATTAGCAGCAATGAAGGTTGCCTTACTATTTTAACTTAGTACTTGAATGTTTTGTGATAATATTCTTAGAAAGCTTGTGGTTTTATACATTGGAGTATATACGTTGTTTTTACTAATAGTTAAAGAATTTGTGAATCAGTTGATGATGCTTTACCTGGCAATATCTTGAAACAACAGATTTTAGTTGTTTCCTGGTTTCAACAAAATCATTTTTTCTGACCACATACTCACAAACAGGCACCAGACGGATTTTTTTCTCTTTTAAAAGGGGAGAGGAAGAAGCAGTTGTTGCTGGTTGCATTCCCCCCATCCCAAAGGATGCATCTGTCTTTATAGACATTTTGCCTTGCTGAAAAGGACCTGGAGGTTGGTGCCGAGCTGAAAATGAGCTAACAGCATACTCTCTGATCACAGACAAACTACATCTCATACTAGCTACTCTAAGTGTATGGCCAGCAGATCAAGAAAAATTATTATCCCTCTTTACTCAGTGCTGGTAAGAAAGCAGCTGGAATAATGTGCCCAGGTTTCCCCTCAAAGATCACAGTTCCTCTCCATGCCTCAGGAAGGCTGCTAAGAAGCAGGAGATGCCTCTGAGCCAGGCCATCATAGCAGCTGGAACCTGAAGCAAACCTTGAAGGAAAGGTTGAGGGAGGTGGATTTCTTTCATGTAGGTTATGAGGCCAAGAAAGATCTAATTGTAGCCCACCACTGCCTGAAAGGGAGCTAAAAAACTGTAGAGAAAAACACTTTATGGTGTATAAGCTGGGACAACGGTGATGTCTTGGGACATTCAAACCAGACATCAGGAGAAACTGTTACACTCCGGTGCACTGGAGCAGCTTTATCAGATGGGTGGAGTTTGATGAAAACATCAGTGTATAAACATCCATATGTTGATGTATATATACTAAACAGTGCAAGTGTTGTAATGAATCTCTAGCCTTTCTTTTCCCAGCTATGGTGGCTATCTTACTATGGAGATAATCCTTAAAGAAAGACCAAGTCCCAGCAAGAGAGATTAAGAGAGTGAGTTGTTAATCTGCTTGTACTCCCCTACTGTAAAACCTACAGCAGGATTTGATTTCCTATCAAGCACTATGCTGAGATGCAAGTCTCAGTAGGAAGTGAAGAAAAATGGAGATGGTGTGTATGAAAGTCTGGCTACAGAAAAGACAAGATAACTTTATTTAACTGGATGTAAATGGGATTACATACTGTCCAAATCACTTCTGCCATCAGAAGGGTGCTAAAAGGAGGAGGAATGGTCAGTTTTAACTCTCTTACACTCTTCCACTTGGCTTGTCACCTACTTAGCCTGTGTTGAATCTTACATTTCCCAAAACTCCAGGGACCAAATTTATCGGTGAAAGTATTTTTGAAAATAGGTGGAGTTTAAATTAGTGTTTGTTGACGTGATGCTTGTCATGTCAATATATAGAAATGATGCATTATAAAATGGGAATGCAAAATATACCATCATGTTTATAACACTAGTTTTTACGCTGTTTGTTGTTGTTGTTTTCTTATAAAATGGAAATCTTACTGGGGAGGGAGAAGAGAATTAGTATGAAAGCAAATATTGTTCTGTGATGAAAATTGGCAAAGATTTTTTCTGGGCCTGAAACAATTTTTCTGAAAATTAAGGCACTAAATGAAGCTACTTTTGAATTGGAGATCCTACTAAAAATATATTTTTAGATTATTTTTTCCTGTTTTTTTAAACCCACAGAACAGATGTTTATTTACCCTTCTAAACATGAAAACACTGGTTATACTCATGCTTTATGGAAACTAAAAAAAGAACCTAAAATCAGCTAAAATTTAGCATTAAAAAAATTGGAAAGTGCACATACGCAGCAACCTCTCTCTTATAACATTCAACATGTTTAGCATTGTATTGAAATTAATGGCGCTTACCCAAGGATTCATTAGTCACCTGCATTTGATAGGAATGCTCCATTTATTCTAATCAAGCATCTCTGTCAAAATTCCAGTTCTGCTCAAACAACATGAAATTCCTCCATGGAGAGAAAGTGAGCTGAGGCCCAGATTTTATAGGTATGCTCCACTGGCTACAAGGGAACCGGGTTTTATAACTAAATTTGTCCATAGAGCAGATGCTCGTGTCTCCAACCTCCCACTGCAACACAGTTTTAAGGATGCCCTTCCCTAAATAACTCCAGATTTCACCAACTTCCTCCCCTGTTTATTTTATAATTTGAATCAATCACTGACATTCCTAGACTTCAGCCTGTATAAATTGGCATAACACAACAGGAATCACATTAAAAGAGATACATAAGGAGCATAACCCACAGCATTCCTTATTCTTGTTGCCTGAATGTATAGAAAACAAAGCTCTCTCCAACTTTCACTGCCAGGAAGCTCATGAATTGCCTCCCCCCAACTGCACAATTTCACACCCCCAACAGTGCAGACCCTTGTTTGACTTTCACATCTACTTTATAGGACGCAGATAGTCCCTTGCTTGCTCTGGCCAAGCACTGACCCAGCTGTAGCCGAGAAATGCTCAACCAAATTAGCACAAGGCTGAACACAAAATCCTATATTTCAGCTCTCAGTAGGGTTTACCAGGTTGTGCACAAGACTGGACTGATGTATTTCATGGAGCTGGCTTGCATGTGAGTGTTTCAGAGCACAGCCTGGAGGCCTATGACACCTTCTAAGTAATTATACAGAAATATCCGAGTGGTCTGACTTCATCAAGAAAAATTGTTTCTGTCCTTTATTCTATCCAAAAAAAGGCAATAATGACTTGATCCTTGCTGATGCTGTATCCTCTCACTGCCTTCAGTGGCCCAACTCCTAGCCCTCTTCTCAAGGCTATTAGCTAATAAAATATATAGCCAGACCATCTTTTTCAGTGATGTGTTGTAAAAAAAGAATATTGGTTTACTGTAAATCCAAAAAAAAAAAATTTAAAAATGCACACACTTCCACATTTTAAGAAAAAATAAAGCCAGAAAAATGAAGTGAGGGATATTACATTATTTACATCCATACACTGACAAATCAGACTGGCATATTTTTGGCATGACTTACAAGAAACTTCTCATGCACATGCCCATTCCAATCAAAGACCAATGAGTGCTGATTTACCATACTGATAAAATTACTTGGATTGATTAAAAAAAAAAATTATAAGTATACTTTTCTCAAATATGAAGCTCTAGAAGTATCCTTATGGGATTCCTTACTCTTACTAGTGTTTTTATTGCACATTAGTATATCTTCTGCTGCTTGTGGAGATGTGTTATCTCATAACTGGATGTATTCTGTATCATGGAGAAATCAGAAAATAAGCAGATTGTAGCAGGTTTGTGTTTAGGTATTACGTATTAGGTATAGCTCTTATAGCTACATGCTTTTTTACATTGTAAAGATATACAAAGAAGAAACAGAACATCCGAAGCATTAAGCAAAAACTGCAAAAATTATACAGTTTGTTTTAGTCTCAGAAATTATAGGATAAGAAGCAAACATTTCCTAACAATACAGTCCCTGCACATCTACATATATTTGGTTTTAACTCTGAATTGAGAGGAAAATGAGTTGACTTCAGTGCCTTCAGAGTCAAAGCTTTTATGATCTTACTTCACCATTAACAAAAAAGTCTTTGATATATTTTGACGTACATGAATGCACCCAAAACATCACCCAGCAATGAAGGCCTAAGCTTGTTTACTGGATCCCATGAAGAGCACAACTAGTATAGGCAAGTAATCCACTACCTGAGCATGTAATCTGATTTACATTGGAGTTAAGCAATGAATGTCCTAATTGTCTGTGAGAAGCCTATTGCGTTCCTACTGTATCAATACAGGCAGAGAAAACAAGCAAAGTTTCCTTTATGCTCTCCCATACTTAGATGATTTAAGTGCAGAATGTTGTGATGATGTAGCTTTCAGAGCTAAAATTTTGCTTGGAAAATTAACAAGTCCTAAACCGAAAGGCAGATTTTAGGACACATATGGCAGAGTAGGAAAGACAAGAGTGAGGAGAGGGAGTGAAATTTTGCAAGTGAACCTATTAACCTCTAAAGAATTAACATGGAGGATGTCTGTGTAGTCTGGAAGATACAATGTGTCAGAACACAGATTTTGTGCGTGTGTTTGTATTTTTTTAATTAAGGAGGGTAAAGTGGGGAAAGATGATAAAAAGACTCCAGGAGGAGGGAAAGAGAGAAAAAGACAGGGATAGGGTGAAGATGGTAATCTGTCCTGGGCCCACAGCCATCAAACCAGGTGGCAGAAATTGGTTTCTTGATGACAGGAGGGTGAGCCAGTCAAGGGAAGCCCTCTCCTTTCCTCAGCAAGAGGTCAGAATAGAAGGCTGACATAGGAAATCAGATTTATCACTGCTGGGAGTTTTATCAAGAGCTCGCTACCCTGCTACACTGTGGGAAATGCTGTTCCCTCATGTGCTAAACTTGCACTTCACAGCTCCCTTCCCTTCTCTCCCCATATAGCAGAAGCTGCTTTCTGTGAGGGAAGCGATGGGAAACACCTGCTAGTGGGACAATTGCCAGGACATTGAACACTCACCCTTTGCAAAGAAGCAGGAACAAGCTCATAGAGTAAAAGTGCATGGGGCTTGGCTGTTTTGCCATGAACACAAAAATGGTGTGGATGCAAGAATTTAAGCATGCTAAGGCCCTGCACAAAGCTCAAGTTCTTCCACTTCCCCAAGGACAAGGTCTGCCCTGTACAGAAACCAGCCAAGCCCCAAACCTACTTTAGCCCTGTTTGATCCGGAAGGAGATGATGTTATCTCACAGTGCAACCTGTCAAAAAATTATTCCCTGATGAAAACACACTCAATGTGATGCTCACAGAGAACTCACATGCACATTCCTGTTTGGGGAGGGAAAAAGAGTAACTCCTTGTTTCTCAGTCTCAGAAAGGCTTTTCTTAGGCTGACAGGAGAGAGGGAAACTACTCAAAATCTTGATCCAAAATCAAGAAACATTTATCACTGAAACAGCTAGATGAGGCACAAGACCCCAGATATTGCCCAAAAGACTCCTGTTAATGCCTCAGATGTTATGCATTTATGTACTACCTATCTGATGAGAGTCTTGTCTCAAGCTACTTTCCCTTCACACATTAGTATCTCCCCCATGTTTTACAAGCCTGTTTCTTCCAGTTCATCAGCCCAGTGGCTCTTTTTTCATTCATGGGTTACGAGTCTTATTAACCAACCCATTTCACCTACTAGGACATGACAACCCTCACTCACAATTCAAGTTCACTGCTGTAATGTTTCAAGGTTTTTTTCACAGAGACTAGCAGGCTCAACAGAGATATTAGATCATCCTTCATAGTTAAAATATTCAAGTAGAATATGTACATAGAATTAAAGGTGCTTAAGGTAGCTATGAGTCTTACATACAGTTCTAAGGTAGATTATGCACTTAGCTGTGGGAAAATGTGTCCAGATATAACATAGAAAGGTGAGGCACCTACTCAATTGTTTAAATGAAAGACAATCTAATATCTTTTTCAAGGATATTAAAACAAAGTAAGGAAAATCAAATCTATTCTGAAATACAGGGCTTAATCACTTCATCTCGCCTAACAGTACCTATAGCTGGGTGTGAGAGGTAACACAGATGTTTTAGATCTTCAGTGCCATCACAGACCATTTGCGCTTCTTCAAAAATGTAAGGCTATTTTTTCCCTGGTTTGCACTGAATCACAGAGTTGTCCTGACAGCTTGAGCCTGTTGCATTATGCTGCTACTGTAGCCACAACTTTTCCCAGTTACTCCCACCTTTGATATACCCCTCAGCACTTGCATTTAAATTGTAGACACAGATGAATAGTTTAAATCAAGAAATGGAGCTTTACAAAGTCACAGAAAGCCTGCTATGCACTTGTTGCATGCCTTTCCCAAATACACCAGATGGATTCTTTTCCTGAACACTTCTCTCCCATGCATCCCCATCTCCAGTTTGATGCCACAGTTCTCCTTTCAGAGTGGGATGCTTATACAAAAATAACTCTCTTAGAACACAGTAAAAAGTACTGCCCCAAAGCAAAGCCGTTCCTCTTCAACACTGAGCTGTGGCAGCAACTGCTAGCAGAGATACCCCTGCGAGATCCCGATACTTCTTCCTGACAACATTGCTTACATCGGCATTTCATTCCACCTCCTGTGAGGCCCAGCAGAGGACCCAGGGGAATGCAGGACAGGCATAGACCTCTTTGGGCACTGCTGCTTTCCCTTGCCCTGAGGAACATGCTCTTTTCACCTTCCGCATCTTCCTAGTCACCTGTGCCCCTGCTGAGCAACCGACTTGGCCAGGTCTTGTGTCACATATCCTGCCTTTGTGAGGGAATTATCTCCCAGATCAAGACCCCCAGTGTTTTCCCTGTTTGTAAACTTCCCTGGGAACTGGGAAAATAGCTGAGATTAAAAACATCAGATTAATTATTACTTCAGTCTGGCATACTTTGGATATGATTTAAAGTTCTTGGCTTCATTTTACATATATAAGCTGCATCTGGGTTATTTGCTGGTATAGATCTATCTAAAGTTACGCTGGCAAGGAACACAGCCCATCAATCTTACCTTGTATACAAGTCAGGCAGCCAAAATGAGCATAAAACCAACCAGTTAAATAGGACACTCCTGCTGTTTTGCATATTTTCAAGGTTACTCTCCCACGTCATATACACAGAGTTTATACAATTCCCATCTGACCTTTTAGTGTGCAAGGGAGAAGAGAATGGGACCTTATTCTAAACTTTACTATTGAAGGACAGATGCCTTCCTAATTTATCTAGAGGGTTTGTGCCAAAAATCCTAGTTTGAGCTTGGTACATTGCTGCCCCAATTAAAATGGAAAGGATCTTTCCAGTATTCTGCTCTTTAAAAGGTTTCAAGTACCACATCCTATTTATCTTCCTGCACAGCACCACTGTAGGAAGTCCCACACAAATCAATCAGTTGTAAAAATATCATGCATTTCCACACAGTTAACATAAACAAGGCACTGCAGATTCCCTAACTGAGTTTGTTAAGTGTTCTGAACACACCTTTAGAGAGACATTCTGATGTATTTTAGCACTCCAGCACCCAGGGTGACTCTATCAAAAATTAAAAAGACTCTAGTTATACCAAATTTGTTACTCTATGTAAATGCAGACAGTAGTTAATTAAGTCTCTTTTGACAATTTCATTACCCTTCCAATCATGCTTGAGTGGTATTCACAACTTTGAGTGGAGCAGGTTCACTATTGAAAATGAGACACATATAGAAGCAAATTAATTACTTAAAATCAATATGTTGCAATTCTCAAGAGCTGTTCCATTAATTTTTCAGAAATACTTAGGAACTGAAAATCCATGACAGTATTTATGAATTTCAGAAGTTTGGGAATTTTGTATCAAAATTATGGTGTTTCCTCCCCATAATTTCTCTGTTAAAAGGTTTTGGTTATCCAGTCGGAGAACAGAAGCAATGTGACCATCTCATGCCAGGGGTTGTGAATTACAAATAGCAATTGTAGCATACAGTTTGTGAACCATCTCTCCTATAAAAGTTCTTCACTCAAACCATTTGGTGAACATTTATGCATGATAAATACATGCAGAGATCTCAGGGATGATTCATTTCTGACATGTGAATAAAGAAAAAAGACTAAATTAATCTTGTTCCAGATTCACTTAATGAAATTAAACCCCGTCAAAGTACTGCAGCTTGATTTATAAAGCTTTTAGAGTATAATGTTTTGGGAGACAGCTACCCAAGATACTACCTTTTTACTCCTTACAGTGCCACAGAGGAGGTAGATACTGCGTGGCTTCCTGGAACAGACTGACACTACAACTCTTAATTTTACTAAAGGCATTTTCATGGACAGGTCCAGTAGAGGAGCATGCGTTTCCCAAGATGGTCTGGTAGAGTTTGATGCCTGTTTACTTAACCTAATTCTTATATCAGAATAGAGAGCAAGAATTGAAATGAGTTTCTTCTGGAGTCTTTTTTCCATTTTTTTAATCTACAGAAGTCTTTCAAAATTACATATGTGAATCCTGTCACTGGGAAATACGACTTGATGCCCTTGATAAATTAATACACAATGAAATGAATGCACAAATATTGCAGACTGATAATCACAAAAACTTACATTTGGGCATCCTTAACGATGGATGCAACAGGTTCATGTCTCACTCGCAATAAAAGTTGACAATAGATGAAACTACTGTGTAGGCTACTGAATCTGCACAAATAGTTCTCACTGAAGATACACTAGTCTTTCATGCTATTCACAATAAACGAATTTCTTATCTGACCTGCAATCATGAGATTCTTACAGTAGTAAAAATTATACTTGGCATGCATTTGCGGGATGATGACTTGAAGTATTATATTTATAGTTGGCAGTATTCCTTTTAGCTGTATATTATTCTAAGACGTTTGTGACCTATACCTTTGAACAGCTTACTGAAGTAAAACAAAATAGAAAGAGAAAGGTCAATGGAAAATATCACTTTTCTAATGCTTTCTGAAAGAGAAGACGAAGTATCAAAATGGCTGAGGTGCTAGATGAAAATTAATTTAGAGAGTTTGCAGTAGTTCACCCTGAAATAACACTCCAAGCCTTACAAAAGCACACCGAGATGAAAGATGTCTTCATATGTCTATCTTAAGGTCAATACCTCTGGGAACAAATTATAAGAAATTTTGCCAAGAGCTTATCCCACAACAAACCATCTGAAATAGCCTATAAATAAAATATCTGTGAAGGGATTCACAGATACAGAGAAAAGATTGCTATAGGGGTGAAAAAAAAACCAGTAATGGAAAAACAGCTGTTTCTTACAGCCAAAATTGAATCAGAAACCTGGAGCTTCCCCATATTTTGGTGACCTCCGATGAAAAACAGCTCACATAACTGCAGGTTGTTTTTAAGAAGAAGAACTTTGTTCAGAGTGATAGGTCACCTCAGGGCCCTGTCCACAGCTCCCTCCCAGCCTCATCCCTCTGGGACCAGGGGGAGAAGTGCCTTCGATGCCCTGCACTCTGGCAAGGGATATCTCATGGGGCCTGGCTGGGTGCCCCTGCCCTGCAACTCTCGGGGGGCCCCTGGTGCTTCAGCAACTGGAAACAGCTGGGCAGGTGGGTCAGGATCAACCTCTGAGTGTGCCTGGCACTATCACAGCCCTGTACATGGCAAGTTGGTCACCCAAATCCAGGCAAGACCATTTAAAGACATGTTAAGCACCTTGGGAAAGCACAGCAAATGTTTCATTAGTTCTCCATAAGACAGTAAAGTGTTATATTTGTGTCACTAATCACAAAAGCTATTTATGGCTATTTTAAGACTGCACTGATGCAATTAAAATTTTAGAAATAATATTTTCTCTCTACTCAGCCAGTTTGTGCAGATATGGGAGGTGCCCCCTCAACACTTTCCTTATTGTACCTAGTAGTTTTCCAGCCCTTTGAATTTAGGACACTTACAAGTTTTCATACCATTAAACCATTAGGTATTACTTAGTCTGCAGCAATAAACTGTAAGGCACCTTCATTTATATGCTGAAATACAGCAATCCATTTAGCCAGGTTGTGACAATACCTTCTAAGTCTTCTTTAACACTTCATCCATTTAATAGCAATTAATTAATACAGAGCTATTAGAAAAATTGTGAAACCATTATAGAAATAGCAAATTCTCTTCTTGTACCAATGAGAGAATCTCTAGTGAAGTCAATGGATGTGGCCCTTATTACACAGCAAATGTGATTTCTAAACAATATGTTTTCATGCACTAATGAAAGATCTCTGAAATCAATTTGAGAGTGAGAGTGTCAGTACTAATCTAGCTGGGAAAAAAACCCCACGAATCTCATGCCATGTGACTAAGCCCAAATAAATCACATTTTTAGAGACTCATGTTCACTTTTAGTTGTTTTTTTTACTTACTGCTTTATATGTTCTCTTTTGTCCAGCATGTTTTCTGATTTGTTCTCCATTAGGCCCAGTTTCAACATGCATGGAATAGATAATGTCAAAGAAATCTTCTACGACGGCCACCCGCCGTAAAGATAGCTTCTCATCTACACCTACTCCATCCTGAAAAGAAAAAAAAAAAAGAGAACAGAAAAAGTAAGGGAGACAAGATGAAGAGATAAATTATGATAATCATGAGACATTTTTAGAAGGGAGTTAAAGACCCATTAATATCTGAAGATCACCCACCCCGCGAATGACAGACACAGTACTGTAGGAAAGCTGTGTGATCAGAAGGATCACACAGATCCTTGCAAGCAGCCCATTTTGCCAAACCAAGGCATTTGGCCTCTTGATAGGAAGTGATCTTCCACTCCAGCATTTAAAAAAACAAAGCAAAAAGTATCTGTGCTTCTTTCTCCAAATGCACAAATATGATTCAAAGGCAGAAGCAGTCCCAAACCCACGGCACAAAAATGCATTATGTGGTTGTTAGTAAGGATGCAACAGATCTTTTATTCTCTCATTCCCTTCCCAGTAAATCTGTGTCTAGCATTTCATAAAGGTATTTAATAAAAGGTTTTAATTCAAAGAGCTGACTGTAATTATGAATACAAAGGAAGTGGTTATAAAAAATCTGCTCCTGTAAAAATTGCTTGAAGACATACCACAATATGAAGAAAAGAAAGGGATGTTTTAGATATTTTCTACTTTTGCACACAGATGTCCAGTTGGAAGAAGTGACAGAAAAGGAAAAACACCTAGCATCTGATTTTCAAAAGTGATAGTGTCACTTTAGCTACTTTAGAAGTAGTTAAAGACTTCTAAAAAGAAACAGTCCCCAATGTCTCTGAAATTAGTCAGTGCAGTTCAGTTCCCTCCTTTTTAACAGAACTATCCACATGAGGCTTTGTTTGTTTTACAGCTGCCTATGGACTCAGTTCCAATGAAGGGGCAAGAACTGAGACTCTTGTTTTTCCAAAATAGACATCTATCAAGCAGGCTGCATTTTTTAATACAACATCAGTATATGAAGAATAAAATAAGAATGGCCAATTCACTTGTACTCCAACACTGTATTCGAATTTAGATCTTTGGAGGCAGCAGCATAACCTAACACTCACTGTGTATTTTAAGCAATACGGGTGTTCCAAACTTGATATATTTCATAATACCATTACTGCTCATGTAATTCATGCCACAACAAAACTGATTTACATAGGCACTTCTATGACAAAACCCATGCAATTATGGCTGCAGTGCAAATAAAGACAAAAGATGAAAGATTAAAAGGTAATAATTATCTATGACTCCCACTTGCTGTCCCCCTGATCATAACTTCTTGTTAACACACTCCACTAAGTTTGCTGTATGTGGACAAACATGATTCATTTTTCTCACTCCCCCTATTTTTATTCCAGCCCACTTCAATTTTTCACATATTTCAAAGGAAGAACCCAAATAATCCCAACCCTCCAAAGAACCCTCCAGGGTGACATAGAGGAGCTCTGACAAGTTCCTAGTAGCAATGGACAAAATGTCAATGCCTTTAGAGTGTAACCTTCTAAATGTGCGTTATTCCAAGTGATAGTGGGTCAGGAGGTGTTGATACACTACCAGCCAGACAGGTTACGCCCTGTCCTGCTCCAGTATGCCCAGCCTTCTTCAGAGAGGCCCCTGCCCAAAGCTACACGGTCTCTTCCATTGAGTTCTTTATCCCCAGGAGACAGCTGGACCTGGGCAGAACCCCAGCACATGTGTGATGAGAGGACTGCCACAGATCTGATGGAAATGACTACGTTGAGGATTCAGGGTGGAAGACCATGAGGAATTTGCAGGGCAGTCTCTTCCACACGTTAAAGCCTCAGATCAGCTGGGAACAGTTGCTGTGAGAAAGCTGCAAAGCTCCCAGCCCATGATCAGTCACTGACCACTAGCTCAAAAACTTTGTGGCATTGTGACAGGTTTTGGCTTAAGCATCACTAAGAATTTGCTTGGTACTACCCACCACCCTTGCAAACTATTTAAAAATAAAATTGCTGTAGAGATAGGGCCAACATCAAATTCAGATCTTCGCAGCTTTAATCTTTAGGGGAATTCACATGTGAGCACTGTAGGGGGGCCCATCTTCAATCATTATTTTCTCACCACCAAAACAGCACAGTAGGATCCCTGATGATTTCAAACACTCCTATTATGACGACAGTGTTATCTCACACTGGTCTCCGAATACTCAGAAGTTTATAGTGTTGATTAATTGACAAAGATTTAATCTGTTTATTACTAATGAGTTTTGTTTTATGAAATTTCCTACAAGGGAGCTCTCTTTTTTAATTAAAAAGAAATGCATTACAACAATATTAATTTAAAACCTGAGGTGCCATCTCAGCAGAGCTGACATATGCAAACATTACAAATACATTCAAAGAAGAAACTCGAAAATGAAACTCATTTTTCTGCTTTTGGTGGCCATAGTGTGCAATGCTCTCTCTAATTGTCCTCCTACCTCCCTCCCCAGACATGGACACCCAAAGGTTGATAGGTATGATCTGGGGGTGCTTTTAAAGGGGCATTTCTCCATGCAGCAGACTAAAACAATAAGCGTAGATACTACTTCTAAAAATACACAGAAGTAAAGTCTGCAGAAATTGTCATGACTCTTAATTGAAGTGCTAGAAAAAGAATACAAACTTTCCAAACCTTGTCAGTCAAAAAGGGTAGGAAAGAAATGGTTTAAACAGAGTAGAAACTGCTTCAGGGGAAGACAGGGCTATAATTCAATATCTACATCTGTAACTTTATCTAGTGGAGCCTGGACATGACTAAGTTGGCTTCATCCTGCTTGGTGCTGTCTAAGACAATAAGGTAGACCTTGATTCAGAACACCTGCAGTGCTGCAGAAGGTGCCAAGTTGCTGTGAGTGAACTGTTCAGTTCATCTGGCAGCATGCAATGCTGTGCAGAGATGTAAGCCTCAGCTGCAGAAGCAATACACCAGATGAGTAATTTGAATAAGGTAGCTACTCACTGACACTTTTGATATTCCATACTGACATCCCAATAGGTAAAAAGCTGGGCAAATGATAAAACCTCAAATCTCCATTTAAACCATGAAGTCTCTGAAGTGGACGCAGTTGTATCAGGCTTTCCTGCCATATGCCATTACACTACACTTTTATCCTGAAATTGCTATTTTATAAAGGCATTAACAAAGCAGCTCTGCTTTATAAGCTGGCTTTGGGTAAAAATTTTCACAGTGCCTAAGGGGACAGTTTTTTAGCCTCAACTAAGGCTAAAAAAAAAACTGAATGAGAGAATGCATCGTAATGCTATTCCCATGACTGAAAGGCTATAAAATGTCCACAAGGGACAGGACAAGTAATAGGCTTAAACCACAGCACGGGAGATTTACATCAGACATTTGGAAAAACTTACTATTGATGTGGATAGTCAAGTACAGTAATAGTTTGCCTTGGGAGGCTGTGGGATGTATGTCGCAGGAGGATTTTGAGACCAGGTTAGGCAAATATCTGTCAGGGATAGCATGAGTAAATCCTGTCTTGGGTAGACTAGATATTAATTGAGTTTCTTCTTGATAACTCCAGGAAGCTTAAATACCACTTTCAAAGTGACTTGGGCAGTAACAACTCTGTAACAGCAAAGAGGATATTTATAAATCACTGAGGTATTTTTAGGACTTTTATTCAGCATGGAAAGAGTCCAAGCCTCACTTTCAAAAATGACTTAGGAATGGAAGACTCACTGAATGCTTCACTTCGAGCATTGGACTTAGACTCTTAAATCTTTCAGGCCATTTCATCCCTCTCCTTTCAGCCATCACTGAGGTATGCAATGTCCTGTCCTAAACCAGTTGTCTCAGATGCCTCTCTGGCCAGCAGTGTGACAGACAGTGACAAACTACATTCATCCTTATAGCTGCTGGAATGGTTTCAATTTCTATCAGGGAGATGTTACTTCGTTTTACTCTTTGCATTACAGTTTTTCCTGTTTACTCTTCATTTTATGTATATCCAGAGGTCTTCCTATGTTCGTAGGATACAAATAAAGAAATGTTTCTTTTCATTTTCAGCAGTACAAAATCCATTTGTACTCTGAGATTAAAGTTGTTTGCTTGATTGTTTTTAGATATCTAGACAAAGAATAAATTTCTGAACAGAAGTGAATTTTACAGAGAGTTGTGCACCTCTCAGAAAGTGCTAAGGATCCCTTTGAACCAGGATGCTCAGGGAGACAGGCAGTCTCTTTTATTGAGGTTGAATCTATAGGGCTTGTTGAAGTACAGAAAGGAAGTAAGTTTGTCATTGGAAGTAAAGTGAATAGATAAAACTCTTAAGGCAGCAAAAATATCTATTAAACGAAAGGTTGTCATTTTTATAGTTACTTTGCAGAGGAGAAAAAAATTTAATACAAGCCTTTAAAATTAATGCTACTGAAACAAAAGTGCTTGTAATTCCTTGCTTGAGAATAGCTGCCCCATCTCCTGTTGAAATTTCTAGGAGGAAATAGGTCTCATAAAACACTCTCTTGCTTTGTGAATGAATATAACTATCAGCATCTTGACAGTGTTTGAAAAATATTCCTATAAAGACAGGATAGACGGAAATAGAAAATAAAAGGAAAGTCTTGGTTGGTAGTTTTATAGAAAATGTTCAGGTCTATAAAAATCTCTGTTGTAAAAGCATCAAAGCCAGAAGCACCTACAAAACATTAGGAGTAGATGCAAGTAACAATGCACCTAAATATTTCATTACATAATATAAATCACATATAAATTTAAGACTGCTTTGAATGCAGAAATATGATGTGTAACATTTTTCTCATATAACCGGTTCAGACAGCAGCAGAGTTAAAGCTCATTTATGTCCTCACACCTCTGCTGACTCGAACCATATTTTGAATTTCGCCTGGATGAGAAGCAAAGTCTTTTGCTGACTGAAACACCGTACCCTGAATGAACAAAAAGTTTTGCTCATAGCCCTATGTGTTGTTAGTTCATGCATAATGAGCTCCTGACATGATTGTATGCAGATGTTTTACTCCCTCTGGGTTCAGGACAGGAAAATTTTGTATGGAAATTGTTAGGAGGAAGCAATGGTACTTGATGTACAACATGAACCCTATATATCTGTCTGCAGAAATAAGTCAAAACAAATTAAAAGACTGAAAATCCCATTGTACATTATTTCCTTTATCTGCTTGTTCAGTAACTGCAGAAAATATTAATATTTAAAAATAGAAATGACCATTTTAGAATGCCTCTTACTCCCATAGAAATGACCAAATTACTTTAATCAGCCCATGTATTTGAACTCCCAGGTTATTAGTACATCCATTTGAAGATCTGATTCATTCCTGTCAGCACAGTGAAAATCCACAAAAGAGGAAAAGTTATTAGTATTTGGTAGCTATTATTAAGTAGCCTAAAATAAATAAACTGATCGTTTCTATCCAGTTCCAAATGGAAAGTGTCTATAATAGCAAAAGGGATGTTTATTATTTGAAATTTACAGTTTCTCTTCCTCATTATATCATGTTTGAACAGAAAATCTCATTCTTTACCAGCAGATGGAGACAGGAAAAATCAGAGTTATATTAAAACAGATACACACCAGAACCATTTCCAGCTGACAATTTCTCCCTTTAGAAAAACATACACTACAAGAACTAAACAAATAAGCTAGGACATGGCAGCAATGAGTCAAACTAATCGTAGACATAGATCATGAAACTAAAGAGAATAAAGTGAAGTAAAATGGCAAATTAATTTGCCCTTTGAGATAAGAGACTAAAATGAAACAACAGACACAAAGTTTTGGTGCATTATGAAAGCTGTGGGTGACAAAAAGTCATCTTACTGGACTGGTTGATAGGTGAGTTCAAAACAACCAATAAACAAAATCAATACTGAGCAGAAGTCCCTTTCTCCTTTATCTCTTGATCTGTTCCAGATGATGGGGAAAGCACAAAAGCCAAATCTCTGTCCATAAACAGTAAGGGGTGAATGCTGGGTGCCATATAGGTCTAAAATATCCCACCCAAAAGGGCTAACCTACTGAGTCTTTCCAGGTGAGGCCATCATCTGGTGTGGATCACTAGCTCCATTAAATTAAGCTCTACAAGCAGAGAGAATGGATTGTGAAACTCAACTTGCCAAACTGTAAAAGGAAGGTCTGTCACCTTTCTTTCTTTGACTCATAGTAAAATAGGCCTGGAGATTATTTCATGGGATACAAAGTATTTTCAAAGGTATCTTCAGAAGTTCCTTTGGCATGAATACGATAACATCCTGGCCAGTGGTCTCTGAGATAAATATTTAATGCTCTTTCCATATTACAGAAGGGCAAAAACTTTTCTTTTTCATCTTTCTTCAGGAGTGTGTATGTGTGGCAAGAGGCAGAAACTGATGCACAGGAAGTTCCACCTGAATATGAGGAAGAACTACTGTGCAGTGACTGAGCACTGGAACAGATTGCCCAGAGAGGGTGTGGAGTCTCCCTCACTGGCGATACTCAAGAACTGTCTGGATGCAACCCTGTGCCATGTGCTTTAGGATGATCCTGCTTGAGCAGGGAGGTTGGACCAGATGGCCACAGCGGTCCCCCCCAGCCTGACCCATTCTGTGATTTTGTGAAAGGCAGATCTATCATCATAAGTGAGAGTGCAGAAGAGATTTGAAATAAAACATGCACGGCATGTACTGACTCTTGGGTCTCCTACCAAAAACAAGCATGGACATGGGAAACAAAGTCATTTGAAAAAGATGCCTGCACTCAGAGCCTTGAATGAATCACAGGAGACCCCAGTGAGGAGGAGTAAAGGACAGGCAGAGCCTTGGTTGCAGTTCACTCTTCACAGTTAAGAGTTGCTTCTTAACCGAGGTCTGAATACCCTTTTCCCTCAGCACCTGATTATTTTTTTCCTCTGATGTTTAAACATTTACACAACCCTTCTGAACAAAAGCGGGTCAGAAGCTGGGTCACACTTCACTGTTTGTGAAGTCCGTAGCTGCGGGCTAACCAAACACCACGAGCTGTACATCCATCAGCAAGCAGGGCACCGCAGGAGCCACACATCTGTGGAGCAAAGCACTTGATACCAAGGAGCTCATGCCGCACCATAAATATTTCAGGCTATCTCTAACCTGGACCTCTGCAACGGACACACACTTCTGGTCACAACCCGGTAGGTCCATGTCTATCAAATGCCAGTTTTCTTTCACTGAAAGGAATATGTTCATATACTGAAAAAATATTGCACTATGAAACAAAGCCCAGCAAGCATGAACAGGAGCTTTGTTTCAAAGACATACTCATTTTCCAAACTAAAATGCCAGTGCAAATGCAGACACAGCTCCCTTAATAAGGCAACAAGATAGGATTTTTCACACACACACATATTGTGATGAACATTACCCAAACTGATGAGAAAGATACTTAACTATCTAGCTTAGGGACACACACGGCCCTGGTGTGACTCAGGAGATCAGAAAGAAGCTGAACAAACACTTATTCTGAAACAGAGAACATATTTGCCACATTACTCCTTCTACATGCCTCCCTCTCTAGCAAATTCCTGCCTACTTAGCCTGTTAAAACAGATGATGTTTTCTTCATTACATGCTGTCTGATTTCAGCTGGCCTTTTTTCCTTTATTTTTTGACAGAGAAAGCAAATTAGTGCCCTATTCTGTCTACAAAAGTTTGTTGAGTTGGTGTATTTAGTTCAGGAAAAAGTAACCCAGGCACTACATACATCATATTGAGTGAAATGTATGTGACAAGTCCAATCAAACCGCAGCTAGAATTGGACAGAGAGAGAGGAAAAGCACATATAACACCTGCAGGGAAAAGGCAAATTGCATTTCAAAGCTGAAAAATTATGGTAAATTTATAATAATAATAATAAAAATAGTAATAAAACAAAAACTGCAACTTGAAAAAAAAGCAATTTCTTGAATTATTTTTTTTATTAACTTGAACTTAACTATAATTTGCCTACGAATTCCTAATTTTAAAAAATTGTCTCAAAAATAATTTCTGATCTTAGGAAATTTCAAAGGAGTTTTTTCTGAAGCTTATGTTTTAAAAGAGAAGCAGTAACTGTTTCTTTTTTTGATAACCAGATTGTATTATTTCCTGTTCCCTGAAGGCTACTGTCTCTTTTCTAATGGGTTAGTATTCCATTAGGAAGAATTAAGTTTTGACCTTGAAGTCTATTTTTTTTGAAAATATTCATGACAATTCTGGAAACATCCAGCACACTTCACTTGCCGTCTTCAAATTCACTGGTAAGCAGCTGGAAGCTGATAAATCTAGCTTGGACATCAAGTGTAACTGAACAGAGAAGTGTAACTGAACAGAGAAGCGTAACACGGCCAAATCTAAGTGAAGCTTTTTTGTTTTAGTTCACATTCATGACCAAAGTCTTAATGCGTGTATTCCTTCTTCATGACTCATTAAAGGATTCATCTAGGTATAAGGACCTTCTACCAGAATTTTCTGTAATTGTGCGAATTCTAAGAAATTGCAGTTTTTAAGCTTAAAAAGCTGTCAGCATTTCAGTTCTACCACAAAACAAGATGAAAATGTGTGAAAATTCATCCCATTAAAGTAACATTTTATTCTTTTACTGAAAGTAAAACTGAACATAGAGGTAAGTATTAAGATAATTATAATATTTCTCCCAACTAAGACACTAAAATGTTTCAAAGAAGATATTCTGAGGCTGAAGGTAATCTTTGTACAGATTTGTTCAGCTGTTGAAAAAACTGTAAACACACCATCAGACTAAGTAAAAAAATTGAAGGATAACAACTCACTGAAGCACAAGTGTCCACTAAGTGTATGAATACTGAAATGACATTGTCTTTTTCATATCTCTTT
Source organism: Cnemophilus loriae (assembly GCA_013397755.1). Taxonomy (NCBI): domain Eukaryota; kingdom Metazoa; phylum Chordata; class Aves; order Passeriformes; family Corvidae; genus Cnemophilus; species Cnemophilus loriae. The sequence goes on from VZTF01001221.1 coordinate 973,837, forward strand.
ACTCTTCATACATTTTATCTGATAATTATATCTGCCAAGCTGAAAACAGTTACTCCAGGACTTTTCCAGAGAAGACTGCAATGCCAAGCTGAATGCTTGGCAGGGGAACTGCCTTTTCAATCTCACAGTTAATCTGGAAGGGTCAGCTACTTCTGGTGGGTGTTTTAAAGGGAATGGACTTCAGCTCTCCACTCCAACAGCTCAGCACACTGTACAGTGATTTCATGAAACTTCGTTTCCAAAAGTTAGTAGCAATTGTAATACATACAAAACTTCATTTTACTTTAGTCTCAAGATAGATAGTTCTTTGTATCTGCTGAGCATGAAAAGATTTGCTTTTCCCAAATAAGGGTACAAGGATGAACCAACTAATTCTCCTCGAATATTTTTGACTGTATAGGGTTTTTAAACGAATGGGTGTGAATCCTATCATGGACCTGCTTAGTATGTTCAGGGTTTTTTCCTAAATTATAAGATCTGGTATTGCCATCAGCCCAGCAAAAAGAAATGGGCAAGCTACTAATTAAATATTAACTCTTAACATTCCTGTTACGTTCCAAAAATGAACAATTGCTCAATTATAATGTAAAGTGTGGTATACTTTACAGGTATTCAAGCACTAGGTGAATGCAATGTAGATCTATAATGCCACCTTTTTTCAGACTGATGAAATGCAACTACTGTACACCAAAAGTAACCTAACACTAAAGTGAAGCTTAAATAATAAGAACTCATTACCCCAAAGTGCTACTTGTGACATTATATATAATAAATATATATATTTTAAAATTATATTCCAAATACTCATAAGCCTCTGATGCAAGGACGTTGGCAGAGGGACCTTTTTTAATACATAATGTGAAATGCAAGCACCAAGTGTTACATACTGCAATCAAGTGCCCAGAGCATACCACACCACAGATCAACAGTTCTCAGTGACAAAACATCTAAATAAAAAAGTTGCTTCAAAATCCTAGTTAATCGGTAAAATATTTCAAAAAGTCAGGGAAAGAGGATGGATGAGAGGACTGCTGATGGGATATAGTGTTTTCATGTCTAGGTCTCTGGCTGCAACTCCAGCAATGGCTTTTGTCCTTTAAAGTTGCTTCATCTTTTCACCTGCTGCCCATGGCAAGGAACAGCCTTGGGGTTGCAAGGGGATGAAATGTGTGACCTAATCTCTCCCATCAATGTTTCTGCAACAGCTGTTCAATTCTTATACAAAATGAGTTCATGGTCTCAGCACAGCTCCCAGAGGACAGCTGTCTCCATCACCAAAACCACTGCTACAACAGCCCATTAGGTGCCATTAACCGGTAACCTCATTAGCATCATCAGTAAAGACACTGGGGATCAGATTTTAAGCTGCACAGGTGCTGTACAGGCAGCTTATGATACAGAAAGCATCAGTGCCTTTGCACGACCCGTACAAAGCTTTGGTGCTGATACAGCCTAAGCACTGGCTCAGCAGCCTCACTTGCAAGGCCAAGTGCAGAACAATGACAACTGTCCCCAGCTCCAGTGCCAAAGGGGACAGGAGTCCACAGGGAACCCATGTTCCACACGTGGCCTGGTTCTCTGACCACATTACCAACATACTTCCCACACTGCAAAAAAGCTTCTTGTTGCAGGGAGCAAAGAGGTACTTCCCAGACTAAACATTCCTGGAGTACAAATTAACAGCCTCTAATGGAAATCCCTCTAGATTTCTGCATGGACAAATGAGCAGGGATTATGAAGGGGCTCTCTGTAATTGCAGAGGTAATGTTACCTGACCAGGGACAGAGGCCACTGGGGACTCACTGTTCATATCAGTACAAGCGGAATGCAGGGTCACTGACTTCCACCTGTTCTCAGATGAAGCAGCACAGTACCCAGAAAAATCAGGCAAAACATTGGATACACAATCTCTATACCAGGTTTGAAACAAAAGTAGTAAATATCATATCACATATTGGCAATAAGTTTTTGGTGTAGCCAGCAATGCCATGAGCCAAACACCTAACCATGTTCTTCAGGAAAATTCATCATGGAGGGGTGTAAAAGTTTTCCTTCCAAAAAGACAGGAAAAAACCAGAAGTTTTTTCATCCTCCCTCAGACCTGAGGGAGGGCTTGTACCCTCAACAGTATCATCAAACTAAATTAATTGGTAAATAACAAATATTCCTTTTTTTTGTTAGTTTTGTTAATATTGGTATGTGTGTGTGCACAGATCAGGTTTTATGAAATTACCTCAGCAGACCTATGTGGGGCTTTTCAATAACTTATTTGTTATTGTTTGTTGAGTTTATTCTTAAATTAAATTACATTTCCCCAATTCTGTCACTTTTTCCACTCCTGCAACACTTTTCTCTCCTGGGTAAACTAGGCAAGAACAAGTGTCAGGTGCAAAAATCTTATGTTTCGGTGAGGAAGCACTGTTGCAGATAGATTATTTACACCACTTTTTTTCCTTTTCTTCTTCCTCCCTTCCTCAACCATAAACAAAGTCTACAGCATGAAGAGGCCAATCCTTGCCAGCAGAACCAAGTTTTGAAAAACACTGCTCCACCATATGTTCAGTCCTGACCAGCATGATAGTTCGGAAGCTGACATCTGCAGATGGGGAGTTCATACCACCATTCAGCAGAAACATGCTGCTACTGTACACTGAAGTCAATATTAGCCAGACTTTGCTTAGGAGAAATTTTCAACACTGATCTACAGTTTCACCTTGCCAACTAATTTTTGTTACACTGATGTAAATGAAATAGATATAAAAAGAATCTCAGAGGAAAATGGTGGCGCTGACTGAAAAAGGGAGCCCTTGTGAATCCTTTTGGTAATCTCGTTTAGAAAGAAAACTCTTCTGTATCAGATATTACATTGAAGCTGTTGGTGTAATAGAAAACACTTGCTAATGTTACATATGATAGACCATCATGAAAGCCCACTAAACTCTATTTGACCTGTAGGCTTATGCACTATGAGGATACAATGACCTCAAACAGTCCCCTGGACTTCTTTGAAGACCCAGTTAACCCAGTTTCTCTCTGAACAAGATCTATAGAACTTGCCAAACCAATGTCTTTCTTGCCTTTTTTGATGGCCTTCTTAAAGCAGCAAGAATACTCTACTTAAATGTTTCTGGGAGTGACATTGGTTCCTCTATAGAAACAGAAAGATAAAATGCATTTTCCCTGCTTCTTTTACTTTTTCTCCCCCCAGCTCCCCTCTCATCCCATCTGCAGCTCCTCATGCAGTCCAAACACTTTTTCCAGGGCTTAAATAGATTTATGGCTAGCAATTTCCACAGGGACTGCATGCATTTCTCTCAGGCATGCTCAGGCACCAACACTCATCAGAGGGCTGGAAATCAAAATCTGTGTCAGTTGTGCCACTGGCAGTGAAATTCCATAAGCTCATGTTTGTTGCGTCCCTCGTTCAGACCTCTACTGTATAGCAGTGCCCTTCTTCAAAAGCCTGTATCTAAAAGCCTCTGTGTGAATTTCCTTTAAAATGTTTTGCAGTCTTATCTTATATGCACATCTACCATCAATTATTAAATGGGAGAGTAAATGGAATCATTTTCCTCTATTATGTTCCTCTGAAACTGAAATGGACAATGTCTGGACTGTAAATTCATAGTAGAAAGAGGTTAGATGTTCAGTTATACGAATTTTACTCAGAACTTTTCCTGCATCAAATTTGGAGCATGCCTGAGCAGCAAACAGTTCAAAACAATGTTAACTACAACACTGACTTTGCAAATGCTGTTATACTGAGTAAATTCAGCTTCCTAATTTTTATAAATATCAGCTACCAATTTTTTTTTAGTGTAGATAAGAGGTACATCCCAGTTCTGACCACTAATGATGCTGCCCACCACCTGAATTCTTTTTCTAACAGAATTAAAGGAACAGCCAAATAACGAAGGGGACCATTATCACCTCAACAGTACTGCAAAAATTGGTGTTTTGAATGAGTGGGTAACCAGATTTGCTCAACATCTGATGCATGATAAAAAACAGGAAATCAGAGTATTTGCAAGTTGAAGACTCCCTATTAACGAGATGTTTGCAAGTCTCTGCTTAAATCCAGGCATGCCCATGAATTTACTACCAAACACTATTACTTTGCATGTTAGGATAAGATAAGATAAGATAAGATAAGATAAGATAAGATAAGATAAGATAACATATAGTACAGTTGATGAAAGAAAAGGAAAGATGTAGATAAAATAGTCTTCTCCATCTAATAAAATTCATGCTTATTTTGTCATACCTACAACAGTTAATATGCAAACTATACAAAGCTTTGTAATTAATAGTACAATTCTGTGCTCAAAACATGAACCAAACACTATATTAACAATTCTGTGTGAGCATATATCCTTACTTAAACTTTCTCTCTTTATATAAAAAGAATAAAGTTTAAGTTTTTCAGCTGTTTATTAGAACAGGAAGAAGAGTTGAAACATAGGATTAGAATTCAATTATGTATTAAACACAGCATAATGATTATATTATTCATGAAGTTCACAAAAATTTGGTGATCTGTCTCCCAATATCTTAGTTTAAACTACCATGTTCAAACTGTAGCAAAACTGTAATTCACCAGTATTAAGTGACCTGTGCATTTTCTCACTCCTCTGTGTATATTGGCTGTACAAAGTTAATGGGACACAGCACTTGGATGCCTTCAGTAATGACAATAAAGTTCTCTTCCTCTCATGACATTCACATGATGTGTACAACTTGACTGACAGATGTGTCATCCAACCCAGAGGTGGTTGTAATTGACAGTTTAGCTTGCAATGTCATATGGGATCTCTTGAGATGGAAAGTACTATAGAAAATCAGAGACAGAGGAAAGAAAAATCAAATGGTCACTTAGTCCATCCCTGATAGAAAAAGAGACTGTCTTCTGTTGCTCACGATGTACTTTCTTGTCTTGTCATAAATGACTCATCTAAAGCAGGTTTCATCATTGCCTCTGAGACACTAATTTACAGACTAGTAGAGGCAAACACAGAAACTTCGGCTGAGCCTGTGCCAAGAGCCTGCACCAAGAGCCTGCCACAAAAGCTTTGCAGACTGCTGTGCTGCTGTTTCTTAGTTATGCTCACTTGGAGCACGGGCACAACACTAACCCTCTCTAGGACTCACTGGAGAATAAAGTTCCTCTGTCATACTAGATCATATCTGCTAAGAAGGAGTTAGCAAGGGCCTCTTGGTGGCAGTGAGAAATAGGTGATCGCCTCCCTAAGGCTTTGTCATGTCACTGCCTTGTTTCCAGCTTATCTCCCAATTCCAGGAGCCCAATTTCATCTCCTACCAAAAATAGCTTCCCTTGCAAGGGGTTCAGCACATTCTTTCTTCACAAATAATAGCATAATTTAAAATCTCATTGATGAATCACAGAATATTCTGAATTGGAAGGCACCCACAAGAATCACCAAGTTCAACCTTTAAGTGAATGGCCTCTACCGGGATCACACCCACAACCCTGGAGATATTAACAGCATGCTCTAACCAACAGAGCCAATCTCAGGATGACATTGATTTTAATAAACTATGGCTCAATCTTCCAAATTGTCCCATTCTCTCAAAAATGATGCTCTGTCTGCAAAGGACTAGGGACACACCATCATCACTTTTCATTCCTCAGCAAATGCAGAGATCACAGCTTCACATACACATCAGAGGTGGCTACAGTTATAAAGCTTCAAATTTATCTCACAAGGAAAGCCAACATCTATTTTCATCTTGCTGACAACATGAACAGCACTGTTTTTATTTTGCTGAACAAAACATTAACAAGGACTGAATTTTCAAATGCATATTTTGTTCCTTTTTGAATCAATTCAACATTAAACTGCATCTTCTGATATACTGCTATACCTACAAGAAGCTGCAATTTGGTTGTCTCAAACTTTGACCGTTTCTTTATGCCAGGTTTGAGTCTTCCTGGACTACATTTCCCAAGACACACTGCAGGAGATCACATGTTTTGTGAAACACTTAGTAAAACCAAGAACACCAGTGTAGTAGAAATTCTTGTGTCACATGTCTCTCTTTGTAAATATATTGCACCCACTCATTTGCTTGCACTTTATAGCAGCCACTCACTCCAAAATGACTGAAAAGGCTTTGATGCACTTGCACCAAGAGAGTCAGCTGTGAAGACTGACTATGTTCTTCATCTACATCATTTAAGCCTTGCCTGCTCTAAGAGAAATATGTTGTTACTTTATTGACGAATCACATCTGCTACCCAAACCACATACAAGGCCAGTTGTAGGAAAACTCTAAATTCAAAATTGTTCGACTACAACTGCCAAACTCACATGGACCACCAAGAAGATTTAAAAAGACCATACAGACAAGACCTGATCTGTTCTGTTCTGTGCAAATAGCCTATTACAGTACTGTATTTCGTGTGCTACAGCCTTTAAAAGGAAATGACACAGTAATTTCCTGTCAAATCAAATCATTTCTAGCATAACATTTCACTGGGGGTATTCTGCATGTATCCTGAAATTTGCTTTCTGGGGAGACAACAGGCACAGCTGCACGTCTGGTAAATATGTGTGCTTGGTTTTCATGCAGGGGATACATGAAATTAAATTCAATTTGATTCAACAGTATTTTACTGGCATGGCAAGCTGCTAAATGTAGCCTAAGAAAAATGAACAGACCCTTGAGGTAGCCGTCACCAGCTGATACAATGAGTTTAGGATAGGGTTTCATTCTGTATCTGGGGTTTTATCCCATCTATCTACTCCCCACTACTGCCCATTTTCTGTCTTGTTCAGTCATTTTTAATAGTAACCTGCCATCTGAGAGTACTTCACAACACAATGCCATCATTACACTCTCCCCCAGGGGTCAGGAATATTATTTTTCCTCTTTTTTTTTTTTGACAAATACATTTTAGGATTTCTGAGGATACCCCGAAAAAATCTTTTTGTATCTCACTCAGATTTTGGATGTTGATGCAAAAAGCATTGCTCCATTTCATTTTTTCCTAATAGATTTTATGCTTAGATGCTCCTTTTTTTCTCCCCCTTTATTTTTTTTTTGGTCTCCTTGTTTCTGCTCATAGCTTATAGACATTCCTTCTCCATTCAGTGTATGTTTCAGCCTGCATATTCACTGAAATAAAAAAAAATCTATTAAGACAACAGTGTCCAGTTGAGCATCCTATTGTTTGCTTTCATCCTTCCCAGACCTCAGTTAAACAGAGCATCATGAGTTACAGAGACAGAATCATAGAACCACAGAATGATTTGTGTTGGAAGAGACCTTAAGGATACTCTAGTTCCAACCCCCTTTTCACAGACAGGAATACCTTCTACCAGATCAAGTTGCTCAGAGCCTCATACAATCTGGTCCTGAACACTTCTGAGTACAGGACACTCACACTGCCCTGGGCAACCTGTTCCAGTGCCTCAACGCCCTCTTTGTAAAAAAATCTCTTCCTTCTGTCCAATCAAAATCTACCCTTTTACAGTTTAAAACGATCACCCCTTGTTCTGTCACAACAGACATCGGTGAAAACTCTCTATCCATCTTTCCTGCAAGTGCCCTTTAATTACTGAAAGGCTACAATAAGCTCTCCCTGGAGCTTTCTCTTTTCCAGGCTGAACAGCCGCAACTCTCTCAACCTGTCTTTGTAGGAGAGGTGCTCCAGCCCCCTAGTCATATTTGTGTCCCTCCTCTGGACTCACTCCAAAAGATCCATGTCTTTTCTGTGCTGCGGAGCGCAGTCCTGGACACAGCCCTCCAGGTGGGGTCTCCTGAGAGCAGAGTGGAGGGGTGGAGTCACCTCCCTCAACCTGCTGGTTAAACTGGGGGTCGTGATTGTGATCAACTCGACTGATTCTATGTATAACTCAAGCTATATCAATTCTCTGAATTAATTCTTGAGTTACTGATGCTGTAGTTACTGTAGCAATTTATTTTGCATTTTCGGTCCCACAGAAGTCAGCCTATTACTATTAAGAGGCCAAAAAACATTGGCATTGATGTTGCTTTCACATTTGGTCCTCCTGTGCTGCTGTGTTGCAGCAGAATGAATGTCTCCCAGTGAGATGGGACCCGGGAAATAGGGTCTTCAGCAAGTTTACTAGAATGCTCTCCTTCTCCAGACCTTGCTTTATGGTGCAGCGTACTCACACGGCTTTTTTCAGGTTAAGCTTTTACAATCTGATTTGTAAACTTCAGAAACTGAAGCTTCTAGACTCCCCTATTATGGGGCTGAGCTTTATATAATTTAAGATGTATTCAGTGCTCCTATCTCTATAATTAAATTTGTCTGGTTTTGTTATTTTGAGCACCTTCTGAATTTTTTTCAAAGAGCTTACTAGGCATTATGTTGAAAGGATTCTGTTCAAATTATATCCTTCATTTTCTCACTTTGTTTTAAGGATAATTACTTAACTGATATTTGAATTAATGAAATAGGGTATACAAAATCACTAAATTGGCCTGAAAAATCTTACAATTTAGGAAAAAAACTCTGTTTTTTTCATTTCCTGGTTTCTAAGTCTACAAGGTCCACTTGGGACATTTGCAGAGTTTAAAGTGGAAGTTCTCAAACGTGAGCCTGCAACACCATTCGTTAATAAATCAGCAGTCTCTAGAACCACACTAACCACCTGCCCTTTATATACTTACAAACCAAAGGCTGATAATGAAATATCCATGGTCTTTGAGAGATTTTGAAAACTGACAGGGAGTTGTTGCTAAAACAATCTTTTCTATACAGCTGTGGGGATTGTTAACGGATTTTTGTATGAGGGTTTTTTTAACACGAAAGTAGAATTTTCACGAGCGTTTGACTGGAGATGGGATTTTTAAAGAAAAAATTACAAACACCGTGGGACTCATAATGCAATAGTAACAGTTGATAAGCTCCATTTTTGAGCTATTTTAATATCTAGAAAGAAAAAGAAAACTTCTGATCTTTTTTGACATTGACATCTTTAGGATACAGATACAGTTTTGCGGTTAGTTTTTCATAAAGGAATTAAATTTTTATTTTCATGTGTGATATTATTATTGGTCACATATTTTACTAACTTCTCAGGTCCCAGCATTCTATTAAAGCATTCTATTAAAGACAAAAGGAGTCCTCCAGCTGTATTCTATGCGAGACAATCCAGCATTTAGTGAAGCTGACAAAAAATAGTTTTCTCTGGTTGTGGCTAAAAGACAAACCTCTTCTAGTACTTGAGGCTAAAGACATTCCTCCTACCTACCCACTCTCCCTAGTTTCTGGGCTGCCCCATCAGCTGCACGGCAGAAGGGACTCACAAGTCTTCCTCAGAGCGATAGATCTGGCTTCAAAATATATCCTATTAATATATTTGCATGTCAGGGGCCCAAGTCCGTGTTTTCCTATCTTAACCACATGCAAATGTTTTTACTGCCTGTAATAGCCAGTGTAATACCTTGAGGGCCAAAAATGGAGCAACACTACTTTCAGAAACAGCTGTAACTATATACTATGCTACATACCATACGTTCACCTGCACATGGTAAGAGGGCACATGGGCTGGTAGCAAGACATGTGTCAAGTGCTCAGTTCTGGCAAAAGCAGGAAGCAACAGTGAACACCAGCAGTGACAGTGGCATGAGGTTTTAATTCCATTCCCTGCACCTCAAGTCACACCAACCACAACATGTCACTATTTACAGCAAGTATTTGTAGCTGCCGTGACGCTGTACAGCCCTGCCACCAGGGTCTTGTGTGCCATCACGGTGAATTTTCTTAGGAGACTTGGGGCTTGTTTCCAAAGGTAAGGGCTTCCTTAAGTCAAACTCATAGCTCCCAAAGCCTCTGCTGTTGGCAAGCTACACAGCCGTGGTGCAAGTGCACTGCAGGTGTCCAGGACAGCCCCGATGAAATAGGTACCAGCTGTATGACTGCATATGCCCACCAGCACCCATCCACAGGAACATGGGAACAGGGCTGGCTAGCACTGAAACCCATCCATGGCTGCCCACACAGCTCCTCAGGCAGAGGAGGACATCACAAGCAAGTCCAGAGGAGGGCCACAAAGCTGATAAGGGGACTGGAGCACCTCCCCTGCAAAGACAGGCTGAGAAAGTTGGGGCTGTTCAGCCTGGAGAAGAGAAGGCTGCGTGGAGACCTCACAGTATCTGAAGGGGACCTAGCGGGAGCTGGAGAGGCACTCTTCATCAGGAACTGTAGTGACAGAACGAGGAGTAATGCGCACGAATTGAAAGAGGGGAAATTTAGGTTAGGTGTTAGCAGGAAGTTCTTTACTGTGAGGGTGGTGAGACAAGGGAACAGGTTGCTCAGGGAGTTTGTGGATGCCCCAACCCTGGCAGTTATCATGGCCAGCTTGGACAAGGCCTTGAGCAACCTGGTCTAGTGGGAGGTGTCCCTGCCCATGGCAGAGGGTGTCAGGAGCAGACGATCTTTAGGTTCCCTTCCAATCCTTAACATTCATAATTCTATCACCCATCCATTTCCAGCGTAATGCTACCCGTGCCTGCAGCAACCACCACGCCAGGCAGGCACAGGGTATTCACTGCATTGAAAATACACCGGAAACGATGTTTTACCTTACCTCACAGTATTCCCTGCCCACACTAGGTGCAGGCTGATGGCTGCGCAGGGGCTGCCCATGCCCACCGCGGATTTACAAAATCCCTCCCCCGCCCCAGCCACCCGCAGCCCTTTCCCTGGAGGGCTGGCACAGCCTCTCCGCCCGGGATGCGGCAGGCGCGGGGGGAGCGGGGCCGAGGGGGCGGCGGTGGCCGCACAGGTGCTGCCGCAGCCCGTCGCCATGGGAACGGCGCTGCCGAGGGCGCGGTGGCCGGGCCCGGCCGGGCCCCCCCGCCCGCGAGTGGGAGCGAGGAGCGGGTGTGTGGATGTGTGTGTGTGTGTGTGTGTCCCGGAGGTATTGCACTGTTTCCATAGGAACAGGCGGGGGGAGGCGGTGGCAGCACAGCCGCACCCTCTCCCCGCTCCCCCTCCCCCGTGCCCTCAATGCCAGCCCGAGCCCTGAATCAATTAATGGTGCCGCGCCGGCCTGGGAGAGGGGAGAGGGCTGTGCCCCCCTCGGGGCAGCCCCCGCACCCGGCTGGCGTCGCGGCCGCGCTGCTTCCCCAGGGGGGACCCCGGGACGCGGGTTCCCCGAGGGGTGGCCCCGGCAGATGGTCCCTCTGCAGCCGCCCCCGTTCCCCGTCCCGTCCCCGGCGAGGCGCGCCCGGGAAGAGGCGCTGGGGAGCCCTGGCCGCACCCCGGGGACACCCGCGGGGAGAAGGGGCGGGGGACACGCACATAACAACAACAAAACCCCGTCCCCGCACGGCTGTTTACGGCACCATATGGCTGCAGGGGGAGGGGTGAGGGACAAGTCTGCCGAGCCGCCGCGCTCATTATGTCCGATGGAGTCACGGTCACCGCGCCTCCGCCTGCACCCGGGGCGCGGGGGGACACCCCGCTCCCGGCACACGCGGGCGGGGCCGCACGGCGAGCCCCGCGGCCGAGGGACCCTGACAACCTCGCGGTGGGGACTCCAGGGAATAAACACACAGCGGTCTGGCTCCCTTGGTGCGGCCGGAGAGGGGAAATTCAACCACCTTCCCCCAAGTCTGTGTCTAGATCTGTTAAGATCTATGTATATCCTCGGCGTAAAGATGAACGTATGGGATAGAGCTCTATTTTGGATCACGACGCGGCAATGCTTGAAACGTGAAAAGGAAAATACAAAATAAAAACGTCTCCTGTGTTTTTCTATCGGTGGGGTTTGAGAACCCCACACAAAAACCTGACCGGGGCATCTCTGCCTATGGCTGGCACGTACGAAGGGCTGGAATGGAAGCCCTGGGCATCAAACGCTACACCGAGATCCACAGCGATTAATGCTATTTTTTCTTTCCGAGCGAGGCAGCCATTCATTTCTGAGTAATCCTTGCTGCACGGCGCTGATGGAGGCACGCTCGGTGCAGCGCATCCTGCCTCTGGAGAGCTTTCTCGGCTGGGGCAGGGGAAATGCTTTGAAATGGCTTATGTCTTCCCTCTCAATGATTCATAAGATAGGTGCTAAACCTTGCCATTATTAGAGAGATAAAATCCACAGACTATGGGGTCTGATAATAGGCAACTATACTGTTATCCATACTACCTTGTAAAATTGAAGTATTGATTTTTTTAAAGCATGGTTTGCTACTTAGCAGACCAATCCCACTACTATTGTAGTCAGTGAGATTTTGCTATTGACTTCAGTGGGAACAGCTTTTTGCCTTTAAAATGGTCTATTTCACATTATTATGGTAATATCGTTCAGCAATTCTTAAAATTGGCCTTCTTGGCCTTGGACATTTTAAAAGATTAATGTAAAAATTACTTCAGCTCAACTTATTCACCTCATTTCTGCTCATGTTTTGTCCAAAGTTTTGTTTGGATAAATCCGACAGATAACTTAGTGTTCCAGATGGTTGTGGGTGGACTGGACCTAATAGATTCTCCAGTTACGTATGGTTAAGTGTTTTTGTGTTTTGGTTTGGCTTTTTAATTTTACAGAAGCCTGGATTTAGAAACCCATTTGTAGATCTCCTGTTGTGTGCAGTTTTGAAGGCATTTGGTTGCTCACCAAAATAGCATGCCTTCCAAGGCAACATTAAAAATATTAAAATGCAGCCAGTGCAGGGAGTGGTTCAGTTCAACTGATGCCATATAAACAGGCTGATCCTCCTGCCCATAGATAATATACATCTGAATCTTGGCACCTGCCATTGGATTGGACTTCAAAATGAGAAACAGCAGGCCTTGAGGTCTGGAAATAAAGGCAGAACAGGGGAAAAAAAATGTTCCCTGCCTGTTAGTAAATAATAAACTGCAGCAGTAAAGACAAATGACAAGGATTGAGGAAAACACACTGTGGGCATCAGATAGATATTGGGGCTATGACACAATGGCAAACATGTCCGAATTCAAAGTGCTAGGTGTATCTAGCACCTATACTAACTATTTGCATATTTGTGTAACTAAAAGCTTTTTAGTGTCTAGCAACCTTCTGCTTAGCTACTTTTTGCTACATCATGCTGTGATACTCATTGAACTAAATGTTGACTAATAGACTCCTATTTGTAATAAGTGGTTGGGAATAGACATTTATCCAAAATTCTGCTGATATCAAATTTCCATGAGAAAATGCTTCCCCCTGCCCCACCACCCCCCCCTCCACAAAAATGTGTTTTGTCTTCCTCATATTTTCCAGGCAGTTTTGTTATGCAGTTAATATCTTAAGGTTGTTCTATGCTTATAGGTAGCTGACAAGTATGCCTAGCTGCTTAAACATTACTTTTGAAGATCAGAAGTAGTTTTATTACCCAGTTAACAGAAAACATCAGTCTTCTTTTGCATGCTTTATTTCATTAGTTTTATTATTATTATTATTATTACTGTGAAATGTGTAATATGCATTCTCTAAGGCTTATTTTACTTTCCTCAGCCCCCATCTCTTCCAAGGCTGACTTTCTTGCTTTAAGGATCAGCTCATAGGAAGCTATTAAGCCAAAGTTTGTTTTTACTTGATTGGCTTTAACACTTCACTCCATTTGTTATCTCATCTCGCTTTCCTTCCACTCTTATTAGAAGCAGGATTGCTCTAACGCAAATATAGTTCAAAGAGACAGGGAAAAGGGAAAGAGATCTGAATTCTCCTCATAGCAGATGCCCTGATGCAATATCCATGGAAAAGGGAGATTACTTTAGAACAAGTAAACAAACAACCTCAACATTGTAATTGAATATATGTGTTGGGTGTGTTTACTTGGTGAGAGATGCTCTTTTATTTGACTTTAATATATGGATGGCTTAAGGGATTGAAATTAAGCTCATTCTCTGATTTAGTTTATTCCTCCTTGAACAATCAGAATTCGGGGATTTCTTCAACAGAGACCTGTCTGCATAGTGCATTGCATTGAGTGCAACCTGGATGTTGCAAAAGATTATAACCAATGAGGTGGGAGCAGGGTGCCCCTGGTGTTATTTTACATCTGAATTTGGCCTTGCTGTTACTAAACCTTTCTGGATATTTTAATACATTTTATAAACTTCTCTATATGCTTGTTGAGCACGCGTCTCTAGCGCATTGGAATTTACCTTGGCAAAACCAGATAGCACTTACATATAAATTATTCTTCACAAATAGAAAAAAATTATCTAAATGTATCCTATTGAGAGTTCAGTCATTGCTACCCAGTCAACCAACACCAACTGATCAGGACATTGAGTGCCCAGGGCGGTGGTTTGTGGGTGGACTCCCCTCTCAGGCACTGTCCATTGCAAAGCCCAAGCATCAGCCAGGGGCTACATTATGTCTTCAAAACCAGGGCATAACCTTTGTGCCAAAAATTTTTTTAAAATTATTCACAGACCTTCTGCTGGTCCTATCCCAGGAGGGGATTTCACCCAGCATGATTTAGGATGAACCAACTGGGTCCTTCAAAGCCTGACAAATGTCACTGGCTTAACTCCTTCCAACTTCCTTCAGCTAAAGTTTTTCAGCTTTTTTGTATGTCTATTCGTTCACTCTTTGGCTCTTTTAGGCATGGTACTAATTTACTTTAAAATATTATCACTTAATCATCTATATTGTACATTACTTATTTGCCTGCTTTTAAATTACAGCAAGAATTATAATGCAAATTTCTTGAATTTTTTGAAGTCTGTATATATGAAAATTTTCCTGACTTTACAGCTATTAAAATTAAATTTATTAAAAAAGAAATCTTGTAATTACCTATAAATTCATGAAAGTTCAATGATAAGTAGCAGAAAAATACATAGTTCATTAAAATTCTATTAATTGAAATGTTCTACTTATTAATAAAATTTGACCCGCTTTCTCCTATTTAGGAATGCTTTTTCCTACTCAGCTTTTGAAAGCAGTCCTTTTGGTTCCAGTTCAAAATGTAAGATTCAATTAGGAATACAGGTAAAACAATATTTTCAGTTCCACAATTTCCTAGAAGTCTGACGTATCTTGCCAAAATTGGGATGAAGAGAATAATACTGAAATTTGCTATATAGAGGGGCTATTGAAAAAGAAGAAAATAGTCTAATTTTAACTAGCTTTATTCACTTCTAGCTTTATTTATATTGCTTTATTATTTGCTTAGGTGCAAATTTAACTATTTGAAAGCTCCCTATATGCCAAGTTCAACTCTCAGTTACACCAAAACAAGTATAACGAGGCCTTCTACATTGGTAACACATGGCAGAGGGTTTGTGTAAGTTTTCTAAAAAACACAGGGTCAAAGTGCAAGAAGTTTATAATCAACATCTTTTTGAGAATTCTGGTTTTTGCTGTTGCATTCATAGAGAGTTTACTATCCCATTTCCTAGTTGGATAAGCCCAAAATGAGACAAAAAGGGATAAACAGATGAGATCTGCCTGAACTACAGGTTTTAGATGGATGCCTGGCATTCAAATATAGCACTCATTAAAAGAATGCTGACTGTTTGCTCAGTACAAATGAAATACTTCAGTATTACAGCAACCATAGCCAGGGGGCTTTACTGAACTCTCAGAATATAAAAAAGATAAAGGTTATCAAAAGATGTCATAAAGAAAACCTATGACTATGCCTAGATTAAGGGAGGAAGGAAGGAGTTACATTCTTTTTTCTTTTCCACTGCCTTTTCTAGAGAAATGCAATGGGACAAGTCATCTAATTATATGTATGCCATACTTCCTGGTCCCATTGGTCAAACAGCAAAGTCTTTCAGAAATTGTCATTATTTGAATGAGCTAATTTCCTCTCAAATTTGTCGTTAATTCACTAAGAATTCTGCTCTTCTTTCTTTCCTTCCCACCACAGGAAGAGTTTGGTAACAGTTTTGACAAATACACACACTCAAAGCTGACACAGGTAGACAAAAATGCAGAGGTGAAAACAGCACATTCCTTCTCACAAGTGCAGTAAATTGTAAACCAGAGGTAGTTCATTGCAAACGTTCTGTGTAAACCACAATAATCTCATGCACTGGTCCACACAGGGTAGTGCTAGACCTCAGAAACTTGATTGTCTCCCTCCTTCCTCCAGACTAGTGATATCACCACAGCAATAAGCCACAGAAACTGCAACAGTCCAACTGGCCAATGAACCATCTAGTACCAGTCTGCAAGGGAGTCTGCAAAAGATGTTTCAGAGCTCAGTAGTTAGCAAATAAACAAATTCCTAAACAAAATACTGTGCCTTGTGCAATAATGACCGATTTATTTTCCACTGCTATAGCTTCAGACAACCTAAGAAGACATACCTAAGACTTATTAAGCTATTCAAGAAACAAGAGCATGAAGGCTGAGACCACCAGCAGTGTTAAAATTCAGTACAAAGTGGAAGGGGATGGGAAGATGCTGGGATTTCACCATGCCCCACAAGTCTTTCCTTGTGTTGACTGGATGGGCTGCAACACGACTAAAGCTGATAGAGGCTCTATGGGACAACACCTGGGGAGATGCTGCAAGACACCAGGTGACAGCCAGGCAGTGAGTTCGTTCCATCACACCAATGCCCTCGCTCCTGGTGGCACAGAGCAGGAAGGGCATGAACATGACCTTGTCCTCACTTCTGCTCCAGCCAGCAAAGCTGAACTGACATAAAGAGCATACTACATCCTTATGAGAGCCACAGAGCTCCTGTAAAATCCTTGGAAGAAATTTTGGATTAATCAGTCAGGGTTTCTCTAGGGGCAGCAGTGCAGACTTTCCATTCCCAACACTTAGGTTTATAAAAATGGCCTAGCTTTTAATTTTCCTTCTGAGGTGGTTGTCAAAAGACCCGTAGGAGATGAAATAGAATTTAAAAGGGTGGCGACTGAATTTTCTCTGCTGCTCACCAGTATTTACACCACACTTTGTCTCTCACTTTCTTTCTACCTCTTTATGTCTGTTTTCTGTTACGCATTTTTTTCTCTTAACGTTTATCTTTTTGGGTGATATAACCATTTAAAACTACTTCCCATGGAAGTACCCTTTTTCTGTGATAAGTCCTTAGTTACCTTCCATGGACCTTTCATCTCTTGCAACCTTTTAGAGATGAGATAAATACACTAAGCATGCTATTAAAGGCAAGGACATACCATTTAATTAATGAGAATAGTAAGTTTTCAATGTTATTCTCTATACTTTTCCTAATGCCGATTTTCGTTATACCTGCCGTGCTCATTTTGGATACACTTATTGATTTGTTTGAAACTATTCCTAAATATATCCCTTGAGATGTTACACTAATTCCATACATTTTAGATGAGATTGAAAAGCTTGAATTCTTCCTTTCCTCTCAAAAAGCTAATAACATGATGGCATAAAATGTAAATTATCTGGCAATGGTCTGTAGGGAATTCTGTCTGCCATGATTTCTCCCTTTTTTCCCCCTTTGTTACGATATTTCTATTTTACCTCCCAATTCTTCTTTGACTTAATCTAATTAATTTGTATTTCCATCCAGTGTTGAAAACCCTTCACCTCCCTGAGTTTTAGGTGTATATATGTATACATATATATATGTGTGTGCGCATACATACACACATTGGACTGCACTGTATAGCTCTCAAGCACTTGCACAAATTCAAAACCACTAAAGAACTTAATAATCAAGTAACTAAAATACCACTAAAATATTCTATTTGCCACTATATATGACAATGATACTGCAGTATGGACAAAAATGTACCAGAAAGGGAAAAAACATGGTAAACACATGGTTTCTCAGTTCTTTATCCATTTTCATTTGTAATCATAGCCAAAGTTGCAACCCTGCTTTAATAAAGTCTGTATCAGATCGGTTTCATTTCAGAAGGAAGCAAGAAACAAAGTTTTCACCTGAAAATTTTTCAGTTTCTTGAACACAAGTTAGAAAAACATCATCAACTGTCATAAAATCCAAACCAGTTCCACCAACCAGGTACAGTTCACATTTACACTTAAGATCATTTTTAGTGATTCTTACTGATTTTTTTTTCTAGTGTTGACATATGGTCCACTAGTCTGTTATTTCTGTGAGCTATCTTTACTACCCTGTTTTTTACCTTTCTAGTACATTTTTGTCCATGCTGCAGTATCATTGTCATTTATAGTGGCAAACTGTATATTTTAGTAGTAATTTAGTTACTTCATTCTTAAATTCTTTAGTGGTTTTGAATTTGTGCAAGTCCCAGTGATGCACTGCAATTTAATATCCCCTCTTTTTTTATTTCTCTATTTCTGACCATTCTTCAATTTTATCACCTGAAAAATGTAAACCCAGGATAGATAGTCCTTTATCACCCACATCAGAGAAGACACACACTGAAAAATAAAATTCTATGAGACGTGTTTATAGTCCTCATCTTTCCTGTCTGCTGAAACCTCTGGCCATAACTTAGCTGTTCTTCTCTTATTGTATCTAATTACTTGTATAATGACTTGCCTGTTACTCATCTTCTATCAGCTCGGGGTAGTGAGAGTCCATTCCTAAAAGTGATTTCCCATATACCAGCACAATGCTGCTTTACCCTACAGATAGGTCATGATTTAGTGGCAGCTACTTCAGCTCTGGATATGCCTTGAAAAAAAGTTTTCTACAAGCTGCACCTGGCAGTATTAATAGTGGTACATATAAGTCCAGAGGCAACAAAAAGAGCAATCACAAGTCATACTCATTTAAAAGTTGTACAGTGAGTTAGATTCATAAGTCATTTAAGTGCAAGTAATCTCACCACGTACATTTTCTCTAAGTACAGTCGAAATGTTGTAGCATCCATATCTTGTATTAAAATCTCGGGGGTAACGAAATGCACAAAAGCCTCAGACACACAGACCTTACTATCAATATAATACAAAAAACCTCTCGTTTCCCTAAGGAGTTTAATTACAGGCTCTCAAGTAAAAAAGGTTGAATGAGTTTCATCCCAAGCAGAAGTAGGTCATTTGATAAACGTCCTTCCAAGTCTATACAGAATATTAGCTTCTGAAAAAAGTCCCTACTTGAGGTTAACTCTAACATAGATCAGTTTTATTAAGTAAACTGTTCGCTACAGATAGCCCCTTAAGTTGAAGAGTATCCACATTTACACGGAAATGTTTCAAACACCCCATTTCAATTTCAACAACTAGGCTGTAATCCCAGCAGATGCACACAGTAACTGTCAAGTTTTGCAGCTTGCAGAGTTATTGAGTAAGCAGTTAGAAGCCTGTACAACTGTCTGTGACAAAGTTGACCATTGCTAAGAAAATCCATGCGCATCTGAAAAAATGCTCAATGCCATAACCTGTGGCATGTCTTTCCTGTATATTGACAATGCCTACCTGGATATCATGTCAATAAACCGTTAAAAATACCTTGCTAGTGGAACTGTAAAGTTTTGAGACTCATCTATTTAAAGAGAACAAAAGGGTAATTTAAGCAAGCTGCAGGATCACTTTCAGCGCTCTTACAGGACAATGGAAACAACTCTCATTGCACCAACTAACACTGCCTGAGTTTTCTAAAGTCAGAGAGGCTTCTGGCAGGTTTAAAATGACATATACAAGACAAAAACATCTTTTACATCCTGTAAAGCTCTACTAATTTTGGATACTGTGTTGACCAGTCAACCTACTCAACAAGGAACAGAAGATGCCTGTGATGCTCTGTGATGCATGGGAGGCTGCAGAATCTGGTATGATCGTCCCTCCTGGAGAGTGTGTTTCCTGCCACGCTGTCTCATGATTTTTCTCCACATCGACCTCATTTACACGCCCTGCTTATTATGTTCCTCTTTTACCAGCAAACTCTCAACAGGTGTATCCTGCATAACGGAGGAAGATTGGGATCCAAATAGCTTCCTTCAGACCAAACCTAACAGCTGCTAGTTGCCTCCTTTCAACAGTAGACCAAAACTCACAGTTCAGTGTCAGCCAATTTTAATTTATTTTTGTAGTGTAAAATGAAATTTGAATCATTAACTCCCACATTCATCCAGTACTGGCACTATCCTTCTTCCGCCAGGGGCTCGTGTTCATGGGAAGCCCTCTCTACCTTCAGTCTCCCTGTGTAGTCTCCCCAGATCCTGTCTCCTTTCAGTCTAGAGTTGAACAAAGGCAATGGTGATCACCTCAGAGGATAGGGAAAGAAAGTTTCTCTGTAAAAAGATCAGAAGAAGTCCCATCATGCTGTACATAAGCCTAACAGCTCATTTTAGCCCTAACCTTCCAGCTTATTTCCCACTGATCACATAGCTGTGTAGCCACAGAAACAGCACTCAGTACGTCCAAAGAAAATCAGGGCTGGAGCATCTGAGCAGCAGTCCCTGCATCATGACCAAATCCAGTGCAGCTTCACTGACAAGAGACTCAGGGTAAGAATGAAGAAACAAGTTCACTGTCACCTCACTCAGTCTTCTCAGCAAAGGTTCACAGAAGCATGAAAATCAAACTGTGAGGTTTTATTTCTGATCACTGGAAAGGTTTGGGCTTTGGAGCTGCAAGTCTGGCCTTTGTCCAGGTGGTAGCACTGAATTTGTCATCCTGTCTCTCACTAAGTGTGTATATATGGGATGGACACATCAGTACTAGTTTTTGTTTGCACACTGCTACACCCTATTTCATGTTTCTAAAGTAAAGTCAACATTTTCTAACCTTAAAACACTCAATTTTTAAAAATCTGCTCTCCTTGGCTCATTTTTTCTTTGAAAATTCTAACTCAACATTGTTACTAAGAAATCTCAGCTCCTCCTGTCCCTTTGCTTCTCTCACACACGCATGTGGAGATGGCATCTTACATATGGGCGCTTTAACATTTTTTAATTCCAGGACAGAGTTATTCTCTTTATTCATGAACACTCCCCTGAATGCCTGCATTAAGAGTTGCCAACTAAACGGGTTTTGTTCCATCTGCTGTGACCATTTTCCAGCACTGTCTCTCTGATTCACCAGCATCCCTCCTCACCGACTCCATCGGGAGGTCTGCAAACAGCAGGGCAGAGGCTGCGGGTAGAGGGAGGAGACAGAGCTCTGCAGACCTGAACAGGGGTTAAGGAAAATGTGGTGGGCAGTTAAAACAGGGTGGATATGGCAGGGTTTGAATACCACTCCTGAGCCTGGAAGGTGCATTTAATGGGACTGTAAAACTCCCGCAGCATTGTACCTTGGGTTAAATTATAGCTCACCCTCAGCATCACCTTTCTGCAGTACTTACTGCCATTATGTGCTGGCAGTTCAGTAGGCTACAGAGCCACCAATATACATTTGACAAACACTTTTATAAATTTTTTTCTATTAATGGGCACAAAAATGGGGAGAAACGCAAAAAAAAAGACATTTATTTTCAAATTGCCACAAAATGCCCTAACATAATGAACAATTTAAAATGTAAGACAATTTGAAGCAATAAATTTTGACCTATAAGCTATTTATATTGTGATGTTTCTTCTATTGTTCATAAACAAAGTAATTTATATAAAAACAAAAGGAACATAAACTCATGTATCTATCTAGTATTCTTCATGTCCAACAGAAGAAAAGGTGGGTTGGGATATAGCCTGTTCCTTAGAGCTGACTGGTCTATAATTTTAAGCCTTAAATCCTGTAATCAGGTTCAGTAGCACAGCCCTGCATCTGCAGAAAGCCTTGCTGGTCTGCTAGCAGCAATCCATGAGGTACCAGATCCTCCTGGAGAATCTAAAGATTTAAGCTGAACAAAATTTGGTTTCAGAATGAAAGTTCATTCTCTGCATATAGTTGGAAAATATAAAAGAAAGCACATGAAAATTCATACATTGGGTCTGTGATATCATTAAAGTCGATGGAGTCATTTCGAACTAGTAATGACATAAAAGTAATCTGAACTTGGCCTTTGAGGTTATATTCTATTAGTTTGCTAATACTGTGTAAATTCTATATTTGAGAGCTATCTTGCAGTCATCTTGGCCCTTCTTTTTAAATGGGAAATTCTGCTTAAAGTCTGCTGATACAGCTCGGGCCATTATTTTATAACTTCTTTTTAAATCAAGACTAATTTTTAGGGCCCATATTTGCGTCTACAGACAACATCAAGCCAGAGAAAGGAGAGCGGTGAGGAGAAATTAGTTTTCAAGTTGCCAA
Source organism: Cnemophilus loriae (assembly GCA_013397755.1). Taxonomy (NCBI): domain Eukaryota; kingdom Metazoa; phylum Chordata; class Aves; order Passeriformes; family Corvidae; genus Cnemophilus; species Cnemophilus loriae. The sequence goes on from VZTF01001221.1 coordinate 995,931, forward strand.
TCAATAAATAGCTCCAGCTAAAGAAACTATGCAGAAAATAAATTTTAAAAATACACCACAAAAATCATGTATACAGTTGGAAAGGTATCTTACTAGAGATACTAGTTCCATAGCTCCTTATGTTTGGTGAGTACCAACTATGAAAAGTCAACAGTGTCAACCATTTGGCATATCTGTTGGCCTAACCTGTTTTGTTTATACAGTGTGTCTAGGCTAGGCATAATTTCACTGCTTTCATAAAGTGCAGCTTGGGCTTAATGAAAGAAAACCTACAGTGGTAACAGAAACAATCTGAAAAGTTGCAGAAGTGAAATACTTGCTAGGTTGCATACAGGAATACCCTCAGCATGCAGGAATACCTTATTGTGTGTTGTCCCACTCTGGACCTAAAATGGCTGTTTTGCAGGGAATGTTGTTGCCTGGTGACCAAAAGTGCATCTCCTAGGCCACAGAGGGATGTGAACATTCAGAAATTGATTTGTTCCTGTTGCTCTTGAGGAGAACATACCCGTAAAATAGATTAAGCCAGCACACAATCATCTATGCATTCTCCTTGCTAGCATGCTTAAACTTGATACTGAAGACAGGCCTGTGATTTTGAGCTACTTACCAACCAGGCAAGGGAAAAACAGAATAAAACCTCGTGCACTACTGCCCACAGAATATGAAAGTAGACCAAGCCTGAGCTACTGTGAGACTGCAAGACACCCTGCTTCAATTAAGTCTGTGTTGTACATCTAGCCTGTTCCGGTGCAACCTCCCAGTTGCTATCAGGCTCTCTTTCTTTCATTAGAATCAAGTAGTTAATTAGCCCCAGCCTGTCCTCTCTCCTTCTCTCTTTCCCTTTAACGCAGCAGTAATGATGTCTAATTACCAGCAGCAGTGGATTACAGCACCATCAGGAGCAAATCTCTCTGGCTGACAGCAAAGCTGAGCAGCAAATCTTAAAGCTTCAAGAGGAGAATAATTCCAAACAAAGTATTTGAATATTTGCTTATTTTTGACCAGCTTGTGACTGTAGAGTCCAACTTGTAATTTCATCCGTCCTGTTATTGCACAGGAAGTGCTCATGCAGTGATTAATTTTAAATTGAAATTACTTTTACCTATGGTGAGATCAAGTGATGGACAAAAAGAAGGAGAGGATGAGGGAGAAATTCACAGTTTGGGGCTCTGCTACCATTTGGGGCTCTCTCTGAGAACTAGACAGGCCCAAATGTTGGGGATAACCATGAGAGAGGGGAGAAAAAAGACCAAAAACAGTGGGGATGTTTCTAAATGATCACAGATTAATAAACTCTTAAATAATAATTAAGAGTTAAAGAAATGAGAGAATGGACTTTTAAGGCTTACCAACAATTACTGTCTGATGACAATCTAATTTTTCCCCCTGTAACTTGTCATTCTCATCTGGGTGAAATTCTGGGCCTCTTGAAGTCAATAGGAGCTTTGCCACTGACTTTCTTCATGCCAGGGGCTGCATCCCTGTTCTGTCAAACATGTTCTTTCTGAGCCTTCAGTGCCTGGCAGGCACTGCCCTGGCCCTGGCAGTAGTTCATACAAACCACTGCCATCCTGCAGGTCTGCTTAAATACTCCTCTGCCTTTTGTGGTGGGATAGTGACACCACATTCATGGGTTTAGGAGGGCTGGCACTTGTTTTTCAGAGCTGAATGTTGCCGAGCGTCACCTTTTCCCCTTTATGTTGGACAACAAATTTCTACTGGCCAGCAGGAGGAAATTGTACCTACATAAGGGACCTCTGCTGAAAAGGTTTATATATCATTGCTCAGGTTGTATACAGATATTGAGGAATTACTTACAGATAGGTCATGCTAACTTTTCCTTTCTTTATTTCATTAGCAGTCCTCCTTATTTTATTAGAATTCCTGCTTGGTTGCTTAAGCTATCTAAAGAGAGTTACTCCTATATGAATATAAATACACATATATGGATATACAGAGACATTCACAGCCAAGGGTGTGATTCCCACAAATGTACAAAATAAGACCTGCAAGAGGCTCGACCTCTCCCTGAAATCCCTTGTGGGAAAAAATAAAAATAAAAATTGATTCTCTGTTCTTAAAATAGAAAATAGGATAGAAGGTGAGACTCCAGACTTTATGGCCTAGCAAAGGTGAGAGAAAATAAACAAGCTGATCATCACTGAGTCTTGTGTTTCAGAAGCCCAGGAAAGCACTTAATTTTTAAATTCCATCATGTAAAATTAAGGTTATCCTCTTTATTTAGTAGCATAGTCAATGGCATTTTAAAAAATACTGAATTCGCTTACAGTTTTGAACTTGCAGTAAAAAGGATAGTCTTGGGAATAAACAAGCTTGCCCACTGGCCCTTCAAAATAATTATTTCAGTGAGCGGAAGAGATATTTAAAAATACTGAGCTAATTGGAGACTTCTGCTTTAGACAACCTTTTTGTTATAAATTGTATCTATGGTACTCTCTGGGCTCAGAGATGGGCAATCAATCTTCTAACAGTAAAACAGAGATCTGCCAAATCATCTGAATCTATAGACAGACCTGAAACACTTCGGTGAATAAAAACCATTGAGAGGGAAAAAACTATCCAGAGCTTCTCTTTTACTTTCAATCTTCATACTGAAGATCTCTTTAAAATTAATTTCCCACTTCTGCCTCCTCACAGCCATGACAGCGCTGATGACAAGGGGGCAAATACAAGCCAGCCCCTGGGAATGCCCAGGTTTATGACTTCAGCAAGGCAAAGAGAGGCAGATTTCCCCAGCAGCCTACGTCACAACCCAACCCAGAATACTTTCCAAGAAGCCCCCTTCGCTGCGCCACCCAGCAACCTTCCCGTTAGGTCCGGATAAGCTGCCACTCCAGGAAAAAAAGGGAAAAAAAAAAAAAAAAAAAAGAATATTGCTCATCCAAGCCAAATGCCCAGGCAGGAATATTTTTAATTGCCGGGTTTCCTTTCTCGGCTCCCCCTCCACACCCGCCCCACGCACAGACAAAAGAAGCTTAGCTTGCGTGACCCAGCGCATAAGAAGTAAGAATAATGATACATTAAGAGAGTTCAATAGGCAAAACCTACTTGCAACCAACAGTCCCCATCTTCTTAAATAGGAAAATCTGTCGCTCCTGCCACCACCAAGCATAATAGCTCTCCCGCTGTCAGACCTGCGCCGAGCCCGTAGCGCCAGCGCCTGCCGGGGATGCCACGCTACCCTAGCGCATCGAACGGAGTGCTGAGGGGCTCCTGCGACCTCAGAAAGTGTCACAAAATACACCCTTCCCTCGGTCATGCGGAACCCCGTTCTCCCTTTGTTGAGCATCCTCTCACTCCCGCCGCCCCTTACTAGCGCAGCCGGCGCTTCACAGCCAAGCCGGGCACATTCGTGGCCGCTCGGCGGCGGCGCCAGGGTTGCGGGATAACAATAAAGAAAAAAGGGTAAAAATAATAATAAATAAATAAATAAATAAATAAAACCCCAACAGATATCCCAGGGAACCACCGCCCGGCGCCGCGCCTGGCTTTGTGCCAGGCAGGGTACCCCCGTGCGCCATCCATCAGCCCCGCCGGCGGCGGGGGCCGCTGCCCGGAGCGGCGGGGGCCGGGACCAAGGGCGGGGCGGGGGGGGCGGGGGG
>VZTF01001221.1:1012116-1035241 GCA_013397755.1 Cnemophilus loriae
AAGGGGAGGCTTGCACTTTGAAGCCTGTCCCCCGGCGGGCCCCCTCTATACCTGGGCTCTCTGGTCCCCTGGCCACCATAACTGCTGGTTCAGCCGACACAGCAGCAAATCTCCCCGACTGAGAGTGCAGGCCTGGAGAGGACCTCCTCACAAGTCCCACCTCCTGTAATTACCTTGTACATTTTAGTAAAGGATGGTCTACAAAACAACTGTTCCATATTTCCCACCCGCTCTAGGGCTCTCCCAACCCTTTGTGACAATCTGGAAACATGCAGAAAGAAATAAAAGTCTGCAATAGTTTTCAACAACAGGGATTTAGCTGTAGTTCTGATTTCCTACTGGCTGTGCCCTTCTGCAAGCAGTGCAGCAAGGAGACATTAAGATGACAGCACTCAGGAATTATACAAGGTATGAGCCAAGGATTGCTCCTCTGTGTCCCTCTAGAGATCTGCCAGAATCCCGGCATTTATCTATACTCAGACCTTGTGAGTCACTTGCTGTTAGAAGCAGGTTTAGTTAGACCTCAGCATGCCAGTGAGTTTCCTTAATCCCATACTTGTGTCACTCAGAACAAACGCCACAATCAGTCTTAGGACAGTGAGGTTTTAGATGGAGCCAGGTGTCACTGTGACCATTCTGCCCAGGCACCCTTTGATACATCCCCTCACTCTGAGCTGGCATATGGAAAGAAAAGTAGAGATGGAACACAAGTCAGCACAAATGCTTGCTTTATTTCACTCCTTTTAAGTAGTGGTGTTTCTCCACCTGCTGTCCCCAGCCATTTAAGGACCACTCTCTAGTATATAAAGCAATGCAGAAGTGGCTTTAACAAATATTATCCTGGTGCCTTATCTTTTGGATGCTTAAAAATCTCCAAGGTACTTCTGAGGCTTGTCCACTGCTGCTAAAACCCGAGGGATTCACCTGAACCAGGATGTTCTCTTATGTAATTATGATTTCTCTCTTTCCAAGAGGGAAAGACCATTTAGAAAAAAAAAAAAAAAGAAAACCAAAAATCAGCCCATTGGATGATGCTTCAAGGCTCTGGAACAGAAAAAAATGCTTAATGTGAAGGATACCATGAATATTTCTATTTATGACCACTAGCCCATAGAGAACAATGCTGTCTTAGCAAAGTCCTCACTCTGTTTAACATATACTGAACTTTGCAGTGTTAAGCTATATATATTTTCATACATCTCTGATTGAACTTTGGGTAACGGTTCTTATGAAAGAATGTAAAACTGGAGGTCTTTATACTTTCCACAGCTATTTTTCAAGCCAGAGTTGTTCTTTGTTTTCTGAAATTGATATCCTCATCCAAACAAATATGTGATAAAAAATGTGTTCATGTGTGAAAAAGCCATATGCAGTGTTGAAATTCTGGCCAACTTGTTATACAGATACTACATGCTTGAGAAATGATGACTCAGTAGGGGAATTTTACTCATCCCGTAACATGCTCAACTTCATAAGCAACACCTTGCCTTCTTTTACTCCTGCCAGGACTGGGGAGGTAGAGATGTGCATGGACATTGGCAGGGTACCTCAGAAAGCTATTCTACTGTTTCTGCTGCGGGTTTTGTTTGGTTTCGTTATAAAAGGGGTATATGAACAGATATATAGTCTCTCTGTAAGATCAAGTACAGCCATGGTGCTTCTCAGTCTCTGATGGGAAGGAAGAGGCCATTTGGGCCTTCGCCTCCAAATTTGCATGACTCCCTGCTCTATAAGCACCTACTGTGTTGTGTTTAGCATGGGCAGAAAGTTACCTCTTGGTGCATTACTGACTTTCTATCTCATGCATTCATTTTTGTAATTAGTCAGAGGAAGCAGAAAAAGGATATAGGCTGAAACTTGTTCATCATATACAAGCTCATGCTGTCTGGCCCTGTTGTTCATCTTGCTTTTCTCTATCATTTGTGTTTGCACATCTGGATTTGTGAAAGAGGTTATCCTTAGCCCACCCTGTGCTACAGGCCTCAGAGAATTAATTGAAATGCAGTCAATCTGTCTGTAGATGCAGTATCCCTAGAAAACAGACAGCAGGTTTGCAGGAAGAAGGAAAGGAGGGGAAGGAAAGGAGGGGAAGGAAGGAAGGAAGGAAAGGAAGGAAGGAAGGAAAGTAATGGTGAATAATTTGGCAAGTGTAAATTTTCAATACAAGGTTGTGCATCAAAGGGTCAGTGCTGTGTATCTGCTGCAGGATTTCTCAGTACAGCTGTGTTGCCTCTATATGGGCAGAGGTGCAGTGGTCACTGAAGTAGTGTTCGCTTCTGGGGTCCACCATAGGGAACTGGTGGCCAGCAGAGAGGGGTTCAGAGAAGGGTGACAAGAGGGGAAGCTTTGTCTTTCAATGAGATTCTGAAGTACATCAATCTATTTAGCTTAATAGAGACAAGATTAAGGGGAGAGTTGGATATAATTTATCAATTTCCTGTCTTCCAGTAGAAATAGAATAGAAGAGTAGAAATTTGATAATATATGCCATTTTGGTCAAGTGGAAAAAAGTCTGACAGGAACCAGTGAAATTTGAAACTAGATGCATTTTAGCATGGAAGGTAATTAATTATTAGAACAATTTACCAAGGATTGTAATGGATTCTCCATCACTAGGCATTTTGAAGTTGGAAATGATTGATTTTCTCGGAAAAATTGTTCCTCTTGTTCCTATAGGAGTTAACTCGAAAAAACCTGTACCCTGTGTAGTACAGGGAAAACATATATGATCTCAAATAATCTTTTAAGCTTTGGGATCTATAAGCTTGCACCAAATAGCTAATGCACAGCTGCCTATGTCCTGTGTTCTCCTACCGTAACTTGTAAGTATGATTCAAACATTTTTCCCTTTGTTTACGTTTGCTTGGGAAATTGTGAAGGACTGTGACAAACTTTTGCTCTTTGCGGGAGACATTTTGCCTAGCATATGGATTCAAAGGTTTTAAGGCTGGGGAACCGCTAATCATTTGGCCTGAGTACCTCCAGCACAGAGCACCGTATTTCTCCCCACCATTCCTCCAGTACTCGGGGAGCTGATGTCTAATTGATGACATGGAACTGGGGTGAGTGGCCATACACGTGAAGGCTGTGCTGCCATTCAGCAGGACCTTGATTGGCTGGAATGTTTGGCAGAGAGAAACCCTATGAAGTTCAACAAGGGCAAGTGCAGGGTCCTGCACCTGGGGAGGAATAACCCCAAGTACCAGCACAGGCTGCGGGCTGACCTCCTAGAGAGAAGCTCTGTGGAGAAGGACCTGGGAGTCTTGTGGGATGATAAGTTGACCATGAGCCAGCAGTGCCTTGCAGCCAGAAGGGCCCCAGGAATCCTGGGGTGCATCGGTAAGATTGTGGCCAGCAGGTTGAGGGAGATGATCTTCTCCCTCTAGTCGGCCCTAGTGAGGCCATATCTGGAGTGTTGTGCCCAGTTCTGAGCTCCTCGGTACAAGAGAGACAAGGCAATACTGGACAGGGTCCGGTGAGGGTCACAAAGATGATTTGAGGTCTGGAGCATCTCTCTTACAAGGAGAGACTGTGGGAGCTGGACCTGTTCAGTCTAGAGAAGATTGAGAGGGGATCTCATTAATATATATAAATATCTCAAAGGTGGCTGTCAAGAAAATGGTACGATTCCTTTCAGTGTTGCCCAGTGACAGGATGAAGAGCAAACAAAAACACAAGAAGTTTCACCTAGTATGAGGAGGAACTTCTTTACTCTGAGGGTGGCAGAACACTGGAACAGGCTGCCCAGGGAAGTCATTGCATTTCCCTTTCTGGAGACAGTCACCTACCTGGACATGTTCCAGTGTTACCTGCTCTAGGTGACCCTGCCTTGGCAGGGGGCTTGGAGTAGATCATCTCCAAAGGTCCCTTCCAACCCTCACTATCTTGTGATTCTGCAATTCTGTAACTGACAGCAGATATTTCCAAAAGGCACGTGGGTTATAGTTTGCCATTACAGTACAGGGAGAAATGGGATGCCCCACTCCTCAGTGGAATATGAATGCCTGAATTTCCCAGGCTCTTTTGTAAATTAACCCCAGATGAAATTTAAAGAATGAGATTCTCCTGCTGCTGAAGCTAGAAGAAACCTTGACTTGGATTTAAGTGAATTCCACTGGATGAACCAAAATGGTGCTGCATTTGCCACACTGAAAAGGCCCAAAATTATCAATTAATAGTTCTTTGTGGATTTTTTTATGCAGAACTAAATATAAAGCAAGACAACATTGGACCTGTATGAACAGGACCTCTCTATTCTCAATCACTTTTCACGGAGCAGTATGAAATCAAAAGGAAAAAATCTACTTTAAAACAGGCACAGAATTCTTTATTTCAATATGTGTCCAAGATCTTCCCAGCCACTGCATCAAACCTTACTGTCTAAATACAGCTGAGTGTCTGTCTCCAAGCAGTGCTCAATGCAAATGTTACTTGACCTAGAAAATTACTGCTCACAAGGAAAGGAGAACCCTTTCGACATTTTGATGGTAAGTCATGGAGACCAACTATACAGAGAACTGTAAATAGACATTACTTCAAAGTGTAGCTCTGGGCAGTTCTGTACAGTTCATCTGAAGCCATTACAACATTTGTAGCTATATAAAAGAGCCAAGATAGACCAGGGAGTGTCATTATTACAGCTGGCAAAAATGAATATAACAGTTTTTCTAATCAAAGAGGTTAGTTACTTTTTCCTGCAAACTTTGTGTCTTTGAACTGCCACAGGTACAATGCTGCCACTCTTTCTCCACAGACAGTATTGTTAGTGGAACTGATTTTACATACAGCACTAACTACTTCAGAAATAAGACAAAAGCAATGATGTACACGTGTGCAATTTAAAGCATAGGTGAGAAAACCAATTATTTGATATTATCACTATTTTATCTTTTTTTTTAATATAATTAGATGATAAATTTGTTTATAAAAATAAAGCTCTTTCCCTCTGTAGCAGGTCTGTGTAGAAATATCAGTTAAAGGAACCACAGGTTGAACTATTCATGTCAGTTACTTACATCACAGAATATATCCTTTTATGAATTTTATCCATGATCAGGTTGAATCTATTTGCTATAATCATGCAACGCCTCTTTGTGAAGAAGGATCAACTCATAACCACTGTTTTTAACTTCATATTGAGGTATAATGAAGACAATTTTAAAAAAAGAACACCTTTCATTTTAACCAAACAAAAAATAAGGGAAGAAGAGCTGGACAATGAGTATCACATTAGTTTTCTGCAAAAGTTAGGTGGCATCAACACTGCAAGGAAAAGCAAAACTATTCCTCTCTCCCACTTTCCTTCTGAAGCCCAAAACAATCACTCATTTACTAAATGACTGTAATGTGTAGCTACACTTGGACTAGCATGTTAAACACCTGAATGAGGCTCAGCTTGCACAGGGTAGGAGTGATTCAGATATGAGTGATCTGACTACTGCTGATGTGCATTAACAGCAGGGATTAGTCAGTCAGTTCCCTGCGAGTGTTCAGGTGGCAAAATGAGCGATAAGTGGCGATGCATCGTAAGGCACTAGAGATTTTTGGAGGATGAGGGAGAAGGAGGGAAAATTGCTGCTATCTGCAGTGCAATTTAACAGGTAATAGCAATTTGGAAGAATTAAAACAACCATTCAGAACCTCACCTATTTGCAATATTGGGTCAATTACGTGATTAGAAAGTGAGCCCAGATGAGGGGAGTAACGGGGCAGTTCCTCATTTGACCTGCCATCCTGCGTAAGTTTGGTCAGGACATCCACAATGACCTGAATTTTTTTTAATTTCTCTTGTTGAATTTTTTTGGTAGCAGTCACAAAACATTTAGTCAGAAATTTTCCTAATAGCAAAGAACAGCTATCCCTTTGAGAAGGGTGCTCAATGCAATGAGCATGGTCTGGACATTCAAGATAAACTCACTCAGAACCCTGCAGTTAGAGGAAAAAACCCATCATTGCAGGCCAATACTGACAGATCTCTGCTGGGCTGGGCTCTGGCACTGGCAACACTTCACGTTTAACTTTTCAAAACAGCTCTTCATGTGGGAATTTTGCAATCTTCAAGTGACCTTAAAACACTCATTTATGACAAGTTTCTAATGTGTAGTTTCACTGTTGCAAGACAAACCTACACTTCAGGTTTATTGATACTGTGTGAGAAGTGTGCTGGGCATAAGGGATTTGCCTATTCTGACACCTTCGCCCCCACTATCATACCTGTTTTGGGAACTGGATTGCTGCTAGCAAATATGGGTAAAAATCATTTATTGTACAGTGAGATTTCTCAAGGGAATGATATGCCTGGCTGCTTTACACAGGCTCCGAAAAAGCCTTTTGAAATTACACAGCAATAGAATATAAAAATCACCACATTTAGCTTGCACCTTGAGTGCAATACAGGGCCAGAGCTAAAGGCATGTCTACCAGGAGGTCCTGGAGGCACTGGGATGGCTGAAGCTACCTGCTCTTAGTGGTAGCTTCTAAGAGGCCACAGTGGGATAATTGACTCTGTCTCCTTCTCGTGAGGTTTTTGACATGATGGAATAATATGGACATCTTTTCCAGATTACTCAGTAAATTACATCTTGCCTAAAATATCGGCATGCGCTCTTCAGAGGTCTTCCTGTGAAGAAGGGAGATTTTAATGAGCAGGCAGCATTAAGTCAGGCCACTTTCTCCTGGGGTTTTGTATAATTGCTGCCAGCCTCAGCCAGAGATGTGTGTAATGAACCTGGAGGTGAAGAGCCGCATGGCCTTGTCCTCTCCTGCAGCTTCCCAGCTGAACAGGGCAGAGAGGCATGGATGCACCTCCTTGGACGGGGCAGGGAGGAAGGTCACACTCTGCCACCCACGACCTGCTGGAAGACCCACTGCAGAGCGCTCAGGCTGCAGCCACTCCTGCTCCCAAGCCCCGTGATGCTGTCATTCCCCATTCCAAGGCCGGTGAACTGTTAACACAGCATTTTCCAACCCAGAGATCAGGCCCTTGGGAGACCAGGCAAATGCGCAAAGGTGCTGGACAGCAGCACAGAAGATGCAGGGGGCAAGAAGAAACCTCTCAAGCAGTTTCCTGCTTGGCAGGAGCAGAGGCAGGGCTGGGAGCAAAGCAGTGGGTGGGAAGTGCTTGGCCATTGCATGCTTCGCCCTTCCTGTCCCCATGTCCCATGTTCCCGCTTGTTCTACTTTTCGGTATGCTTCCAAATATTTGTTTTGTGAATAACAGCGGATGCACAGTTATATTTATCTGCAGAAGTGATTACATTAAAAACCCAACCTAAGCATTGAAAACTTAAAAAGCTTTAATTTACTCATTTGTATAGATAACAATTTTCAAAGAAATTATCTCCTTGAAAGAAATGGTTTCTTTGTGACAATAATGCTGTCATGTAGGAGGGCACATTTGCAACTCAGACACAAGTTGAAGCATTTCTAGTACTGCTCAAACCAAAACACAATCATAGTTTTTAAAAAGGAAGAAGCCACTTTCTCCTCTAATCCATTATTCTGTGTAACACCAGTCACATAATTTCATCTGGTTTCTTGGTATCCCAAAACACTCAAAATATCTGCTTAGGAAGACACATATGAAAAAAACCAAGTCATCAGGTCACATGGGAGGTGGGGCTTTCAGATGACATGTTTAGCTTCTACCTGTAACTAATCAGCTGTCTCCCAGCTGATGAGATAAGGCTAACAAGCAGCTTACTTAATGGTGGGGGGGGGGGTGGAAGCCTGCTCTAGCTGAAGAGACTGGGTCATGTTAAGGATAAAGTTCTGTTATGCAAAACTGGGTGATTTGCTTGTTATCTAGGTGATGGTGGAGAGCTGGAAGGAGTCAGGTGGTAAGATCTGGCTTACCTATTTTACCTGGCTTCACGTTATGCTTGTGTCCCTTTAGGAAGAGTCTTGGAAAGCATTGCCTGTACTCAGTTCAGCTAGCTGGTCTGCCAGCCTGCTCAAGGGAAGCAGAGGGCTGAGAAGATACTTGCTGAGTGGAATTGCTAAGTGTGATGCAAAGGTTACTACAGTAATCTTTGTTGACCTACGTGAAAGATTTGATTGTTGTATGTGTCCATTGGCTTTTAACAGCAATTATGTGATTTCATAGGGTATTGTATCTATGTTTCTGTCCTTGAACTATGTTGCAGCTGTAAATGCTAATGGGGAATGTGGAGAGTTTACCACCATGCAATGCAGAGCTCTGTATAGGATGGGCAATGCCTAAAACTAGATAGTGTGTTAACCTCTTCTGTCGGAGTTCTAATTCACTAGTGAAAGCATCTGTACCATCAGGGACTTCAGATCTTGCTAGAGCCTCCCTTAAAGCCTTGCAGTACCAGGTGCTGCACACAAATTGGTTTGGTAGCTCCCTCCAACCAAGTTCTTGCCATCTGTCATTGCACTGCTCAAATGGGCCTCTTAATCTGGCAGTATGAATACTCAAATCTATAGAGAGGCTTATGCAGACGCTCTCCCCTCTTTGTAGTCCAGGCAAAGATCCAAAAAAATAGAGATCTGGGTACCAGGTTGTAAATCAGGCAGAACTTAAAAGGCACAAAACTGCTTTGGCATCTTTTACTTTTATTTGCCATCAAAACTCTTCTGCAGTGTTTATGGATTTAGTACTGTGGTTCTCTTTCAGTTAAAGGCTAAAAAAATGCCTGGAGGCCAGCTCCTTTCCCTGTCAATGAGTGCCTGCACTACACTAGATGGCACTGCTTAATACTCACGTTTTTCTCTTGTCTCCGCTATGCTGGTTCCCTGGATCTGGAGCATCCTGTAGCTGCAACTTCATCAGACTTTAATCAGTTCTCTGTTGTTGCTGGCAACGGTATCAGCTGCACAGAGGCACTGGGAGCAGTCACGTAGCAAGGCAGTAGTAATGGTCATCAGAAACACATTCTAAGTCCGTCTCTTCAGCCTAATAAATGGGTAAAGCAGAGTTTTTTTGAGATTATGCACAAATTAAGACTAAGTTCTGATGCTGTCTTTGACTCTTCCTAACATCCCTCATCTTTTCTCTCATGACTGGAATAGAAAGCAGAGGTAGAATTGCTGCATACATCAGGCATCTTACAAAGCCAGGAATCTGAGAGATAATACAGCTGTTACATTGATCGCTAAATATGGGAAGAGGATAAGGTATAGAGTAACAAATCTCTGCTCTCATCAATAGTCTGTAGATTTGGAAATAAACAGCTCTGTTTCTGCTCTCAGAATAGTGTTCAGCTAATTCAGAAGCTTGATTCTGGCAAGGAGAGGTTGATCAAAATTTAGGAGTGCTGTTGAACAACTCTATGTTGTGCCCTTCACTCACTAATAAATTGCTGAATACATCTAAAATGCGAAAGCATGAAGTCCCACCAGTATTCTACATACTTTTTGAAAAAGTCAAACAAATGTTTGCTTATTAAAGTCAAACATCAAATGTCATGTATAGTGTACGGCTTTTGCATAATTTCAGAATGTGTTGTAACAGCAATGACTAGTTGAAGAACTGATCGCCTCCAACAGTAAGCAGAGAGCTAAGTGCTGTAAACTTATGTTAGATACTTTGAAATCAGCTGGGCCTAGAATATTAAAAATTGACTAAAGTTGTGTTAGAATACAAGTTACTTTTGAAGTTGGGTAAAGTTCTATAAAAGGGCAAATGGGATAGGATGGGAAAAGCAGAGGATTGTAGTCACTGTAGATTGGCCACCCTGATGCCGGTTCCTAGAAAGAACACACATAGAAAGACTGGCTAAGTCTAGTGGTGGGAATTGCAAAGAAATAAATAACAGCCTGTGGATGTACCAGGCCACCTTCCTTTCTCTGAGACTGAAATGGGCCTCTTAGCTGGGGTGAAGCATCAGACGTCTTGCTGTTTTATAGCTGTTTGGTTTAGCTTCTGACTTAGACAGTAGAAGTGGAAGTTAAACTTGAAGGTGACTCCAGGTGGGAGGGCCTACAAGTGTTCAAGAGGGTTATTTGGAACTTAAACATCTGGAAAAATGGATTAAAAATACTGGGCGAGATTCAATAAAGATAAATAAGATGCAATGCATTTGTTAGTTGATTATTCCTCCCCAGTAGAGGATGAAAAATAATTGGTTAGGTAGCGTTTTCTCAGAAAAGGGTCTTGGGAGTATACTAGTCATAAATTATAGCTGTGCTGTTGCCAGCACTCCCCCTGAATCTCATAAGTGGGAGATACAGACAGAAATATAGATTGCAAAACACATGGAAAGATCCTTTTTCCACCCATCATTGATCAAGCCTCAGCTGGAGCACTGTGACTGATTTTGGATATTATACTCTAAGAGCAATGTGGCACACTTGGAGAACATCCAGAGGAGAATAACATGTTCTCCTTAGTAAAGAACATAACCTACAAATAAAAGATTTCTAAAAAACTTGCCTAGAGCAAAGAAGAAAATTCCTTTTCTCCCACTCTCAGATTTATCACAATTTTTAAGAATATAGACACTATTTCAGAGAGGAAGAGGTTCTCTCCAAATACGGTGGATAAGAGCAATGGCTTAAATTGGTGCAAGAAATATTAGGGTTTGACATGAGAAAAATCTCGCAGGTATACTTATTCCTGCCTTGAAACAGTAAGGGGGACTAAAGTAGTCCCTTTCTGCCCTTCTTTTATGTTACAATATTCCATAGTGATTAATACTAACAATTTTGTTTAAAGGATACAGCTGTGCCACTCCAGATCCTGGATTTGGTAAGCTGGCAAGGCTGATGCTGTATTTTTAGACCCTAACCTTGAATTTTATTGGTGTCCAAACAGTGTCCTCTTTTATTTTCCTCTCTAAAGCCATGCTGAACTGCTCATTTGAAATAAAAAACATGGATGCGACTGTGCTTTCAAGACTTCCTCACTGAAATGTTATACATACTTCTTTTTTTACAGTCATAACCCAGATTACAAAATAAGATGAATGTAAGAAAACGTTTCAAATAAGATGATTTACATGTTGGATTTTTTCCCAGTGATTTAGTAAGTAGTAGGTGTAGACTAAGCCTTTTAGCATGGCTACAAACTGAGGCCTATACCAGGTTTATGATCAAAAGCTGAGTTAAGCTTTCTGGAATTCTCCATCCAGGCTTAAGAATTGGAGTCCCCTCTTGGGCAATCACCTTAGGTGCAGGAGGAATTGCTGAGGAGGGAAAGGAAGATTGGAAACCATGTGGCTTATCTCAAGAAGAATGAAACCAGACAAAAAATGTCATGTTTCTTAATCACAACATGGCAAAGGAGATGAAACGAGGAGATATCTTGGGTTAAGTCAGGAAAAGTTTTCATCCTTTTATTTTCAGCAAACAAGAAGACTTTCTTGTAATGCAGTCTTCTTCTCTGATTAAGGTGTTGGTTTTTTTAAACATTAGGTCTCAGTGATGCAATTAAACTAAAGAAAAATTGGATATTAATATATCCATGTGTCTGAGGGGTTTGCAAACTAGAGCTTTAGTAAGAGGTATCAGTGAATACATTAGGAGCCTTATGTTAGGAAATGGACTCATGTTCTGTTTGCAAAGGTTACTTCTGTCACATTTTTAAGTGTTATGGAATTTATGCACAGTGTCAAATACAGCATTGGAAAGAGTATTTTTCTTGTTTTTCTGTAGGGCACATGACAGAAGCCTGCTAAACCTTAACTTGAAGCTCGGGTACAAATAAATTTTAACTCTATGTACAAGAAGTTTTATAGGTAGATTTAAAAATGTATGCTTCAACTAGAATTAAGTACCGCTCTACACAATAAATTGAGACTTATAACTGAGTTCTATTTGAAGATCGTAGGAATGAACACATGAAATGGAAACTTTCAAAGGAAATCATGTTTCCCTAAAAAGGTAATGATAATAAGAAAATACTTTTCACTTCATGTCACTGTCCTTCATTTCTGTACAAAAAGATGATTGCAGTATGTGTAACAAGGAGGATGGAGTGGGTACCTCATGGGTGTTTTAGATAGGTCTTTGCTTTCCTCTGCTTACCTTGCCCCTTGCTCTTTGGTCTCTTGGTCTCCTTTACGTGAGTGCCCCAACTTGGTGTTCATCACATCAGGGAAGGGTTGGGCTAGATAACAGGGCAGCTGATGCTGGCCACAGCAATTGCCAAAGAGCCCTTGAGCCAGTAACCTCCCTGTTCCTCTCAATCCTGTTAGATGTTTACCTACTTAAATACATCTTCAAAATCTCCTTCTAAATGACTTACAGATGTAAATCCCATTGGAAATCAGTAGCAATTTTTTTTTTTTTTTTTTGCTAAGTGATCAATGTACTTTTAAAATCCCACTCATAGTTTTACAGAAAGATGTACAGAAGGATAATGCTCACCCAAGCTTCTTATGGCCTATATTTGCTGTTACAAGACTTCTATTTTTGCAGAATTACTGCCATCTAAACTCACCAAGATAACTGTGATGAAGAATGGATGCTGTTTTCATTGAAACTCTGCGGAAACAAACTTTGAGAGATTTTGCATTTTCTTCTTGATATTAATATGCTTCTAAGAAAGGGACCTGCTAAAGGACTCACTTCCTGCTTCTCCAGCAAAATGCTCGTTCCTGGTTGCATAGAAGCTGCTATGCCTCAATAAAGCACAATCAGAATTGAAACCCTAAATGCTGAGGTGCTGCAATTAGACAATGCTTGTTCTTCCTTCCACCTCAAATTGGTTTTGTTACAGAGTCATAAAATCATGCAGGTTGGAAAAGATCTTTAAGGTCATTGAGTCCAACTGTTGCAGACATGCACAGCAATCATATACATGTATGCATATGACTCAAGCTGGATGTGGAAAATTTGTGACTCAAAAATCTGAGCTCTCCTCTGAATTGGCATAAATTATGTGAAGCACTTTTCCTGAAACCTACTCTAATGATGAAAATATTGCTTATTTTCAGTGCAAAGGTACATGTGTTTTACTTAGAACAATGCCCAAAGTTAACTAATTATTTCACTTTGCAGCTAGTAAATGATCCTGCCTCAGTAATGAGGTCTTCTTAACCCTGTATGTTTCACATAGGCAGCAAGGACCACAAGATCATACAGAAAAAAAATTTTAAAGGTTTTCTATATCCTTAAAAGGATAATTTTGAAAAGGCTGCTCGTATCAGGCAAAATTTTGTGGACTATTTCCTACATGAAGCCTTTAATGCTTTTAGCTTTCTGTGGGTTCTGTGATTTACTTGGATTTTTTTTCATACTGAAAAGTAGTGTTTTCTGACCTTTTTGGTCACAGGACTGTCAGTAAACAGCTGTGTGGAATCAGGAGGGTTTTGATTTTACACCCAAGGTCAGTGAACAAAACAGGCTTACTTTGAGTGGTAAAGCCATAAGGTACAAAGCTAGCTACCTTTATAGGTGAGGATGCTCCACAGCAGGGAGAAAACACTGGCCTTGTCCTGCAGACTATATTTACATGTTTTCTGCAAATTAAAAAGGAAAGAAAAGTTAAAGCAGGATTTCACAACTGTCACCTAAATAAGATAACTTTCAATGTGAAAAGGGACTTGTATCTTATTTTTTAAAAAAATAAAACCTCAGTCACCATCTGAATCTTGTTTCAGTGTTGGCTGTTACTATGGCATGGTAAGAGGGTAGTGGTCTTGGCTAGATACATTCACAAACCCAAAGGCACGCACTACATGAAAACTAGATATCACAAATGCTTCTCAGGCCCTCACTGCCCACGGCTGCACATTCCCTAAAATCCTTCCTCCAAGAGTATATACAAAAAGTTGGCATGCACATGCATAACATGTCTGAGTGCAGATG
The DNA here is from genome assembly GCA_013397755.1 of Cnemophilus loriae. Classification (NCBI taxonomy): domain Eukaryota; kingdom Metazoa; phylum Chordata; class Aves; order Passeriformes; family Corvidae; genus Cnemophilus; species Cnemophilus loriae. The sequence continues at coordinate 1,025,890 of VZTF01001221.1, forward strand.
GTCCTTGTGGTCTTAATGGTGCTTTTTCCACCCCTAGTTTTCTCCCTTTCTTTCTACATGCATGTGGATGTGGAGTAGAGAGGGAGGCAGAACACTTAATGAGAGTATCATGTTTGTTAACTGTGGAAATAGCATTCTCCTTAATATTTTCTTCCTTTTAGAACCCCTTGTTTGGTATTTTAAGTGTCCCAGCAGCTTGCACAGGATAGAAAAAATTCCATCTAGAAGAGCCAGGCTGGGCCACACTAGATCAGCTTGAGAAGCAGATGCTGCCATGTGGAAGCCACCACCAAGCCCAGCAGTGAGGGGGCCTGAGGGACTGCTCATCACCATGCCCTCTTTTCACAGCTGGCAATGCACTCCAAGCTGGCTCCTGTGCTAGGTATTTTTTTCCTAAAGGAAAGAACAGCCTCTGTTTGAAAGAGAAAGCTTCAAACCTCAGCAACATCCCTGTCAGTGCTGATTGTGCAACAAAACCTACATAATTCCAGCGAACAAGTGAGAAATAAATTCATTGTTCTGCAATTCACTGAGACTATGTCCCAGCGAGTTTGTCACTGCTCTTTGGTGGGTGGTGGCTTGGTTTTTCTTAGCAATGTCTCTGGCTGCACACACTGCAAGCAGTCTCCTCTGAAGTGAGGAAAGCCCACATTTGTCATGGGCAAACCACAAATTAATTTAATAAAAAGCCTAAGGATATGGTTTCAACTTCTAAAACACTCACCTGCATGTTGCATATACCTACAGGATCTCCAGGAAACCAGCAGAAGAGGGAAATTTGCTGAAAACTATATTGGTGAGCAGAAGCTAATAAAGTACCACTGGCCACAGAGGTTCACCTCATGCTGCCTGGCTGCTTTCATTCTCATCATGAAATGCAGCAAGTTTATCCAAATGTGGCAATTTTGTAAGGGGAAGAGGAGGAACAGTCAAGGCTGCTTATGGATCAGACCTTCCACAGTTACAGTTTATGTTCATATAGCAAATGGCACTGAATTATTCAAACCTTTTTTGGAGTTGAACTCACAGGGCTCCTACAGGGTATTAGCACTGCTGAAGTGGTTCCTGTTTTGTGAAGTGGAGGGGGAGGGGAAGGATGCTGCCTGTAAACTATAACACATTTTGCAAACATCCTGTTAGCTTCCAAAATTCTGGACCTTGATTTGAATAGCAGCCTGAGAGGTCACTTGCAGGCAGGGAAATGAGTGTTATTAAAGTGCTGAAGCTTTAATAGAAGTAACCTCTCCAGTCCTACTAATCCATCAGAGCTAGAACAAGCATCCAGAACATTCCAGTTCTCAACTTGCCTTTCAGCTGCAACATTCATATCTGTTTTGAAAATCTTTACATGTCTGGGGTCCTCTTAGGAACCTTGGACGAAGAATTCCCTCTGACTAAAAAAAATAAAGATGAAGCAAAACACTGCAAATGTGAGTCTTGGAGGTTTAAAATGTGATTAAGGTAGATTTTTATGAATGTCATGAAATAGGTAAAAAAATTCATAACAACTTTTTAGTCTTTCCTAATGCAATAAAACAAAATTAGGGACCTAACCATAAAATCCAACTTCCATACCTAATGGCCCACTAATATTTAAGGCCTCACCAGAAACTTCTTGCCTGTTGAACTGGCCTCAGCCACATGTTTCTCAGTAGCTGTCCTTTGCCTCATGCTCAGTAAAAGACTCTCATTGTGCTGCACAGAAGCCTCATGCACACACAAAACATGAGCAGTCTGCTCAGCAACTTGCAAACACCTCCTGCTATCTGCTGAGATAAATCTGGGCCATTGAGAAACACTTCCCCAAGGCACCTAAACTGATGCAATAGTTATCTGCACTAAAATTATAAGGACTACATTTTATGAAGCAAATGAAATCAAGCTAATTAAAAAACAAGGAGGGCCCAACCTGAGATTTTCCTCTGCATCAAGTTTTCAAACTACTGTTAAGTACCATGCAATGCCTATCTGCTAGACCTAGCTTTTTTCTGGTGTCCACAGGTAAACATGTCAGAGGAAACTCCTCCTCACAAAGCTGCTATCAACCCAATTCAATACTGATATCCAGAGGCTCGAGCTTCGAGGTGGTGATTAAATAAACTTGCAAGCACGCATGACTATTAACATGTCCACAATTTTAAACCATACATATAAAGTCAATGAGAAATTTTATGCATCCTTTCCACTTCCTGAGTTAGTTTGAAAATAATGTGCACAGGAAAAAGCAAGGGGGAAAAAATAAAAGATGTTCTGCAGGGCATCTGATCACCTTGGCTTGTGAAGCCCAGGAAAATCACCTGGCTCACTAGCAAAGTCACTGACTGCATGCACATAATTCTAGTTTAAAAAGATATAGACAATATCACAATCTGCAGCCTGTTCAAGGATGACTCCAGAACAAGCTTCTTTTCATATAATAGACCAGTAACACCCTTTTTAGCATATCTCTTATCACAGAAGCCTTTTTACAAGAACTCAAAAGCAATAGCATTTTCTACAGGAATATCCTACTATGCCACGGTTTCTGCGTGCTTGAGCGGAGCGTAGGCAGGAACTCCTACCTGCAATAAACCAAAAGCAATAAATGTCCACCCATGAACTGTAGTCATGATTCCCCCTCTCCCTGGGGAATATTCCCTCTCAATACCACGTCATCAGAGTGAAATGGAAAATACCCTCGTAGCTCTTAGCTCTTGAGTTAGCTAGGACTCAAATGAGACCAGCACTTGAGACCAGAGTAAGCAGTCGAGAATACTTCAGTGGCAAGTCTGACACATCAAGTCTCTGTTGTGGCAATTCTCTGATGACAGATCTCATAGTCACTGTTCTCTGAGAAACAATCGTCTCAGACAGCAGTTGTAATAGGTAACTAATGCTACATAAACTTTTTTTCGAAGTTTTTTTTAAACTTTTTTTGTAAAACAACTGTGTTCCCTAGGAATAGAGTGATGAAAAAATAAATTTCAGTGGTGGTTTACCCCATTCCTGTGATTATTCTTATGGATGAAAATCATTGCCTGACATACAGACAGACTGGGGTACCTCTTCTCCCCATGAGTGGTAACGTGCTGATATTCAGCTTGAGACTTCAGGAAGCAAACAGTCCAGTCTTTCTTCTGCTCCACTACAGATGGAGATACACATAGATTTATATTAATGCAAATACGATTTTTAAAAGTATTTTGGCCTTTTATCCAAGGCAGAAGTATCCTTTTATCCTTTTGACACTTCAGCCATTTTTCCAAGGATCTTAAACTACACTAGACCTAAACATCAAGACTTCAAACTTTGACATTATCCACTATTTTAGAAATGGAAAAGCCAAAAAAGAATAGAAGAAGAAAAAAATATTTCCAGTCATTGCTTCTCGAGACAGTAGGACATTACAAAAGATACCTCAAACTATGGGGCTGACTTGCACTTTAAGCAGCACTTCATTTGTAGCATAAAGTTTAGCACCAGAAACATGGTTTGCATAGGCTGAACCCTGGTAGGACAGAGGATTGTTGTCCAGTGAGGCTGTACTGCACTGCTTAACTGAACCTTATCTTCTAGACAAGACTGAAGGCACACAGAGATGAAGAGTCAACTATACCCCTCAGCTCTTTCTTCCAACAATTTTCTGCAACAGTAAAAGCATGCCTGAATTTGGCTTTACCTGTCTTTGGCTTCCCATGTTCTGCCAGCCTCATTCCTTCTCTTGCCTTCTCAGCTAGGTTAAACCCTTTCAGATTTGTGTTCCTTCTGAAGGTACTTTTCAGTGATAACAAATTACTTCTCAGTCTTCTCTTTGCTAGGCTAAGCAAATGGAGTTCTCGAAATCTGTCACTGCCAGGCATTTCCTCCAGATTTCAAAGCATGTGTCCAGTCTCTATTATTGTCCTTTTCACTTCTGGACTTCACCTGTTTGTTTCCTTCATTTTCATTTTTAAAGTATCAGCAGGAGAATGACCTGTCCTCTTTCAGTAATAGTGGTCCCAATGCCCCATTTAATGGTAAAATCCCTTCTCCTTTTAAGTTGGCAGTTCATACACAGTGCCCATCACCAAGGCAGAGCACTGGGAGCTCCTGTTACCTTGTCTGTTTCTTAGAACCCTCACATCTTCTTGCATGCTGCTGTTTCCTGCTGACTGTCCATCCTGTAGGTATGAACCTTATTCCTTTGCTCTGGGTATGAAACTTGTATTTGGCTGCATTTTAATGCACATGGTGTGCATTACAAACATGCATGGAAAATCAAGGAAATCTCTATAATACTTCTAAGTCAATGAAGAAAATTTAAAGCCTAATTTTAAGAGTTATAATTATTCTCCAATCTCTTGACTTTATTAGCTCTATGTATCAAATAAACTTTAAAATCCCTCATTTTTTACTTTCAGGATGTTGGATTTCTATTTTTCAACTCAAAGATTAAAACTGTAGTTTGCTAACTTTTCAAGCAAATTACAGAATGAAGTGTTCAGGCACCAAGCAAAAAGAGAAAAATATGCCTGAAGAGAATTAACAACATTAATAAGTGAACAACAGATGATAGAATAATTTACTGTTTCAGTACAAAAGGGCCTCTATTAGAACTAAATCCCTTTGAGGAGGGAAGAGAAAAAAGGCTACATGCTGTAATCAAGAAAGTAACCGGCAGCATAATCATTGCAAGAATCTGATCTTAATAACCAACCCTTACTTGGAAATCTTGTCCACATACAGAAAAGATGTGACTGCAAATTAGTAAAACAATTATAGTCAAAGACTGTTTACACTTCATGATAAAACTCAGTGAAAATCTTTGCCTTCAGAGACCATATGTGTATTGAATTCCAGGTAACATTCCCATTGCAATTGATCAAAAGACCCTTGTCTTCAGTGAATGTGATTCTGATCAGTATCTGATAAATCTGAGCTTCCGGTTAGATCAATGGTTTCCCTGGTAAAAGCCAGAAATTAAAGGAGAGTGCTGCTTCCTGAGAAGGTGAACAACAACGCTGGGGCAAAGCACAAGAGGTCCCAGTACTTCATGGAAAGCTAAACTGTCCCTGTGTTTCCACAGAGGTGACTTGAAATCACTGCACTCCCATACTCAGGCTTATCTCAGGGGTCTCGTCTGAACAGGGTAAGGAAAAGCTGCCTGCTACACACATAAAGACTTCCACCAAGTGGAAAGAAAGGGGGAAAAAAGAAGACCCAGATCCTGCAAACCTGTGCACTCATCCACAGTTGTGAATACATAAGCTGCCCCACTGGATTCATAAGGTTGGCAGTCCTTTATGTTTACTGGCAAGATTGGAGCCTGTGGGTAAACCCCCTGGGGGTGAAGAGATCTGTTCAGTTCTGCCCACAAAATGTCTCAGCACCTGTCTGGAGAGACTTGTAGGACACTAAAAGAAATCAATTAACAATCATTCTGCTCTGTACAATAAACCTACAAGTTAAATACTGTCCCTGCAACGAGCTGCACTGTAGTGTCTTTGGTCTATGTTCAGTGCAGAGGAGGGGAAATGCCACCCCATACAGGCTTCTTGGACAAGGGCTTGGCGCCCACTTATCAGTCATTTGTGTCCCAGGTTAGAAAAGAACTCCCGACTGACTTCTTCCTGTGTGAGGGGAAGGGATAGTGTAGGACACAGAGCAGTCTTTGGTGCCTCCCTGCCATCCTGCACAGCCCTAGCCTGCTATACTGGATGTCGAGATTGAAGTAGCTGCACTAACCTTGGACCATCTAAATGCAAATTTCTCATTCTGAAAAAAATACCCTCCAAGCCAATTGATAAAACTGGAGCACTGAAAGCAGCTTTAACCTACAGGGAATCCAATCCCAGTTAAAAACAGGCTCAAATGAAGTGGTGCTGAGTCCATCACATTGCACATTGGTAAAAGGAACTTATGTTTTTTTATCCTATCCAACAGTCTTCATTTTATGTCTCTGCTAATTCCTTAGCCTGCAAATTCCCAGAACCAGAAATGTCCTAACAGGCTTTTCTGCCCATCATGAAATGTGCTTATTACCTTTACATGGAAAAGTAATTTGGTCTTCTGATTTTCAGCAGTGATTTCTGTGTGAAGTATGGTGACTCTTATCAGAAACTGGCAGGGGTTTATATATGCTAAAAGTTAATCAGTGATTCCTTTCTTCAAGGAAGGACATATCATTCTTCTAGTTAGATTATTTTTTCTTCTAAACTAATTCAAAAAAATAGTTTAGTATCCTTTGAAGTGTAATTGTACTAACCAGAAATATTGTCAGCCTGATTTTATGTTTGAGACATAGTCCCACATAGTGGACTGTGAATAGAAATATTGTGGGTTGGGGCTCTGTATATGAAGCAGATCCTCCAGTCTGGTCATGGTGCCCTGTGTCATAATAATGCAAAGGAACAGTGAAGTGTGTTCAGCTTATCCTATGAGGAGTTTTCAGTCCTGGACAATCTCCAGGAGACGTGAGGCCATTGTTGGATTCATGCTAATCTGCATCCACTGCCTGATGCGAGGCACTGCTGTGGAAATACAGGTATTCCCAGTTTGAACCGTGGATGGTGGGACTCGAGTCGTTTTAGGGGCGTGGGCAGGTGGCAGCAGCTGGACAAGGGTCTACTAAAAGGCAGAAGGTGGAGAATTGAGGAAGATTCTGAGGGTTCAGAAAGCTCTGGCTACTGCCTCCCACACGCCTTTTCTTGACCATCCCAGAGTATCTGTGTGGGAGGTTAAACCATTTCAGCTAATTTTGTTATTCGAAGCTGAGATCTATTTTCAGGTCAAGTTCACCTTTCGCAGATGGCATTCCATTGGAACCTTCCTTGGGTTGCCACTGGTGAACTATGGCTCCAGAGACCAGTAACAGGTCCATAAAATCAGTTGCCCAAAGGCTCTGATCTAAAGCCTATTTTTCAGGTGGAACCAAGAGAAAGCAGTGGAAGCATTTCAACGGGAACGGAAAGCAGAAGTCTCTTTTGCTAGAAGATGTTGAAAAGAAGCAGAATTGCTGGCATCCTTACAATTCCCACATCACATAGACAGGAAAAGCACTATCAATGCAGGCCTTCTTCTGGATCAGCTTCAGGCTCTTTCCCACCCTTCCACCTGCACCGCTAACAGCAGCAGTGATTGATCCAGCCGAGCCAGCGCCGATGCTTCAGAAATGCGCAGGTTTAAAGCACAGCGGTGTTACACACCGGCAGGAAAAGCCACATCAGCGGCACCAGTTTAATAAGGTATTCCTAACCGCCTGCGAGCGGGATGTGCTGTAATTACAAGAGGGCAGCGGAGTGGTGCGGCTGCGGCTGCCCCCGACAGCTCTGCTCCCCTGGAAGAGCAGAGCTGACAGCTCAGGAATGAGAGCAGCAGAGCTGGAGGCAGCTTTCCTGGCAGCTGGCCCGCCTTCACAGCACTCTCACCCAGACCGTGCTGGTGCACAGGAGCTTTCTGAACAACATGAGAAAGCCCAGGGCAAGAGGCAAACAAATTTCTCTTCTCTCTGGGAGAAAACAGGACACTCTGGTAATTTAATTTGCCAGGCTCTGCTGTAGTAGGATGGTGCAGATGAGAGGATGCAGACATATATTCTAGGGCAGCCTACTTTCACATTGAAGCACTGGGAGGTTTCTTATACAAACAATGGCTTTAACAAGTGTATCTTAGTACTGCCTAATCTAAAAGGTAGTAATTATGAAGTATAGCCTACAAGGTTTGGGGTTTTTTATTCTTAATCTTAAAAAAACTGATTCCATTTTTGAAACAAATAGAAATATCACTTCTCTCCAGACCTGAGATAACAGAGATCTTGTTTTCTTAACTCAGAAATAATGGAGAACAAAGCATAGCTGAAGCAAACAGAAGGACTGAGAACTCTTGCTTGTTTTAAAGGTTTTCAATTCAGACCACTTATGAGTGGGTCCTACTGATCTCAGTGGAAGTTATTTGTCCATAAAAAGGAGAGCTCTATAGACCTTGATTTTCACATGATTATACTTTTTAAATGCATTCCCTCAGCGTCCCAAGGAACAGAGGCAGACAGGGTCCAGGGTATGCCTTTGAACTCCTGGGTATTTTATTTGGTATACACAGCCACAGAGCTGCAGGTAGTTCATTTTGGATCATGCCTACAATCACCTGGGAAATCTCCTTTTATTGTTGTATGCTCAGATATCATCATGATCCAAGTCCCTGGGCTGATCAGTGTGAATAGCTAGGGAATACATGTATAACCTCTCCTGATTATCATGCAGTTGTACTGTGCAGTAGCTTTCCTCCATTTACTTTCTCATTACCTGTTTAATGTTCCTCTGTCTCTCTCCTTTTGACAGGAAAATCTTCTTGACCTCAATCAGTGTTTCTTCAAACTCCTTCCTCCCCCGCCCCTACCAAGTCCGTGTTTCTCCGTCAGCCTTTAATGCTCATTCACTAGGGCGGATTGTCCTTGATCACCTGCTGTCACTCTCCCACCCTGTCTTCCTATGTCAGAACATTTTCTGTGCCAACATACCAAGCTAATCTTCAGTACTGACATCTTACATTCAGGCTAGCAGTGATTAAACGAGGGCGAGTATTTGCTTTCAGAAGGCAGCCAGAGATGCCAGGATGGTTACTGCCTTCCCTGATTTAATGCCACAAAGTTTTACGCTCGGTCTTGTTCTTTGACTTTTGATTTTCTGTTGTAAAAATGAACGTGTGACAAGGGGGGTGGGGGATCGTTACCAGGATGTGTCTGGTTTGGTTTTTTTCCCCTGAGGTAGCTTTTGCTACTTGGGATCTCTGCTTCCCACACAGAGTCATATGAACCATAATGCAGTCATCGCAGAGAACAGCAGATCCAGTCAGTGGACCTGCACTTTCTCAGACCAGTCAAAGGCAAAAAGAACCTCTCCATTAATGTAGAGAAAAGCTGTCTGCGTGTGTCTTGCACCACCTCCATGGCAGCAAACACCAAATTTTTGAAAACCAGCTCTGCACTGCAACGTGGAGGCTGTGCTGTTGGTAGAGAACAGCTTTCCTTTTGCCATAGAGGCTTTTGGCAGCTCGAGGGAGCTGTGTGGATATTGGACAAGCAATCTTTATAATCCTGAAGGGTATTTTGTGTGTAATGGTGGAGAGCTTGAAAAAAACAGTACGTTTGATGCTTGTTCTGTGGCATATGCCTGGAGGGCACTTCTGCTGTGTTGGCTGAACCAACAGTTGTGGTGGCCGGGGGGCCAGAGAGCCCAGGTACAGAGGGAGCTCGCTGGTGGACAGGCTCCAAAGTGCAAGACTCCCCTTTACCTCGGCGAGAAAGGCCTCTCCCATTGACCCTGTGGAGATTCAGTCTGTCTGACTGGCCAACAGACAGACGCCCCCTGTATCCCTTAAGAGGATGTAATCCAGCCCC
>VZTF01001221.1:1035500-1082000 GCA_013397755.1 Cnemophilus loriae
GGTGCCAAGAAGCACCGCCAGGGGTTCCTTAGCCAAAGGTTCCTCTTGGAATAAGCAGCAGTTACTCCATCAACACCCACACGGCGTTATACTTCCATAAGTACAGGTATTGTCTTGGACTCCTCCAAAAGCAGCTAAGAAGACATTCAAAAAGTATTAGAATATCAATCAAAAAGGGCAGAGGGACACCTGGGCTCACCATTTAACAATTTTACAGTTTGAAATCCCCACAGCTTGGAGAGGTACAAAACTCTCCACCATAAACACACCTCAACTTGGTGCTAATGAAGACTTTGCCAGCATAAGAAGGAAAAGCAATGGCTCTTCTGGAGGCTGGAAGTGTACATATATGTAGAGAGCACACAGATATGCAGAATGTATATTGTCTTCTATGCTACTCTACGACAGAGCTTTTCCTCTTCCAGTAAAGAATCTGCCCAGGTAGTTTCTGACAAGGAAGATGAAAGAATTCAATCCTGTAGCCTGAGGCTACCAATAGCTAAAGTGCACTTTGGCCATAGTAACTTTAAACTTGAAAATGCAAATGAAGACCTTTTCTTCCTTGATGTCAACATATATACTCATTTTGCCATTTGCATTTCCACCACCCTTTCGAACATTCATTCACTAGGCACAGGGGCAGAAGACCCAGATTCTAACAAGAAGGCTCTGTGCTTACTGGCAGCTCCTGCTTCAGCTTTATAACCTCATTTTTCAGCACGGACCAAACTGAGTTTCACCCTTTGCAATATCCCAAACTTCTCAGCATTTCTGAATAGCCCTATGTTACTAGAAAAACAAACATCAGCTTGTATTACCCACTACTTACCCTAGCCCAAAGCTCCTAGCTACCCAGAACTGAGTTCTTTCTTCCAATGAACTTGTCATTAACCTCTTAAGTCCCCTTTTAAAGCCCACCAGGTCCCCTGCTGCTGGGCTGCTTTACTCAGCCCACAGCCAAGGACAGTCAGGAAGGTTAATGGTATTTCTCACTTCCTTCAGCTCCCTTGCTGGCACAATGGGATCCCCACAGCCTCTCACACCACTTGTTCTTGTGCCAAAACTGCTCTTTAGCTTAACTTAAATGGCCCATTTCCCTTCCTGCTACTAACTCTTCTGAATTACTTATGAAGAGCAATAATATAAGCTCTACAGTCTTCTGCTGAGCTAATTACTCTTGAGCATACTCCCTCATAGGAGAGTGACTGCCCCCAGCCATCACCTTTGACTCTGCTCCATGCTGGCCATGTCTTCCCTGGCTGATAGTGACTGGTATAAGGCAGCAGGGATGAAATCTCTCCAGAGATTTCTGTGATAGCATTAGTAAGCCTAGCTCTCTGTAGGAAGTACCCTGCTTAATAGATTTTGTGGTCACCTTTTTTATCTTCACAGCCAACACATCTCAGTGGCTCATTGTCACCTTGTGACTAATAAAACCAAGACTTACTCCACCTCTGTCATTCACAGCTGATGAACTCAAAGACATTTCCATGATTAATCTTGAAGCACAGAGACTGTCCCTTTGCTGTTAGATGAATTTCTATTTCTACCCCACTGGTCCCCATGCTCATGCATTATGCTTTCACATAATATCCCAACCCTCACCCTGCTGGCAGGGCCTCCCAGTCTGATGTCAACACTGGGCTGCTCTACCTCCTGCCTTGCACTTCTACCAGGGCATGGCAGCGTTGAGTCTGATCCCAGAACAACTCCATCATTAATTTCCTTCCTTGCTGATAGTGTTTCCTCCCAGAGCGCACACAGCCACTCCCTCTCTGGAGCCAGAAGAACAACTGGCCCAACAACTGTGAACCTCAGCACCATACACAACAGCATGAACACAGCATCTTCTGTAGGGGAAAGAATTTGGCAAAGACCAGACCAGGTGCCCAGATCTCTCCAGCTGGACTTCAAGCCAGACTCTCCACTTGCCCTGTCTGGTGCTGTCAAACAGACCTGGCTCTGCCCATGGCCACACCTTGGGGGCCTGCACCCCATTGCTGAGGGCACAGCTCATGCTGTGGTTGTTCTCATCCTCCAGCTTGTCCACCCCTGTAATGGAACCACCAGCCTTTGTTGTGCCCTGGCTGCTCTGCCATGAGCTGGGTGTGTGTTTCTTCAGCTTTGGAATATACATGGCACCAGGAGAGCCTGAGACCAGCTCAGTGCCAGCTTCTGCTTCACCTGCCTTCCTTCTTATTGACAGAAGAGAAAGGTATCTCAGCCCCAGTAAATTATTCCCTTGGTATAAAAGAGTTATTTTCAGTGATATGAAGAATATTTTTAAGCAGCCAAGTGAGACATCTGTAGAGACATCCACATTTCTAAAGTATCAATTAAATTAGATTTTGAGAGAGAGGATAGGTTACTTGTCAGATAGGCTTTACACTAACTATACAACAGAAAAATTTGTGGCTGTAGAGCATTGCCCCTAATTTTTCTGCAGCTTGCTTGCTTTAGTCCACCCTTACTGGAAGCACCATGCAGTGTTAAGTATCACAGTAATTTGCGATAACAAGTCTTACCCCCTCACTGTCCACAAAGCTGAAAAAAATATTTCTATGCATTTTTACATTTTGCTTTTTCTAAACCCTGGTGTCTTTCCTTGCTGTATTTAAACTGCCTGGCAGTTCATTTGGCCACTGGTGTGTGTGTGTGTGTGTGTGTGTGTGTGTGTGTCCCTGCCCAGTGTGTGTTATTTCAAAGTTGACATGATGACAAAAGCCACTTAAGGATGGCAGCTAATAAGACATCTGCTTTCCCCTTGCTCGCAAGGCAGCAGTCAGATGTTGGCTGGTAATAGGGTGCATTACCTTTAGACTCCGGGTCACTGCTTCACCTCTGATCCTTGTCAAAAGTGACCATAACTTGTTATCTGCCTGTACATCACTAACCTAGGAAAATGCATTGATGCTCTTTCTTTAAGTCCTGTTGTCAACTATCTACACTGCAATTAGCCAAAGCAGCAAAGACAGACTGGAGGGAGTGGCTTTCTCAGGCTGTGGTGGGGGTCCAGGAGGTCAGTGCCAAGGGAGCTCTGGGCAGGCTCTCTGGCAGCAGACCTCCAGCACCATATTTTGGTGCTCAGGCATGAACTATATTTTGATATAAATAAAAATAGCAGTAAAACAAAGCAAATTTGCACAGGGTGTAGCTTTTCTGTTGCTTTCTGGAGCACTGCTAATAGAAATCAGTGCCCATTTAATAGAGCATATTTTAAGAAAGGGTGGGCTAAAGAAAGGAAACTGTAGGATAAAACACAGTAATTTTCAAGGGCCTTGGAGTCACAGCATAAAGTGATGGTTCATTGATGGTCTGCAATGTATGCAGCCCTGGGCTTTGTGCTGATTTTGGCTGGTTTGTGCTATATCCACACATATATCATGCCAAAAATGCCAGCCAGCTGTGCTACATTTGCAATGTAAAACACTATACATTTCATTTTTACTTTCTCTGTGTATCTTAAGATAAGGCATAGGTAAGATTTAAGCCAGGAGGAGTTTTGTTATTAGCATTTCACGATTTTACTGATTAACAGCAATAAAACTAATAAAATAACTAATAATGAAAAACTATCAGGTCATCAGCATTAACCATTTTCACCACATATAATTATCAGTATCTTTTTCAATTTCAGTTTATCACAATTACCATATTATGCATATAGATCACTGGATTTGTTTGAAGTCTTTATGGATGTCAAAATGTAACCAGAGTTTAATCCCAGTAAAAGGGCATATTGAAGACCTCCATTTGTGCTGATTGAATCATACATTAACCCAAGAGAACAGGTCTGGCATCACTACCAGGTAGTTAATGATTATGCTTTCTATTGTCTCCTAATATTATCTTGAAAATGGCCATGTCAGGAGGCCTACAAATCCCTCAGAGCACCTTATGCTTTTTGATTTTCAAGTGTTCTAATGTAGTATATGATCAGAGACAGAGAGAGAAATATGAATTAATTAAACGATCCATTAGACGTAAAAAAATAATTAGGGCCAGAATCTGCATTTTTTTAGTCAGTTCTCAGTCAGGCAAATCTCCAAATACTTCCAGGCTGAGCTCTTGCTGGAAAAATTATTTCAGAGGAAAGCAGGAGCAAGCAGACTGAAATATCCCGCCAACAGCAGAAAGACATTTATTTCAGGAAGGTGTCCCATGGGCTTTGGTGGGAAGAGCACAGGAAGAGCCACTAAGGCTTCTCTCCGGTCCCCTGCCCTGGCAGGGTCACACCAGATGCTTGGGGACAGCTACCAGAAAAGGGCAAGCAAGAGTCTTTTTGCTCCTTTAGTGACAGGCAAACAGAGGCCTCAAGAAAAAAGGTATCTGAACTCCACCAACCTATATGTGAATGTTGTTCAGTCTTACTGGTGCAGAAGGATTTTATGGCCTTGAAATTGAGAGCTTCAGAATCAATCCATCTTCTTAAACCAGGGTAGATTTTTAGCTGATAGTGCCAATATATATTTTGGTTTGTGAGCCTCTTTAGAGGGGTCAGATGCGGGGTGCCATGGCTGCAGCAAGGCTCTGCTGGGATGTGCGAACGTGGCAGAAGGATGCCCAGGGTGTGGAATAAAGACAGTAGAGAGGTTGGAGGGGCATAGGGCCTGGAGCAGCTGTAATGTGATGCAGCAGAGCCAGGCAGGCACGGACATGGGTGAGCAAGGAGAAGGCAGGGCCTTTCAGGGAAAAGAAGATGCCAGAACGTCACAAAGGCACGTCTTTGGCTTGGCCACTTCTACAGCATCTAAGCTGTTATTTAATTGAGGTACTTGAAAAAAATGGATTTAGTTTGATAAAGTGATGATTAATCTTCATTATACTCCTCTGTGATCATCACAGCAAAAAGCTGCACTTGTATGTCTGCTTATCATCTCTTCTGAAAATCTTACTGGTAAAGAAAAGCTTGATTGATGATTAGATTTTTGTCATCAAATCCCAGTTTTGTTTACGTGTAGAATCAAGGAAGGCCTCACTTTTGAAGGAAAGGGGAAATAAAAGGAAGCACAATGGCTGGGCAGTAATCTCTGACATTCATGTAATGCAGTATATGTCCTTATGTGACATTTATGTGAGAGGAAAAGAAAAGCATCGATTGAAAAAGGTTACAGGAGTTCTTCAGGCATGAAGTCATCTCCAGGCAGCACAGTCACTGCAGTTTATAAACAGGTTCTGCTCTCACCCACTGCATTCACAGGCAGGGCACCATTTAACCCATTCGTTTGCTGACACTTCTTTAATACCCAGTTCTGATTTTTCCTTTCCAACAGTAGCATTAAACCAGGAAATTAAGCCAATTGCTGATTTTAGGAAAGATGTTTGCAGCCCCTGCCCTTGCCATCCTGTCTTCCACAGAAGAAAAGGGCACTGCACTGAGGAGCAGGGCATCAGCATGGGGAACTTTGTCTCCAGTTTGCTGGGGAAGTGCAGCTGGCACTCAAGAGGGTTCTTCTTCTCTCATCCCTAGGCATAGCTTTCTGTGAGACTGGGAGGTCAGACAGATGAACACAGGATGCAGATGCAGGCAGCAATGGCAGGATGAGGACCACCACTTAAACTCTGTACTAGTTTTGAGTCTGTGAAGAAGAAAATCCAAAGCCTTTCCTTAAATAATCATTACATGAACATCTATTTCAGTAGCAGGCACTTTGCTTTTTGTTTATCTCTGGTTTCTAAGCACTGGGATTGACTCATGGCATTTCTTGAGGTTCCTTTTATTTCTGCAGGCGTGGCACCTACAATATTATCTTCATTCAGCTCAGAGCATGTCACCCTGCAAAAAGCTGTGAAGATATCCTCACAGTCCTTACATTTAGCAGATCTTGCACAGCCAAGGTTTCTGAAGATGCAAGTCCATGTACAGAGGCATAACCAAAGAGCTCTGACACACTGATAGAAAATCACGGCAGAGAGGTGGAGGCCTCTCCATTTGCAGTGCTGTCTAACTGGTCTGAGGTGGCCTGGGGCATCAGGTGGTCCCACTTCATGACTTGCTGTGGGAAACAGCTGGTTTTTAGAGAACAGAACACTCCTGAGTGAGGGTGGCCATGTAACAGTGCTGCAGCTGCTCCTGCAGCTTCTCGGTGTTGGCATGAGTTTCCCAAGAGCACAAAAAGTAGGAGTGGAGCTGCCTCCTCTTGACTCCTAGTCATAGTCTGTGCTTGCAGATGAAATTGTCTCTGTCATAAGATATAAAAGATGCATCATAACACTAGCATCTTCCAGCTTATTTAACTGATTATGAGTCGAAAAGAAATGGTAACGATGTAAACATAGGCTTTTACATGGCACACAGGCAACGCAGCGACAACTTACTCTTCCGGGCAGGTAACAATGAATGCATGAAATGTTGTGGGCTCAGGAAGCTGTCCAAGTTCAAATGGTCCTTAGTGTCTCTCACAATATTAGTTTGCAGTGTGTGATGAAGCATTACTCGACCAGAGTGACCACAGGCCTGCCTGCATATGTGGGAGCACTGCCAGCCATAACAGCTTCCCTTTCGGAGACATGTCTTCTGTGCAATTTTATTCGAGTTAGGATGTGGAAAAGAAAACTTTTTAACCCTCACATCCAAAAGGAAAATAATATACTGTGCAATGTGTAAAGCTTTGTTCAGTTGGAGTCGTACAACATAGCATTTGCTACTGCAGAAAGCAGCACAGGTATTTATTGCTGCATTATTTGAACCCAGATGTCTTCATAATTTTATTGAAAAATCTTATTTATGCCCTCTTATAGGGTGCTGTTTTTCCCTGGTCTTACAAATGCATTCCTGTTTCTCTTTTTCTCTTTCATTCCTGAATTGAGTACCTCACCTTCTGCTTGCTGAAACTAAAGATGTGTAACACTTCCCCTTTGCATGCCCTGGACAGCCTACTCCTGTCTTCTTTAGTTCTGATAATTCTCTGGTTTTTTTTCTTCTTTTCTTTTTCTTTCTTTTTTTTTTTTTTTTTTAAGAAGGAAACATCCAGGTTCCAGGGAAATTCTTTGTGAAACCCGTGATTATGAGTGAGAGTGGCAGGACTGTGTCTAATGACTCACAGGTGCAAAGCTGTACAGCCATGGAAAACTGCTTAAAAGCCGCTTGTGTGCCTGTGTGAGAAAGTCTGGAGCGAAACACTCCTCCGACCCCGCAGTTAAGAAGCTCGCGGTGGGGCTTTGCGAGCCTGTGAAGAGGTGGAACAAAAGCCCGGGGGGGATGTGCAGGGACCTGCTCCCTCTCCTGGCAACAAGGGCAAAGCGTCGGCGCGGGGAAGCCTTTCCCTGCCCCTTCTCCTGCCCCTGCCCGCCCATCCCTGCTCCCCGGGGACCCTCCTGGGAGGCGGCGCGGGGAAAGATGGGGGTGGCAAAAGCAGAGACGAAAGAACTGAGGTGCTGGAGCGTGTCCCGGGAAGGGCAACGAAGCTGATGAAGAGTCTGGAGCACAAGTCCTGTGCCGAGTAGCTGTCGGGACTGGGATTGTTTAGCCTGGAGAAAAGGAGGCTCAGAGGGGACCTTATGACTGTCCACAAGTACCTGAAAGGAGGCTGTAGCCCGGTGAGAGCTGGTCTCATCTTCCAAATAACAAGCAGTAGGACAAGTAGGGATAGGACAAGGGGAAATGGCTTTAAACTGACAGAGGATGATAGGTTTCGATTGGATATTAGGAAGACATTCTTCACTGTGAGGGTAGTGAGACACTGGAACAGGTTTCCCAGGGAAGTTGTGTGTGCACCATCCTTGGAAGTCTTCAAGGCCAGGTTGGATGGAACTCTGAACAACCTGTTCTAGTGGAAGGTTGTCCCTGCCCATGGCAGAGGGGTTGGAACTAGATGATCTTTAAGGCTCCTTCCAACCCAAACCATTCTACACTTCTATGAATTCCACACATACATAACAATCACAACACTACATTCAGTCATTTCTAAAACGGCTGCTGCTTTAGTATCTGAATTTGAGGGGAGTAACTTTCAACTAGACAAAGATTTATTACCACTCTAAGGAATAATTCAGATAAATTCAAAAAATTGGAAAGACAAAAGTAACTGCAGGAACAACAAGGAAATACTCGGTCCTGTAGCTGTAACAACACAATGCATAACAAGATCCAAGTAATGTAAAAGTGAAACTATACACTAAAAACTATAAAAAGCAAACGCCAAAAGGATCTATTTGGGGGAAGATAGATGTGGCTCTACAAAACTTTTGGACAAAGCCACAGCGGTCTTCAGGAGATTTTGTGGTGCCCCAGGAGGTCCATGCCTCCTCAGGCATGCTCACACACTTGGGCACCTAATGGGCATCTCACATGTAATGCTGCCTGCTCCACACATGGGCAAAACATCTGTCTGAAGTTTGTGCACCTGGCCTCTTCACTGGCTGCCTGACTCCTGGCCTGAGCTTCCTTGGAGACATACAAGTGAAAGACTTCTTGGGAAATAGGGGCATTGTACTTTTCATATAAAAATGAGTGTTGCTGATTTTCAGAAATACCAGTCAAAGATGGTTCTTATTCATGAATTTTAGTACAGCAGGCTGATTTCTCTCTTGGTTATAATGTGTTAAAGATGATATGGCTGACTTGGTACCATAACAGTGTGTCAAAATATGTTATCACGGTAAGAAATAGAAAACAGTTTCTTGCTGAGACCTATATTCAGCATTCTAACTGCATTTGGCAAAGCATTCAAATGTTTGTTTAAAATTATATTTATGTCCCACTGATTTCTGTGAGACTGAAATAAATCCCAAAGGCTTCACTTAGCTGAGAATTCAGGCTTAGTTTCATAAGCATCCCCCGTCACTACAGAATTCAGTGGAAGCTCAGGAAACTTGTCCAGTAGGAAAAATAATATTTTATGAGGTATGATCTTAATGAAAAAAATTATGTCTCCTTTCTGTCATGAGTGAAAGAGAGAAGCACAAGGCCATAATATGTTTAGTTGAATAAAAGAGCAGCCCAGTGGAATGCAGGGGCATTTTAGGAAAGCCTCCAAATTCTGTACATCACTAATACACAATGTTACCATAAGATGCAATTTCTGGAGGCCGGGAGCTGAGCTGTTAAAAGAGGAAAGTGAATAAATAGAGTAAAGAAAGCATGAGTGTTGGTTTGGTATGATGTATTTAGTAGTAGTAGTTGCATGTTATGAAGTACATAAATTGAGAAATCATTGAGAAAATGAGATTAATGAGATACATTTCTGAGAGGAAGGGACTGGAAGTCCAATGCTCTTAATTTGTTCCCTGACCTAGCAGGCTGCAGGCAGCTGTAGCATATGTGTTTGCCTTACAGGCAATCTTTTTTTTTTTCTTTTTTGGAAGGAGATAACCACCATTCTTATTCAGCCCTGGTCATTTCCTCCACAGATCTTGCTTCTGCTGGATGGTTTTTGCACTCTGAACTAATGTCTGGAAGGAACTCAGCTGAAACCACAGTTTTTATTATACTGATGGCATCAGGCTGGACAGGAACCATGACACCAGTGTTCACCCTACAGCCATCCTGAGGCACTTTCTTTCTATTTTGGACTGACCTGTTATGACTATGCCTGTGCACATCCCAGTTTGGAAAGGAGAGTTCAATGTGACAAGACAGCAGGAAGATATTCTGAGTGCAATCCCACCTCTAAGGATCTCTATTGCCTTGATTTGTATAATTTGTACTGTGGAGCTATGAGAAAGTGTGGACAAGAGCCTCAACTCACATGTGAGAGATACATTATGAAACTGCGTAAATGTTCGATTTGAGGAATGGTGACTGCTTATCTCTACAGATCACTAGGTAAAGGTAACAAACAGAAAAGAAAACAGCAAGACTGTTCTATACTTTTCTATTATTTTACCATTTTCATGCATGGCAGTTAAATGAATGTTTATAGACAGGATACTTTTTTGTTTCCGTTCCTGTCTCTCTATAATATTAATTAAAAACTTTGCCTGGATTGAGCATAACAGGCAATCCTCAGACCACAAAATGAGTCTGTGTCATGAAAAAAGGGCAGCAAGGTTCAGGTGGTTGTGAGTTTATGGGACATGAGCTGTCACGTATTCAGGTCCCCAGGACTGCAGACCTACATAGTATAAAACTGCCATCAAGACTAGTCTTTAATGGCCAGCCTGATTTTAGGAGTTGGATGAACTGATGGTAGAGATATAGAGACGGGAATGTTACGAGTTACATTTCACAATGTGCCTTCACCTGAAACAACGGCAGAAAGCCTTGGGACTGGCTCTCCTTTCCTGCTTTGGGCAGGATGATCATCCCTGCAGCCACCCAGAGCCACCAGCCTAAACCCTGCCATGGGTCTGCTGAGCCAGAGAAGGAGGGTGACCAAAGGGTCCTTTAGCCCATGCATTAGCACCACCTGATACAGTATATCTCCTCTGGGGCAGGATGAGGAAGATGCCTCAGACCGTGACCATCACAGCTGTATGCAGCTGTATCCAGCTGTATCCATCCAATAAACCCCAGTGAAGAGCAGGGCCAGAGGGAAACACAAATCCTTCAACAACCTGAGCCATGCATTCTCTGTGCACAGCCACCGAGTTCTTCATTCCCCAATGCTATCGGTCACAAAAATACCCATCCTGATTCAGAAAGCTGCTACCTCTGGCTATATATAGGCTGTTCTGTGTGTGGTGCAGCACCGAGCTCTTCACACACATTACTATCCCTTTGTGTCATGCAAGGCAGCGTCAGCATTGCCCACTGGTTAAAGAATACAGCACACAAGGGAGGGCCACGGCCCTGGGAACGGCAATTCACCTGCTCTGCTGTCTTAGAAAAACAGGCTTGTGAAATCAGTAAGACTTGTCATGGTTATGTCCCCGTGTGTCACCGTGTGTGTGGGATGCAGCCCGAGCGCTTTGCAGGAGAGGAGCCACCGTGCTACACGTGAGTGAAAACTGCAGTCTCCATCAGAGAGGAACTGGATGAAGCTCGGATGTCTTTTTGTGAATGAAGCTTATGTCCTGGTGACCCACCTCAAGCAGAGGGGGAAGAGAGGGAATGTTACTCAATATGCATTCCCAGAAGCAAACAGAGTGCAAACTCATCGTTCTCTACAGAATGCACATGCGTGGAGTGGCCCGGAAAGCACCAGACGCTGCTTGTTAAAAATTGGCATCTCTTCAACACAGCTACCAGTGATTTTTCTGTAAAACACATTAAGATTCAGTATAAATGCCTTTATGGATTTCACACCACATTAAAAGGAGTGAGTGATTGACTACATTCCCAGTAGCTTATTTTTCATCCTTTGACAGCTGTTAACCAGACAGAAGCATTATTAGTTCAATTTCTCATGCTGTAAAAATATTTGGATATAGGAATTTGGCCAAATTTTTCCTTCTTGTTTCTGGTTTCCTATGAGAGTTGGTTGGATTGTTTTGACAAATCCAAGAGTGTAGCTAGCACAGCATCTTAGCACAAAAGCTGGTTTTAGAGCCAAGCCTCCAGGTTTGCTAAGCAGATTTGAAGCTCAAGGTAAAGACACATGAGCTCTAATTACAGCACTCCTAAGCAAAGTTTCAGGGTCATCAGGGCTTGAATATGGTTTTGCTCTTCACAAAAATAAGTCCTGCTTATGGGGTGTGGGGTGTCTGGTTCAAAAGAAGGATCTCCCTGACACAGTCAGTAGAGGGCATATGAAAAATTGATATTGAATGTTAATGCTGATTTGAATCTGTTTTTATCTTGTATAGACTACAGACTGGAGAATGTTCTTCCTGTCCATCAATCTCTTCAGTCTTTATTAGAACTTCTTTATTAAAACTTATAAAACTTCTATCTGTATGTCTTCTGGAATTTGCCGTCCCTCAAGGCAAACTCCTTTGCAATCAAGTGTTGAAGTTCTTATAGTGTAAAGTATGGAAAGAAAAGAATTTTCCAAATGCCTCAATACCACTGGCAGAGTTTATAGCATCTGCTGTGGCCCCCAGGGAATTTACACTACCCAGGCATTATTCATCATTTCAAGCAAAATGACTGTGCAAAGCAAGGTGATAGTTACACAGCATCGAAGTGAATGAACTGCTCTGCATTTAATTCAGAGGAGCCAACAGCAGAGCCTGAGTGTTTCTGAGACGTTCAGGTGTCACAGACAATCCCACTTCTCTCCCTTGAGCTCAGAGCTCCATCAATTCTGTGACAGGAAACCAAGGGACTTGGTAAATCACAACCGTGTCTGAAAGAATTCCTTGTGTTCTGGGAAGCAAACACTTGAACCCTACTCAGTATAGTCATCTGAATATGAAATACACAAGTTCACAGAGCATACAGAGAGAAAGTTTTGGACCGAATATAGAAACAATTTTAACACCTACTTTCCTGGAATATGGTTATTTTCAAATCAAGTCTGAGTTTTGAAATGTAAATGTTACAGGTCAAAACTAAATTACAAAGTAAGTTCTGTTTTTCAAATGTTTAAATCTTCTTTTTTTTTTTTTAATAGGCATACCGGAGATAGGCATATTGCAGCAGTGTAAAGCATTTACTGGTGAGCAGCATAAAATAGCTACTGCTGTTCTCAAGTCTGCAATTTTAGCGTTCTTAAACAACATTAATTATTTGTTTCTTGTTCCAACTAAATATTTATGATTTTATATGCAGATATATAACATTCTAAGTAAGCTAGTGGCAGAGAAAATGTACGTTTACCTTCCCCTCACCTTTTAGGCAAGTTAAGTTACATGATTCAGGGTTTCGCTTTCCACACCATGGGAAGAATAAGAGTGTCAGTAAGGAAATTCTTCCTTGTAGCTAAAAATCCTGGAAAAGCTTCATAAAATGAGCAAACAACAACCAACCAAGGAGAAAACAAAGCTATCATGTGCACTTCAGTCATAAAGAATATGTTCACCCTGCAGAGCATTCACATTTCCATTTGCTAGATCAGAAAAAGGGTTCTGTTTTTTCAGGAGTTTCCAAAAATGCAACATTTCATACTCTGAGGCTCCCTGCTTGTCCAAAGGCTTTCTGCCACACTCTGACATGCACAGGACAAGGCTATGTCAGGCAGAGCAGGGAAGGTGGCCCTGAACAATCACCCTACTCTCGCAAATCACAAGCAGTGGGACGGAAGAAAGTAGCCTCAAGCTGTGCCAGAGGAGGTTTAGATTTAGATTGGATATTAGGAAAAATTTGTTCACCAAAACGGTTTTCCAGCCCTGGAACACGCTGCTCAGGAAAGCCCTGGAGTCGCCAGTTCCTGGAAGTGTTCAAAAAAAGTGTAGCTGTGTCACTTAGGGACACGGTTCAGCGGTGAACACGGTGGTGCTGGGTTATTGGCTGGACTCGGTCATCTCAGAGGTCTTTTCCAACCTACATGATCCTGTGGCTGTGATTTGAATGAGCGAGCCCTGAGCACAGAGCGAGGAAGCAGCATTGGTGCAACAAGCCCAGTCTGACTGACTCGTGCAAAACCCAGCTGAATAAATCCCAGAACAGTGCTGCATGACAAAAATTTTTAGCTACATGACAACCCTGTGGCTGGGACCTGAGAGGGTACCTGTGTCCATCAGAGCACTATTCCTGTACAGCACTTGCTGGGAGCCAGCTGTGGTGCCCAACACTACACACGGCTCTCCTCTCCCTCTACAACTCAGTTTCTTCTTTGCATCTGCCCCACCCAACAAGGGCACTGTGGAGCAGTGAGCAAGGTCACACAGCAAAGTGACTACTGCCAAACTACATGTATGAGGCATTAGGCCCATTACTCACATGAATTAAGAGAGAAACCTACTTTTATTTTCCCAGGCTTATTCATATAATTAATTAATATCTCAATCAGCCAAGAACAGGCAAAGACATAACAGTATTTCAGGGCATTCCTTGGGGAAACACTGCACAGAGACAGCACAATTAATTTAGACAAGATCCATTTAGATAGCAAGTTAATTTTAATGGCTAGAAGTAGACAGGAGAACCATTTTTTCAGAAAACACTGAGAAAGTAAAATTTCCTTTTCCCTTACCTGTTGTCTGTCTCCATTGAACATGCTTTTGTTTGAAGGCAAAGACAAGCAGAAAGCACAGCAAAACCTCTGTTGAATTTCTGCAGATTTCTAGGGCGTTCAGGCCAGGTAGTAGAGCAACTCATTGCTGCTTTACTGTGTAGGCAAATTTGTCCCCCAGCTCATCTACACATTGAAACCGTATCAAAGCCTGAAATTACACGTCTGGCTTAACTATATTAAAATCAGTTCTCTTATGTCCTCCCAGTATTAGAAATACAACTTGCCAGAGCTAAGTCAATTAATTAATTAGATATTTTTTTGCCTGTCTCACAGTGATCTGACCGAACATGGGGGCGGGGGGGAAATAGCAAATAATCTTCGTTCAATTTATAAGCAAACTAGGTTACTGTAAAGTTGTCCTTGTCACAGAGTGCCAAAGTGCAGTATGCAGTTCTCGCCTCCTTGTGGGTTGCCATCTGCCATTGCACCTCCCTCTCCTTCCTCTGGCTCCCTGTTGGGGTAAAGTTGATGTCAGAGGCTTTGGCAAGCAGTGGAAAAAAAAAAGAAATCCAACACTGTGAGTTTTCTACAGGCCAGTGCAGTCTGCTTCTAATATTGCTTCAGCCTGTGCCTTCAGGAAATGAAGTTAAACAGAGCTTGTGCCACTCTCTGGCTCAGTCCCTAAATCCCTGTAAAACAAGTGCACTGGAGAGCCTCTGTTCAGCCCAGGAGATGGGATTGTTGCAGGGAAACATTCTGCATTCTCGCACCACACTGCAGCACTCAGTGACTGTGCCACTCTGCAGTGAAGCTGGGCTTTTAAAGTTTGAACAACCCATCTTTGGGCATTTAAAAGTTGCTTCCAGTGTTTGATTTCAACAACCGCATCTCTTACCAGTTCATAGGAGGCTCTTTCTTGCAGTGTGAAGTTCTTCTGCCCGTGTTTGCGCAGGTCATTCATTACACTCAAGCACAGATTAGGCTCCACTCAAGGAAAATTTCACTTGGAAATCATGAGGCAAATTAGGATCCACTGATTGCCATGCAACAACCAACAAATCAGATCTGGAGAAAATACCTGCTTTCCACCTCCACAGTCAGCTTGCATCCCAGGCTGGTTTTGCAGCATGAAATAAAAGTTCTGAGTGTTACTGACCAAGATCACACATTCTCTCAAAAACAAAGCAGATTTCAGTAACTGTTTTCTGCTATAGCTGCTTCCAACTATGATGTTTATATGAAAGGAAAATTAACTGACTACAAATGAAGAAGATGGCTCTGTTTGCCCAGGAAATCTCTCCTGTAGCCATCTCAAACCCACTTTTATGTCCAAATGTGTATTTGCTTTCCTGGCTTTTTTAGGAAAAAGAAGCAGGACACAGTGTAAGTTTACTAGTTTATGAAGTGTTCGTTATAATTTAATTGTATGCTTGTGCAAGATGGAGCTTGAACTTTTTGGGCAAGATTTGCTCTGTAAAGATGACATTCATGTCAAATACAAGGTCTGAATGTTGGGCAAAAGGAATGTTCAGGAGAAGCTCTTTTATATATGTGGCTCCATCGTTTCATTCTCACATCACAGTGCAACAGAGGGAAATGAAGTCCAATGAGTTTTTAGGTAACTCTTGTTATAACCTATATTTTATTCTATTTTAAGTTTGTAAAAATGTAATTTTAAATTAAATAGACATGTCTGGCTCTTTGGAGTTAAGCAGGCAATTAATAGAAACCAGTGCAATCTAAGCACCCTGACTCACGTTCCCAGAGGCAAAGAGCTGCTGTGGCTGAGGATGCTCTATTTTGCAGATTAGTTCTCTCACATCAGTGTCAGCAGTAAAATGTTTGCACCTCAGCCACAGCGATGCCAGAGCAGACATATCACTGAAAATTCATCTTCATCAGAGGTTTAAACAAATATGCCTACACCAGACTGGGAACAAATGTTTTCTTCTTCCAGCTCCTCTACAAAAATGTTATTTCTAGGCAGTGGGGCAAGGACGACATCTGGGAGTAGCAGGACTGGATTTGTCAGAGCTTCTCTCTAGGTGCTGTGCAGCCGGTGGGTGCAGGACTGGGTGTCAGCATCCATGGCAAGATGTTTCCTCAGGTCCCTGCTCGATCTTTCTGCCAGAGCAAGGATTAGCAAAGAAAGGAAAGGTTTTTCTCCAAAGTTCACTGAATGACTGTCCATTTTTCCACACAAAAGGCAGCACTTAACCCCATCATTGCACTGAAAAGGAATATTCTCGAACGAACCCTCCCACAAAAGTGGCTTATTTTATGTGAGGTGTAAAAAGATTTCACGCTAAGATAAATTAACAATTATTTGCCATGATGCAGCAACCTTCTCTTTTCAGAGTCATTCATGCAGTTTTACCCTGAGCAATATATATAGATCTATCTGTCCTGTGGCTATAAGTCTTCACACAAATCTGCCAGGCATTCAGCTCTAATACCCTTCACATGAGGCTACTGGTTCAGCTTGTATCTATTGCTTAATCAATGAGCAATAAAACTCCAGCCGCTGCCAAACTGCTGCTTCAGCTAATAAAGGCTTGGTCTGCTTTGCCAGAATATCCTAATTACTAATAATGAAATAATATAAGTAGATCTGATATATTTGGAAGTTGTATTTTTTTCTTTTACTGAAATGGAAACCCAGTAAGTCTTGGAGTTTTATTCCTCACTGAATTACTCTTTAATTGGACCTGTTTGCCTCAGCTGCTGTTTGTAGCTGTAGCTCTCTCCCTACTCAGTGTAGGGGGAGATCTTTAACATCACCACCTACAGGGCTGCAACATTTTCTGTGGCAGACTATAAAATACTGCCATCCAGCCCTGGGTAGAGACATATTTAATACCTATCCTTTTGCCCCAGTGGGTTAGAAAAACTGACTGGTGGTGTTGCACCTTCTGTGGACGGACAAAGATAATAGCAGCAGGCTTGGTTAGCACCAGTAGCAGACTGTAAAGAGACTGGCAGCAGCCTCATAAACACAACACCAGTAACAAATATCAATAATTTGTCGTGTATTTCTGTTCCCTGTACGTCTGCATTACAGAGGGCACTGAGCTGAGCCTGTGCATACTACAGAAATCTCTGGCTGGGCTGTAAAAGATCCTTGGATCTTAGCAGAAAATAAGATTAACAGGGACAGTCTGGGGAATCTTCTCTGAAACAGTTCAATTCTTATCTTCTGAGGTCCTGAAGATTAAATAGCTACTGGAGAGCCAGAAGCAGTGGAGGTCTGTTGAGATAGGTAAGCACACCTGCCCTGCAAGCAGTGGTTTCTAAATGGACTTCCAGAAAGGGTTCTGTGGAAAGAACTGCAGTGACACAGAGCTAAGGGCTCTTACAGAAGCCCTGCTCAATGACTGACGGGAACAGATTGATCTGATGAGCCAGCAGTGAAAGATCTTGTGTCACTTTATGTTTCCATGGTTTGAAAATATGCAGGTAGCTAGAATGCCTTACAACAAAAAAACAATTACCCAGAGTAACACCCTTAGTGGCTATAGCATAGGAAAGATGTTCGTGAGAATTTTCCTGTATCAGTGCCCATCCTGCTGTCTTTTGGGGGAAGAAATCTCTCTGCAGCGTGTAAAACATGGATTTCTTTTTAAAAGCCTGGTAAAATATTTTTAATTGGTGGATGAATTATATTCTTTGTAATGTGGTGTGCAAATGTTAGGACACTCTTCGTGTAATTTCCAGTCATGCTTATTGGAAATACTCTATTCAGAAGTGCCTGGTTTGTCCTCTGCAGAATTTCCAGATGTAGATGGGGTAAGTGGAGAAGTAGCCGCTGCTCTCCAGTTTCAGCAAGGCCTGGATCTCAGTGCAAGGTTTTCAGGAAGTGCCAGAGATAGAGCAGTTAGAAAAAGTGCATACATTATATATATATGTAAGCCAAGTCTGATCATCTTCCATATTGTTATATTTTTCATAGAATCATAGAATATTTTGGGTTGGAAGGGACCTGTCTTCCACATGCCTTAGTATAGCTTCTAGGAGAATCTGTTCTGTTATCTTCCCAGGTACAGAGGTGAGAATGACAGGTTACTAATTTCCAGGGTCTTCCTTTTTACTGCTTTTAAAAATGGATACAATGTTTCCCTTTTTCCAGTCACCTGGGACTTCACTTGACTGCCATGACTTTCCAAACATCATGGAGGGTGGCTTGGCAAGTACATCAGCCAATTCCCTCAGAACTCTGGGATGCATCTCATCAAGTCTTATAGACCTATGTATCTTCAAGTTCCTCAAGTGCTTCCAAACCTGATCTTCCCTTGCAGTGGGAGGGTAAGAGGTGTGTGAAGAGAGGTTGCCAGTGAAGACGGAAGCAAAAACGTTGCCCTCTCTTCATTCACTGTTACCAGCATTGTTTATCTGTGTGTATGTGTGTGTGTGTGTATGCATGCCTTCTCTGACCTTCCTTTTCTGGCTGACACACCTGTAGAAGCTGTTCTTACTCTGTGCATCCCTTGCCAAGTTCAGCTCCAGCTGCACCTTGGCCTTCCTGACCCCATCCCTATACAACTGAACAACATCCCTTTGCTCTTTCCAGGATACCTGTCCCCGTCTCCCGTATCTGCATTTCCTTCTTACCCTTTAGCCTGACCACCAAGTCCTAACTCAGCCATGCTGGTGTCTTGTCCTCCTTCCTTGATTTCTTATACCTGGGAGTTGCTAGTTCTTTTGCTCTATGGGAAAGCATTTTTAAGGAGCTGCCAGCTCTGATCTGCTCCCTTTTCTCTGAGGGCAGTTTTCCAGGGGAACCTATTGACTAACTCCTTGAAGACCTGGAATTTTGCTTTCCTGAAGTTCAGGGTCCTGACTCTTTGCCTGACCCATGGATAGGGTGCTCCCTCAGGACTGCAAACTCCACCCACTTGTGATCACTGCAGCACAGGCTGACTCTAGTCTTGATGTCCCTGAGTGGTTCACTTGTGTTGGTGACCATCAGATCCAGTATTATATCCCCTCTGGTAGGGCTGCCTATTACATGGCTTAGGAAGTCATCCTCCCTGCACTCCAAGAGTCTGCTGGATTTCCTACAGCTCACAGTGCTTCTTTCCCAGATGTCGCAAGTGCTGAAGTCCCCCAGCAGGACAAGAGCCCATGAACATGATTCCTTGTGCAGCTGGAGCAGGGAAGGCTTTGTCAGCAGGCTCCCCTTGAACAGTAAGAAACCAAATAAAATTTGCAGTGCAGCTCCACTACCATAAAGTTCAAAGGTATTAATGGTTATAGATCAAAGAGGAGGATTATGTGTGGCTCAGGTAGCAGCCACACCTGGAATTATGTGCACTTCCAATCCACGCAGCGTAGAAGTCAGTGCACCCATAAAAAGAACCAAAAAATATGGTCCAGGGCAACAAACAGTATTTTAGGGCTCTGTGCTTGTTTTGGCTGGGATAGAGTTAATTTTCTTCACGGTAACTGGGATGGGCTATACTTTGGATTTGTGCTGGAAATGGTGTTGATAACACAGGGATAATTTAGCTGTTGCTAAGCAGGGCTTGCACAGTGTCAAGGCTTTTTCTGTTCCTCACACCACTCCACCAGTGAGCAGGCTTGGTGTGGACAAGCAGTTTGGAGGGGACACAGCCAGGACAGCTGACCCCAGCTGACCAAAGGGATATCCTACACCATATGGCATCATGCTCAGCATATAGAGCTGGGGGAAGAAGGAAGATGGGGACATTTGGGCTATGGCATTTGTCTTCCTGAGTCACTATTACATGTGATGGAGCCCAGCTTCCCTGGGGATGGTTGAACACCTGCCTGCCCATGGGAAGTGGTGAATTCCTTGTTCTGTTTTGTTTGTGCACGTGGCTTTTGCTTTAGCTATTAAATTGTCTTTACCTCAACCAGTGACTTTTCTCATTTTTACCCTTCTGATTCTCCACTCCATGCTGCTGGTAGGGGACTGAGTGAGCAGCTCTGTGAGGCTGAGTTGGCAGCTGAAGTTAAATCGCAAGCACCTGTAAAATAAATTTGTACTACATGGAGAATGTATAAGACTGATTTTGTACTATCTAGCATAGTGAATACTCGAGAGAGAAACAAGCAGGCTTTATAAATACTATCAAGCTGATAGCACAGATGAAAGAAGGGAATTATTTAGTCTCAGCAAATAGCAGGTCAAGAAGGAAGGCCCTCAAGCTTAGGAAAGTTTAGATTACAAAAAGCTCTTCATGGAGCAATTAGATGGTCATACGTATATACCTAAAAAGAACTGGAAAACGTGTGTTTTGATTGTTTAAAAGTTACCATTAGAGTAAATGTGTCAGAGCAAATCCCTATCGAAAATCGCCTGCAGTAGCACAGAATGAGACATGCTCTTGGTTCATGGAAATAATAAAGGCAGCTAATTGGGAAATAGCTCTGGTGCCTGAGTCACCCTGTACCTGCTATTTTACATCTTTTGCGAAGTAGGCATAAAAATGCTAATATGTAGTCAGAATAAAATGTCATTATTCTGGCTGCAATGAGCTTCACACTTATTTTACTGTGTTGTCAATTTCTGCATACGGCAGTATCAAATCCACTTCCCTTGCTGTAGGTATTTAAGTAAAGTTTAAAGAAAACAGAAAATGTCTTTGTCAGAAGGCCAGACTGCCCTTTAAATACAGGGAAAAGGACTGAGTGATCTCAGTTCTGACACTGGTATCTATCCTTTTACATACATTATTCCCCTCCCCAGTGAAGTCAATAGGAATAATAGTTTCTCCCTTCTACACTTTTTATGGATCACATGCCAAAAGTACAATGTGGTTTACTTTGAAGTTTTTTTCATTAATATCTGCAATGTAATCAGTGAAGTCAACAGTACTCGAGAAATAGGGATACAGTCTTATCTAAATAGCTTTTTTTGACAATGGAATAAAGAATTGGAATGGATTCACATTTGCTAATTTGTTTTCTCCACATGGACAGCTCTTCTTGTTGTAACAGCACTTCAAATATAATGCATTTAAATGGTTACTGTGTTACAGCTTTTTCTGCTTTTCAGAGAAAAAGTAGTCAATGTTCTTTTCTAAAAAAGAAAAAAGGTTAAATGTGATTTTAAGAAGAAAAACGCATTTCTTTTCATAGCAAAATAATTTTAAGGCAGGCCAACCTTGAGTTCAAACTAATTGGTAAGATTCCTTCAAATTAGTTATGGATTTTCACTGTCAAAATCTGTTTCTTTACAGTAGCATGACATTTTGCATCCCTTAAGTTCTCACAGGAACATACATAAATTTTCATGACAGAAAGCCTGTAAAATACATGTCTAAAATGTGGCTATAGTCCTAAACTATTTTTCAGAACTAGAAAGTATAATACTGTAACATCAGGCCATTTCAAGTTAGCAGTGACAACTGCTCAAACCAGTTCCTTAAAAGGCTCAGAACTGGGAGTGGGAAGGACTGATAAAATTAATTGGCTCTGGAAAACTCTCAAAGCCTTTCACATGTTTCTTATGCAAAAGAAATAAAACTCACAACTATTCCAGCTTTCCTACATTCATGAAGGATAAGTATATCTAGAGTTCCTCCTGCTTTGGAAATGTTTTTGGAGAACATATTCTACAGATACCTGTAGTACCTGACACTGTGCTTACTCCATGTTTATGCTGATGTGAATAAAATCTGGAGGGTCTCCTCAGAATAAAGCCTGTCTAAATGAAACCCAGCGTAAAGCCTTAAGAAAATCTCTCCTCCTATTTAACTCATGAGGTCAATTTTCTAAAAATGTTTGGTTCACATTAGTCAGTGTATTGTTCTGATAAATAGTTCCTTAATTGACTTTACAACATTATATGAAAGACTGAAAGTTAATATATCATTTCAGTCATATGGAGTTCAAAAATAAGAACATCCTAAGGACACTGTGGACATCCATCAGAGGAGTGAAGAAAGATAAATGAGGGCATGTATCATTATCCACTTAAATGCCACAACCCCACCTGTAAACTAATGAGAATTCACTACAAAGATACTAGAGAAAAGCAGATTACCTTGGATTTATGGAAAGGTAAATCTGGTTTTGCTTATTGTCTGTTTGCTTGTTTTCAAGGTCCTTACAAATGAACAGCCGCCATCTTCTTTTTTGTGCTTTTTAGTTTTCTCTTCTTTGTGAAGTTGAAAAGATTAATATTAGAAACCTGATTCAGATCCAATCAAGTCTATTGATCTGCTTTTTGAAACACCTGAGCTTAAGGCAGGGGTGCTTCTTCATTTGCATTCTCACACAACCTTGGCAAGCATCAGCTGGTCACGTAGGAGAAGATTTTCAAGTGACCACTGATTATATATTCCCTTTAACATGTATTATTTTTCTGGAAATGTTTTGCACTGACCTGAAAATTATGAAGCAGGGGTGGAAGAGACTGTGATAGGGGACATATAAAATTGGGACAACCAGTCACAATACCCTGGAATCATATAATCCTTAAGGTTGGAAAAGACCTTTAAGATCACTGAATCCAACCATCAACCCAGCATGGTCAAGTCCACCACTAAATTCTATCTCCAAGTGCCACATCTACACATTTTTTAACACGTCCAGGGATGGTGACTGCACCACTTCTCTGGGCAGCCTGTTCCAATGCTCAATTACCCTTTCAGTGAAAATTTTTTTCTTAATATCCAATCTAATATGATATCTAGGGAAAAGGTGCAAACAGAAATGAGTTAGGAGTCCAGTGTGAGATGGCATGCAGCACCAGCACTTCTCAGAGCATCCAAGCCCTGCACCAGCATTTCTCAGACCAGGTTTAAATAAAAAGTAACTGGTTTTGCAGTGAAAATTCTAGCTCCTCATTTGATCAGATATTGGAAAGTACAAATAAACATGTAATGTAAGGATACAGATGAACATGTGAGTGAAAATGGGAGGTGCAGGGAATGGTATTTCCATCTTCTTTCTGCCCCGTCAGGACTTGCATCTTTACATTAGTCACTATCATGAAATATGAATTCCTTTTGAGAGGGACTTGCTGAACTCTGTGGATTGTTTTGGTGTCTCAGGCCAGGAAGAGGAGTGTGATGCCCTCTGTGGCAGGTGAAAGTGCCTCTGAGGCAGCCGAATGTGTTTGTATGGGAAACTGGAGGCCTACGGACAACTTCTGAAGTCAGAAAGCCTGACCACTAACCTCTGTGCTGGTAAGGCATACACAGGTTCTGTGTTCATGCAAGAGCTCCCTGTCGGACTGGAGCTCCTTACCACCTAGATGCTGTGAGGTGTCCATCAAGGTCTGTCACAGGAAACCTCATTCCAGTAATCCCTGCTGACACACAGTTAAGAACTTTAAAGCACTGATGTAAATTGCAGCAGTCTGGCAGATGCTATAAATTATATCCAAGTTGGGCTGGATCAATAAGATCCAAAGTCTCCTTGGATTCTGCTCTTATACCAGGAACAGGCTCTAATATTTGTTCTTATTCTTCTGTCTTAAATAAAGGTATCTTGGCACAAAGAAATAGGACAATATACATTCAACGTAAAGCATGGAAACCCTTGGCCACAGCATGTTTCCCCAGTCAGGTCTAAATCTGTACATGTTTCCTGCTTGGTTACGTCTACAGTCAGTCCCCTCCTCTCCACCTCATACTGAGGTGTCCTGTTAAGAAAGAGGGCAGCTCAGCAGTTCAAGTCCTCACTGGTGAATAGAAATTTTGCTGCTCCCTGTTAAGGTTTGTTCTACACGAGGAACAAATTCTCTTGCCTGCAGTATTCTGGCAATGAGTACTTTCTGCAGATTGATTAAATGCTTCAGCTTTGCTCAGTCTATTAATCTCAGCAGCCATTTATTGCTTCATATACTACAGTGCATTGGGGATTATCTCTTAAGCACTGTGTGTAGAAGGCATGTAGCAGCAAGATACAAATCTTGTGTCTTGGAAATGCTTCTCTGGAAATAAAGAAAAGCAGCTGTCAGTAAAAAACAGGATGGTTTATATTGGCACTGGATGCCTCAAACTTTTGTCATCAATACTGCAAACTCCAGTGTCCTACATCACTTAAGTGATACTAACTCAGAATCTGTGGGTTAGCGTAATGTACTACTGCTGCTACACCCTTTCTTGTCTGTTAATTCACAATGATACCTGACCCAGTGGAAAAGGGACTTGCAATGGTGCAAGCTTCATAGAACGACATGAGCAATTGCTGTTGTGTGTTGGCTGGAACATTCAGCCTCTTAATCCAGTGAACTCTTATCACTTCCTTCCAATGTTGCAGGTACTGTTATTCTGCATATTAAGCATACACTTAAAGGTAATAAGTGCATCGTAGTGGACTAACTAAACATATATCAACTATGTTAGCAGTGAGGCTACCAGCATTAATAAACCAAAACTCTTATTTTATCCTGAGTCTCTAATTAGCCTTTTTCTTTTGTTGTGCAAAAACTGATGCTTAGCTAACAACATTAGTAGCAGTGGAGCTATGCCAGTCCACAGCAGGAAAGGGATGGCCTCTTGGCTGTTCAGCCACTGACTTTGAGACATCATCTGTTACTCTCTAAATCCTTTCCTCAGTCACTTGCTTAATACTGGATTGTCTTTCGTTTCAATAATGTAAAAAATAAATAGGCACATGCATCAGGATGAGTTCACTCTGCACTGAGTTTACAGTATAGTTAGCCAGGTTGTGTTTACATTTCTAGTTATTTGAATGGGTTTGTATAGCACTTATTTTAGAGAGCTTGCTACCCAATGAGCAGTGAGGCACATGCACAGAGAGAGAAGACTGTGACCAGAGTGGTTTTGTTGCCTTTTTCCCAACCTGGAAATGAAACTCAAGATAATTTTAGTAAGGAGGTAATATAAGAGCAGATCTTTATTTGAAGGCAGTTATGGAAAGATGTCCACAAAAGGCCACCCCCACAGGGATGAGTTCATTTTTATAGGTTTTAGGAAATTAGCATAATTTATAAAAAGCACCAATTAGGAGGACAAGTGGTGATGCAATTCCCCTCCAGGTCAAGCCCCTTCTCTGGAGTCCCCCCCTCGGAACTAGCTGTACTTTGTCCATGAAAATGTATCTCGAAGAGTCGTTCTGGGCCTTGGTTCCCAGGAAGAACCAAGATAGCACTGGGGCCCTGTACCTCCCAGGGCTTGGAGCTCTGGAATTTGTTTTGTCTTTCTGATCTAGGGAAAGGCCATGGGAAAGTACTGGGAAAACTAACTACTAATACAATAGGCTACAGAGCTACAAATATATGTGTGAAGAATACAGGCAACATATAAAAGGGAAAAAAAGGCAAAAACCAAATGGCAACATTTTGATGCTCCTTACTTTCTGGCTGCTCTGTTTTTCCTGCTCTAATACATTGGCATTTAGATGGTTTGTCTATTTACGCTCATCTCTTCTCCCTTTGTGCATTCCTAAGTCCTTGACTCATTGCCTTGCTAGCCCATAAGAGTGTTTTACCTACCCTATCTCTTCTGATGGACACATCTTCCAGACTTGAACCCCTTGACTTATTGGAAACAATGGAGTAGAAAACAGAAAGCAGTTTTGAAGCTGAACATTTCATGAGATTTACAGAGTGATTGAAAGACCGTTGAAAACAACACAGACAAAATCAGCAATTCTCAGCACCTGGCCAGGCTACAGAGTTTCCTGACAATCTACTCCGGCAGTGACATGGAGAGAGCTTAGGACATGAAGGAGACTGTGATGCCTTCAAAGAGCACAAAGAGGAACTGTCTGTCTCCCAGAATGGTGACATTCTTTGCACTCACACCAACCTGGGCACTCAGCCCTGCATCTCTGCTGCCTGAGCATTCAGGTCACCAACAGCCCAGCTGAGAGTTTTGTTTCTCCCCAGCTCCTTGCCATCCTCATGTTACTGCTTCCCTCCAAGTCTTCAAAATTCTTTTTGACCACAGTCAAGCAAGTCCCCCACTTGCTTCTCTTTCCCCGTCCAAAAAAGCCCCAAACGCATATCCCATCATGCGTGTATTTGCCACTCAGCTGGCTTCTCTTTTTCAACAGTGACCTCAGTTCCCCATGACACTTATTCTGGTCCTCATAATATTAAATATTTTGGGGGGTTTCTTAACTAAAATTTAAGTTTATCAAGAACAACCCACATACGATTATCTAATATATTATTTGAGGAGGAAGGTATTAACACCAAAAATTAGTGCTGGCTTTTTGCATCATCCTGTTAATTCTGAGTAATGTTTTGGAGCCATTTTACTGAAACAGGAATTAGTCTTAGATTTTAACATCATTCATTTTCTTTCTTTTTCATCCATTAGTTGAGTGATGATTAGTGATGGGGGGCAGGGAGGGGAAGCTAAATTTTTAGTAGCTTTCTTCCTTGTCCCAAGTTTATAACTTTATTTGTTTAAAAATTGTTTTCTTTTATTTGACAACAGCCAAAAATGAATTTTGCTTCCCTTTCCCTTCCTGCATGAGCAGGAGTCCTAAGTGTTTCTGCCTTCACCAGCACATTTGAAAATTTTGTATGGTGGTCACATCCAAAAGAGAAGCAAGCAATGCACTTGTGCAAGTGCAAAGCACAGACCTCCCGTGATTATTCCGGAGTGCGGAACAGCCAGAGTGAAGCTCTGAGTGGCAGAGTGGCACACCGAAGAGCAAGTGCTGCACTGAAGTTTCTCACAGCAAGGTAAGGTAGCCCTTTCTCCGTTCTCATGCCAGTGACCCAGCATGAACCTCATTAGTTTCAGGGGTCAGAGCAGACTATCTATGGTAAGAAACCTCAGAGAGAATCTGGACAAAGTCCTATCTCCAGAATTTCTCAAGATTTTGAACTGCACCATAGATCACTGATGGGGATAAAAGAAAAAAAATAAAAACAACAAAGAAAACAAACTTGAAACCCATGAACCACCCTTTTTAGTTTTGCCAACTCAATACTTGTGACATCCCTTTGAGGCATCAGGCTTAACCATTTCACAGTTTTACATGAGCTGAAAAGTAAAAGGTGAAATAAAGTTTAGGGTTCTCCTGGGAGTCTACAACTCTCTGATATATGGAATGTTTCTCAGACTAGAGAAAGCGAAGGACAAGTGGAAGTCAAAAGCATGAGAGGAAAGAGAGAAACGTATAGAAGTGCTTAAAGAAAGAAAGAGGGTTTCAATCTGACCTGGCAGCTGCCAGAAAACGCCTGCAAGATAACAGAGCACAGTCTGGCCATAACAAGGAAGGCAATTAGCACCTATGGAGAGAGTGTGACAGCACAGGGGCATTATCAATAGGTCATTATTATTACTGTTAAAATAGTCACTCAAAGCTTTGCCATCTCTTTGCCTCAGTCTGACAGAAACCAAACTGCTCCCAAAGGTACTGTGAATGTGATACAGACCTTCTATACATGGAGATCCCCAATAAGAAAAACTGTTCACCAAGGCCCTAAGCCAAACCACCTTAACCTTCCTCTTTTCGTAGTACAAAATAGTCTCAAAAATGTGTGTATGTACCTTCGGTGATATTGTTTTGATGCACATCAGGGACAACAGAATCTTATTTTATCTACTTACTGAAGCTACATCTTGTTTACTGATTAAGGATCTTCTACTTTTTTCTCATCAGCTGTTTCTAAAATTCATAATAAATCCATAGAAATAATGAAAATAAATAATTCTGGAAGGCGAAGCATTCACACTAAGCATTCACACTGAGTGTGCAGTTTGAAATAAAAGAGTAAAATCTTACTGAGGGAAAAAATCTGGACA
Organism: Cnemophilus loriae; assembly: GCA_013397755.1. NCBI lineage: Eukaryota > Metazoa > Chordata > Aves > Passeriformes > Corvidae > Cnemophilus > Cnemophilus loriae. The sequence continues at coordinate 1,063,144 of VZTF01001221.1, forward strand.
ATGCACAGGAAACCTTTCTGGGCCTGTTGGTGAAGGTTCTCATACAGGTCATCCACTCTGTGCTACAGGTAAACAGCATTGAGGTGTCCTGAAAGCACACACAGGCTGCAAAATGATCCCTCTGATCGATCATGCAGAGCCCCTTGCACCTGGTGGGCTGGTGTGCACTATCCCATTTTAACACTCACATGGATATGCAGAGCACACAAAATGAAAGCTTTGCAACTTAAAATTTCCAAACAGTATTGAAAAAACATGTTCCCTCTTCATGGCAGCTCTGCCAGGCATCTGAGGTTGTGTGCTGCTGGCAACTGCTGTTCAGGAGAGCATCTTGTGGGCTGTTTAGCCTGTCCTGAAAGTCTTCAAACCTCTGTTGAGCAGCCTTGAGTCTCAGGGCACTAGATTATAATTCCAAAGGAGAAATCCAATAGTCCTGCTGTAGATTCTTCAATGATGGTGACATAGGGTTGGGTTTTTTGTGTCCAAGGAAAGGTATCCTTCGTGTTGGCAAACTTTTGAACACCGTGAGTTTCCCATGTCCTTACTTCTAGAAAAATAGCCTTTAACAGTCTGAAGTCATTCAGCCATCACTGGTCATCCCAGTTCTGCTGCAAAATCCCCTCCTCTGCCTGTACAAGGTAAATCAGTAGGAACTAAGATGATGAATACATTTAGCAGAAATAAAGCCAAAGTATGACACACTGGGGAAAGATTGAGGTGCTTATTATAAATGGAATTTTTGAGTTAGCAGTTTATTAGGGCCTTTTTAAAAGTCAGTGAGCAAGTACAGAAGAGTGATTTATTTGATATAACAGACTTTGATTGCCAAAGTTTTCAGCAAGCTTCTCAAAGAAGCTAAGCCTCCTGAGAAGAAAGGAGGTGTCCTAAAGAACTGTTTTACACATACATCAGTTAAGAGGTGGGAATAAAAAACAGGAAGACATGGCAAGGTTTTGCAACAGAGGTTGGTTACAAGATACTGCTGTGGAAATCTATGCTAGGGCTTGTGCTGTACCAGATGTTCAAAAGTTATGTAGCAACAAGGTAGAGAGTGATGTTGCAATGTCTGCAGAGCAATGTGTTCAGAGTAAAGCTGACTGTGAAGATGTGCAACAAGGATTCTTCTTGCGACAAAAATAAAAACTGGTGACAAAATAGCACATGAAACAGTGCGAATGTGAAGCTGATACACTGCTACAATGTAGCACTGACTATATGAACTACATATACTTAGTGATTGGACATAAATTAGCTATTTCCACACAGGAAAACGGATTTGGAGCAATTTTTCATGTTCGAAAAGACTGAATCGCATATTAAGCATTGTGAGAAAGGGAGCAGAGGAAAATAACAGTAAAAAAGGTCGTACAGCTGTAAAAATCTATCATGCATTCCCATCTTGACTATAGCACATAATTCTGATCACTCACTTTCACAAAGAGCACAGGAAGGAAGGAGAAAGCTGTCAGAACAACAAATGTATAGAGTGGCTCCCATATGATGGCAGACTGAATTCTGTGGGAACTTTCAGCTTCCAAATGGTTTGTGAAAGGTGAGCAGGGAACAGTCTTTCACTATTTTTCCCAATTCAGTAGTCAAAGGGCTTCAGAGCTCTAATTTCTAATAAAGAAAATGAAAGGGGTTTTTTTTCTGTTCAGAACTGAATGATGAACCTTAATGGCAAAGGATATTCTGCAGGTGAAAAAAAGTAATCCATCTTAAAAAGGAATGACAAAGTTAATGAAAAATAGACCTACTGATATAATTTTAAAAGGCAGTCTGCATACAGTCTCCATGAGAGGAGAAATTCCTTATAAGGCCTTTTTCAGCATATGCACCCTATTTCAACATCTTAGATACACAGTGTTGAGCTAGCCAGACCTTTGACTTAATCTACCACAGAAGTACTTCTATTCTTGCATTCCCTGGTCTTGGTAACAGCAGAACTCAATGTGAAGTTTTTCAGAGATAAGTGACAGTTCTTACTTTTTGCTTCCTTACTCTGCTGCTGTGGAGTTTTTCCTAGTGCAGGTCTCTAGAAAGCTTGAGTCAAGACTTTGAGGTCCCTTCCAGACCTTTGATTTGGCTAGATCCAGTGCAGATAAACTGGAAGATGCTGCTGCTCAGGAACAGAGTACCAGGAAGAATTATGTCCTGTATCTATCCACATCAGTTTTTTGTCCTGAGACACAAATCCACAGTCAGACAGCAATGAGCTCTTGAGGCAAAAGACAAATCATGGTACTTTTACACTTATACTTAACACTTATGTTAGAGGATACAGAAAATGCAGATTTACAGTGACCAGTAACAAAGTGCGCTTTAATTCCAGTGACATAATCTCAAAATGCCCTGCGTCCCCCATCAGTCCCAAGGAACATGAAATTCTAGCTCACAGCACTGAGGGAGTACTTGGAAAGAAATCACCACCACAACAAAACAATGACTTACAGCAAGATAAAGGTCCAGTGCTTCTTTATCTCTACTTATTCCAGAGCAGATAATGTGAAGCAGTTAAAGAGAAGCATCTCATTTCACTGAAAAGCCTCTCATGTGGAGAAATTCTGAGCGCAAAATTAACCTGTGGAGTTTTTTTAATTCCAAATTTTTAATTCCCTCGTCAGATAGTAGCCCATGGAGCTTGAGGCCATCTAATTGCTTTTATTATCATCATACAGACAGTATAATATTGTAGAGACAACTACATTAGAAAAAGACATCCATTAGAAAATATATCCTCTACACAGGTGTCAGGACTCCACAAAGCCAAGGTTTTTATTGTACTAAACTTGCATATTAGGAAGACTTGGGCCAGAGGTTTTTATCCAGGACAGCAAATCTATTCCAGTCTTAAAAGACAGACGGATCATACTGCAGGAAAAAAGGCTACAAAGGAGCCATCAAATTACTTCGCAGGAGCTTCTAAATATTCTTCTGTGTGAATGAAGTGATTATGGTCTTGTTATTTCTCCTTCTATCTCGGTAGGTGGTTGATAACTACATTTTGTTCTCCATTAAAATGGCAACCCTTTGCTAAAATCTTCACTGGGTTAAACATTTGGTGGGATTAATCACTCCAGAGTATTCAAAAGCATGTCCAATATTGCCCAAAGAGGCTGTTTTCGGATAGAAAAGCAGGCTACATGGAGGAAGAATTTGTGGAATCCACCTCTCTGCTGGCATTATCTGAGCTGTTCTGCTATAAACCCAGAGTACATGGCTAAAGATACTTACCTCCATACTATTGTGTCCATGTCACTCAGGTGACATGATCATATATATTCATGCCAATAATTCCAACTCAGCAAACCACCAGGTATTGCTATCTGTTACTGAAAGTACTAAAACCCCCTCATTTACCCAAGGGCTCGATTTTGCTGCCTTAAATCAAGGCAATATAATAGCTGCTGCTTTACTTTAAAGGAAACTGTTTAAAAGTGGTTAATCTGATGAATGTGGTACAAACCCTGATAACCTTTTGCCAGCTGTTTACTGCTGTAAACAACTGTTTACAGTTGTTTAAAGTAATAGCTGATAGGAAGGCTCAGAACACTGAAGAGGAAACTGAAATTGATTCAAGCATGTACTTCTACATGGTAGGTGAGTGCATCGACACAATGTCACTAGCCCTAGGCTGAGAGCACCAGCAGTGGCACTCTTCTGGCCCCAGCTTTGTCACCTGAAGATGCTACCATGGCTCCCTACATGTAACCAGCCACCAGGACAAGGGTCCCATCCAGCCCGTCACCAGGTGCAGCCAAATAAGTGAGCACTTCTCAATCTGTTTTGGTGTAAAATCTCCAAGGTTAGCACAGTCCCGTTTCAAACCAGCTGTGTGCAGATGCCTTTGCCTGAGTGAGTCTGAGGAGCCCCTTTGCTAGCTCTGCTCCCAGGTAGGAACTTCCAACACAGAAGTATGGTGTCCTGGTGAAGAGAGTCATCCGCAAAGAGAGTGTGGCTCACCTCTGCCTGCAAATCCTGCAGTCTCTGAAAGATGTAGCAGCAGCAGCACACTGTCTTCATTTAGGGGAGGAGGTGTGTAGGAGCAAGCAAGCATGCCCAAAATGATACAGTGCATTAATGCATAAACTGGGCAAATCCCTGAAAACCTGGGCGCGCACAAGAAAATTCTCATAGCTTTCTGTGAGGTCTGCCTTTCCTGCCAAGTCTGGCACTCTTGGATATTCATCATTTAAGTCAGAACTGTTTATTTTATTATAAAAGCTCTGGAGGTGGTAAGGAAGGGGATGCTTTGCATGAACGCTAAATACAACCTACCTATACCCAAGAATTAACACTCATATTTAAGCAGGTCAGACTTTAAATCAGTTTTGTTAGTCTATTTGAGTTCTGATCCTTTAAAATGTACCTTACCTTTGTCAGCCTGATGAAGACTCTGAGAGTTATAGTTTTTTTGAGAGAGATCACAGAACAATGTGACTCAAACAACATTCTGAAACCTATGTTCCCACGTAGCTCAACTTATCCAAGCAAGCTGTGGAAAGGTTTTGTGATTCTAGTAAGAAGTGGACTAATACTAACTTAAGCCTAACATTACTAAAGCCTGTTATTTCTTTGCTTTTCCTATTACCTAATTTGTAACTCACACTGGTAGTAACCAGAGTTCCTGCTAGGAAGTTTTTTGAGTGGGTTTTCTTTGCAGCCCATTTGCTTTCTTATAGTTGAACAAGTTGGGGCTAGATCTGCCAGACAACTTTAAAAGGCTTTTTGTAAGCATGTTATCAGCCACCACTTCTTGTTTAGAGACGTGATATTGATTTGAAAAGGACTCTCATTTCAACAGTTTGTCAAACATGGAGAAGTTTACTTGTTTTCTTAGGATACAATTATCCCTTTGGTTCTAGAAGTGGTAACAGTGAAAAGGCTAAATGAAGCTGAAATAATTATAATAAATATATAATAATATTACATATTATATAACATATTATATCACATAATATATAATATATGTTATGTCAATCGATCAGCTGATACAAAGTCTTAGCCTAATTTTATCCCATTGGAGCATTGAAACTACTATACCCAAATTCTGTTGTGATTTCTGGTGGGTTGTGTGCTCATTTGTTAAGGTTACTCAATCTTTTTGCTGTCTTATAAGGCTCTGGTTCTGTGTTATTAATATTGGGCCACTACAGCACATGAGAAAAGAAAGCTGATCGGTATCAGGGAGGAAATTACATTTCTGCCCAGTTAGCTGGAGCACCCAACACATGATTCACACTGATGACACTTTATACTGCTTCTCTAAGTTATTCCTCATCCACTACCAGTGCTTAAGAGGACAGTAAATACCTGATCTGGCATGCAGTCTGTTCAAACAAAGTTATCCCTTCCAAACTTCTAGAATGAATCTGAAGCCATCAGTGAGTCATCCTACTTCAGCGCCTTTCATCCTCCAGCTGTGGCACTTCAATTCCCAGTTGCTAAGTACCTAGGGCCTCGCATGATTTCTCTTGGAACCAAAACTTAAGACAATTAGTCCTCAAGTCTTTAAAATCCATCTGCTTTACTATTAAACTGATGAACTCTGAAGTCTTACCTTGTTGTGTATAGTCTCCCTCCTTCAGAGCAGTTCAGCTGATGCACAACAGAGGCTGCCCAGCTCCAGGTTGTCCACGCTTTCACTAAGAAACACAAAATGCATGTCTTCTGTGAGTCACTGCCACTGGACCAGGACTGCCATGGATCTGTGAATAATGCAGAAGTTCACAAATAAGCAAGGCTTTGTAAGTAACATAATGCCACTGCTGGTGGTGACAACATTCTTCCAGGAGAGGCAAAATTATGTATCACAGGTCTGGTATCTCAAGCACTTTGTCTCTGTGAGACATGAAAATATCAGGGGTGTTTTATAACTTTTAGCAAACAGGCTTTAACAGCAGCTAAAAACCCTGCGACTTACTTTCATATCATCACTGGGACTGGTAACAGCAGGATTCTCATTGGTGACAGTGTCTCCCAGCTGACACACCACGTATCACGGCATCGCTACAAAACTTGATACCAGTCATGTTTGAACTCATGGCTTAGGGAATCAACACATCTGGAGATAGGGAACACATGATTATATCAGTAGCTGAAGATATCTTTCTCCTGTTGCATGATGTTAAGTGTCCATGGTGTCTTCTCCACACAAGAGACAACAGTCCCTGTAGTACGCAGCCTAACCTATTTGATCTGTCCCAAAACTGTTCAGGAAAATGAATCCTGATCCAGCTAGATGACTGTCAGCACAGTTTACTCACAGCTACACACGTCCTTACCATTAAATGGGGTTGTCTCTATTTCTCTCCACTTCTCCTCACTGTAAACAATGCACAGAATAATTATGGTTTAGTGTCCTGTAAACACGTGAGGGCTGAAATTAAATATAGTTTTCATTGTTTCTGAAGTATGCACATGTTGGTGGACAGTTTTTCATCTTATATGTGTTTTTTCTTTCTACTACTGCTATTTCCCAAGTTTTTTGCTGACATTATTTTCTGGTTGTACATTGGGACCTGCTTTTAACAGCCTTACATGGCCAGAACAGGTACTGGGAACAAGTCCAAGGAAGATTTTCCTGTAAGGGACTGATGCACAAACACCTAGATAAGATCTGGGTACACAGATACCACCAGGTGTCTTACCAGGGTAAGATTCTTAACAATCTAGAAACTACTAATAGTGTACACAAACCTTTGACATCTACACTTATGCTGCCAGCTCCTCATCACCCAGGTACTGTGGTGTTAGGAAACTTCAGAAAACAGAAGAATCCCACCCCATCTTTGGCTGATAATAGTGGAGATAATACTGCTGCTTCTAGGATAACCTTCACAATAGCAGGTTCAACTCAGCTGTCTGGGCAACACCTCCCTTATTTCTCCTTTTTCTGTAATAATGTACTAGCTCCCATAGCAATGAAAGAAGCCAGCTCAGCTCTAGAACAAGGATAACCATCCTTGCACGGCTCTCCAGCAGAGCCAATGAGCCTGGCAGCAACTGGTAGTTCAAGGCACAAACACTTCTGTGGCTGCAGAAGATGCAGAAAGGTTCTAGCAAAGTTTGCTTGGCCCCAGAACCCCATGAACATGGCTATTGTCACTCCAGAGAGTAGCTGGCTTTGGATGAAGTCTAGTCATGTGTATATTTCTGCCTGCTTTTGCACCAATGAACTCTACAAGAACTGCAAAGAAAGAATAGAGGGTGTTGGAATCCCCAGAGGGGTCTAGGGCTTGGAAAACTGGGTAATCTAGCAAGGGAGAGTTGAGAGTTGGCAGTGGATGAAGACCTTCAAGGTGACACATTTCAAGGGGAGTTCAGTGGGTGAGAGTCCAAAATTTCAGGTGTGGTTACAATGAAAAGAAAAATGCCATTTAAAAAGAAAAGAAAAAAAGCAGAATGGAAGTAAATATTTTGATCTGTAAAAAATACAAAGGGGAGTGTGTGAGAAAAGAACACAGGCACCTCTCTTCTCCTATCAATCACAGATCTTCCCTCTGCCTGCCAGAAGATAAAAAAACGTTAAAGTGCTGCCATCAAGGAAGAAACATTTTGTGTATTTTCTTCTCATCCTGCACCCCTACTATCAAATATTCTATTTAATTCATTTTCACTAATTCAATAAAGTGTAATTATTATTTGACTTGATTTTGTACTTTGTCATTTCTGTTCAATTCTCAGAAAAGTGGTCTATTACCGGCAGTTGAATGTTACACAAATTTCTGGCTCAAATTACAATCTGAGCAAAATCTGTCTTTGAGGGGAAATTCTTCCCCATGGAACAAAAGAAAAATAATTATTTTCACCGTAATTTGTCACTGGACTGGTACAGAGTTCAACAAAACAAATGCACTTTATGTTAAATATTTGATCTGGTTTCTGGGTAATTCAAAAAGTAGGGATTTTATAAGAATTTTTTAAACAAAAGTCTAACATTTTTCAATTTAGCCAGCTTTTCAAATGTGTCTGTTCTGCAAAGTGAATAGCTGAACAGGAGAGCCTTGCAGATGGAAGGCACAGATATAGCTACAGGGGAGATATAAAAAATTATTTATTTGATTTATAGTCTTTTCCTACTTCTTTGTGTTCTTGTAGCTTGAGAAACGCTTGGCTGAGTGAAGTTCTACAGTTCTTTATTTTGGAGAAATACTTATTTTGTTTTAATAAATCAGGGTTTTCCATTTCCTCCGTAAATCAGGGAAGTGAAGAAATCCTATTACTTTTCTTCCATGTACAACAAGATGATGGAGTCTCTATTGTCTGTGTCATGACTAAAGTCAACAGTATTATCCATGAAAAAGTTGCTTTTTGAGGTGCACCCAGAGACCAATTCTCTTCTGCAGCCAAGAGGTGTGGTCTCAGTGTCCCTCAGCATGAAGGAGGAGAGGCTGGGATTGCTGCTCTCAGCCAAAGCTGTAGAGGCTGGGGGTGGAAATTCTCTGGGGTAATAACACTAACCAGCTCCTGTGTGATTAGGTGTTAACCTCCTTGTTAACCAGCTTGTTCCTTCTGCTGCCAGACATTAATGATACTCAACCCCTGGCGCTCCACTTTTCTGTTTCTGTCTCTGTTTTCACAAGAGAAAATATAAAATGCTGTGCACTTCAGCTGACCTTAGCTTTGTGAGATACTGAATGTTCACCCCATTCTGTTGTAATCTTAATTCAATTTGTTAGAGAAAATAGAGAAAATAGAGCCTTCTTTCCACTACCTACCAATACCACACGCCTGATACTAGCACTGGATGGGGAATACTCTAACCACTTCTCAGAGCAGATGTAACTACCCAGTCTTTCCCCCAGTGAACAGTTCTGTGTCTCCATCAAAAGCAATCTCTTCATAAAATTAAATCCACTTTGTTCAGTGGCTGAGCCAACTGCTCTCCAAAGCCAAACAGTTGTTGCTGCTAGACTCCCACACCTTGCTGCTGTTCTCTTTCTTTTACAGAGCTGAAAATCAGATGACTTCTCTGTTATGTACTATATGATTGTAATGGACATAAGGGCTGGAAGGGTTATCAGAAGACTGAATAAGCACACCTCCAACAGCACTTACCACCTGCACTTAGCCAGACTTGACTTTTGAGACTACAGTAAGAAAGAAGGTCAAGGTGAAGGAAGGGAAGAGGGAGACTGAGGAGGCAGAGGCAGGGTTGAGGGCAGCCCCAAAGTATCATCCTCAGGCTGCAGAATGGATTAGGGTGGTTTGCTGTGGGGGTATGAGGAGAGGAAGCCAAGATGAGAGCTGGGCTCCAAAAGGGCCGGCACCTTGTTTGCCTTTTTCGCTCATGTCCTCACAACTCGCTCTGCCAGCTTCTGTTGTCAGGGTAAGAGAAAGGGTGTGGAGCAGAGCCCAGGTTTCTGCGGAGTACCCTGTGGAGCTAACCACAGGATTCTGCTCAGAAGGGACTGGTTGTTCCTCCTTCACAAAGCCCCTATGGCCACCTTACCCCAGTCTCAACCACGCTCCACGAGGCCAGGAGAAACTCAAGCCTGAGCTCTGGGCTCTTTCCAGCCACCCTCAAATTACTACTTCTTCCCAGTAAGCTTTGTCCAAGGAAGCTGGGTTCTGCTACACCTCCTGTCCCAAAGGCCAGCCACAGCCCTCCCAGAGCACCTTAGGGCCAAGATTAGCTGTGCCCCAGACAATAAATGCCTCAGGAGAGAATTCCCTCTGCAGCCCTCAGCTTCCTTTGGTAGCTGCCTGCCAGCCCCACATCCGCTATCACTCTGCTCCTCTTCTCTTGCCCTAACCTGAACTCCAACTCAAACTGGCACAGCCCCTGACCAGCTTCCCCTACAGCAGGAGGTAGCTTTCTGTTTTTTCCCTGACTGAACCTGGAACTTAAACCCTTAAACCTAACCCTAGAGTGAGCCCTCAGCCAGGCACCCAGCCATGGCCCAGAAAGCCTCAAAGGAGGCATTTCCTTTACTTACCCTCAAGACAGCTTCCCAGTTCTTTCCCATCTGAAACATTCCTAGGAGAGAATAACGGGTAAAAATTAAACTTAGGGTAAGAAGAAGGCCTCTTGCTGACCTGACAGACTTCTCCAATACTCTGCATAAGCAACTGGGAATCTCAAATCTCTGCAGCAGTCTCCAGAGACCCCAAATGTCTCTTGGTACACTTACTGGGTCTCCAAAGCCCAAAGCACTGGTAATAGAAAAAAAGAGAAACCAACCAGTGAATGAATAAGCAGCATTTCATGGCATCTTGCTTGATTTTACAGCATTTCCTGTACTCTCAAATCAAGGATTCTGGGAATAGAAGAGGAGGCAAAATGCTAGAACAGAGTGTACACGGCAAAAATAAATTGGGTCCTTTCATGATGCTATTATCAGAGCTGCAAAACAGAACTCCAGAGAGGCTGCAGGTCAGATCCTCAGCTGCTGCAGCCTGGGCAGAGCAGGGCACGCCAGGGCGAGCTGCCCACCCCCGCCGCGGGCCCGTCTTGTGTGCGGGTGACGCAGCGCTGTGCTGCACGGCAGCAGCCAGCACACACTGCACGTGTGCAACAGCAGGTGTTCACAGCGCCTCCTTTCACACGTGGAATTGGATCAAGGTTTAGTTTTAGACGGACTCAGTCCACACACAGAAGTGAAAAACAGCCAATGACACACATCACCAGGCTGATAAAGGTTTCTGTGCTGTGCATATCTGTAATACACAAAGAAACTCAATCCTTCAATTTTATACCGACGTGAGTAGCTTTTTTTTTCTTTTTCCAGAGTAAAGGTAAGATAATTGTACAAAGACTGTTATGAAGATTCTTAGGACTGAGCCCTTTAGTGGAAAGAGCTGCGCCATAACAAAATATTATGGTATATCCGCTTTTTGGTTCTGTACACCATCTTGCAGGAGTTCAAAATTTAATTGATTCACACTTTATTGTATTGACTACACACTTTAATACTGAATTGCAGCTTTAGATTATTAAGAATTATGTTATCTCTAGTGATTTAAGGTGTTAGATGAAAACCACGGATACATAACGTTGGGAGAAACATAAACGTCCTATTCCATTGAGGAAGACTCAACTCTGTAGCACATTCATGAATGAAGTTTGCCTGTCTTGTTCTTCTAAGACTTTGACAATGGGAATTCTTTAAGAAACCTCTTCAAATCCTGAGATATACTGAGAAAATGATGATCTAACATACATCTCTCTTGCTGCAAATCAATTCTCATCTTTTTGTTGGCATGGAGACGACTTGATTTTTCTCCGCGAATCTTTTACACAGGTGAAGAATGCTAGCAGGTCATCTCTTATTTTCCTTTTTTTCTAGATTACATAAATTTCATCACTCCTCTTCCTCTTCTCTAGCAAATTTTGCTTTATATTTTTTCTTATAGTATTCCAAACTGGGCACATAACCTGAATAATTAGTGCTGAGTAGCACAGAGTAATTATCCTTATATTCACCAGCATTACATTTGTTCAGCTCATGGGACAGTGAAGTCACTTTGGGGGCGAATGTTTTTTCAGCAGCATTATACCGTTGACTCATCTTCAGTTCATGACTGACTGCAGGACCTAGAGCCTTGCCTCCAGTACCACTGCCCAGCCAGCTACTCTCCATTTCAGACCTCTGCATTTGACTTCTCCCCTCTAAGAGGAGTCCTTTGCATTCTTTATTGAATTTGATCTTATTGATTTCAGAGCATTTCACCAGTGTGGCAAGATTGTTTTAAATTCTAATCCTGTTCGCCAAAGTGCTCACAAAGCCTTCCATCTCAATGTCATCCACAAATTTTACTCTCTATACAAATCATTACTCTCATCCAAGTCATTAATGAAGGCACTGAGTAAAACTGACCCCAGACAGACCCTTGCGGGACCTCACTTACAGTGTTCTCCTGGTTTGACAGTGAATCATTGATAATTACTCTGAACAAGTGGTATTTCAACCACTTGTGCACCTACCAGACTGCAGAGTCATTTTAGCCTGGCCTCTTTCCTTTTTTTTTTTTCTCTTTTTTTAGTTCAGCACGTAACAACGTCACACAGGACTACATCAAAAGCTTTTAAAAAGCCTTACTCACAACTGATGCTTGCAATATACCAGCAGCTAGGTCAGGGATGCCCAGTGTACACAGTTTATAGACTGTATCTTTGCAGTTAGACTGTATCCAACTGCCAGGAATCCGCCTTACCTATACAGGCAGCAAATTATCTTCTAACAACGCACAGCAAGGTTTTAACTGATCATCTTCCCCCAGACACAATCAAAGGGTAGGGAGACATTCAACAGTATGCAGGATCTTTGTAGCACTTGTCCAGTAAATCCAGCACCCATAGAAGGGGATGAACTCGTGCAGGCATTAAGTGTTTTGTGGGTAAAAACTTCTCAGAGCAGAAGGGGAAAGCATGGCACCCTCCTGCATGCCTCCCAGAGACATCATGTCATTAACAGCAATAGGGGTAGGTGCCTATGGCACTAGGCTCTTTGTCCTAAAGAAGGGCTTAGATCTATTTAACAGGATTTATTTGTCAAAAGTCTTTGTTGCCTGACTGTATTCGGCATGTTTAGGAACAAACTGTATTTGCTTTAAAATGTTTCTTAGTGACAGTCCTAGCTTGACTCCCCTGAAAGTCACCATTTTCTTAATTTTCTCCTTTTTAATGACAGGTACTACATTTATCCACTGAGATTTTTCTTCTAGCAGCTGTCAAAGATTATTGTTAGTGCTTTTAAGACAGCTACAGTGCTTTAAATTTGCCAGCATAAAGCTCAGTGGGCCTGGCTGACTTCAATGTATCTACATTCCTTAAATGTCTAAAAGGTTTTCTGTCCCTGATTTTGGACTTTTCCATACACCTGTTAAAAAGAAGCATGCTAAGTTTCTGAGTACCACCTTGATTGTGACTGGAAACCACTGAATGTGTCAATCTTGTTGTCACCTCCTTTTTTTTCTCGTTCTCTGCTAAGCAGCAGACCTTCCTCTTGCCTTCCCCCATTTCTAACATCCTTTCAGACTTGTCATTACAATTTGTCCCTTCTGACTCATTTTGTGCCTTTCTGCATCCTTCCTATTCAGGCAGCCTTTGTCCCTGTATTCCTTTCTGCGCAGTTGCTTTTGTGTGATCCCAGAGTTGTTTACTCTGCAAGGTGAACCTGGCAGTGCAGTAGGGTATTTCTATAGCGCCAGGGCTCGGTGCAGTCACAAGGACAGAAGGGAAGCTGCTCAGTCACACAGCATCTCCCTGACACATAACATATCGTGTACACAACTGACAAAGCAGCTTTAGCTTCTTTAGAGCCAACCGTAGATGAATTCATGGACTTGTTATCCTCTCAAGATTGCATGGCTTCAGTCACGCTCTGCATGTGCTTGTGTTTGAAGTGTGGGTTACCATTATTTCAAGTGTCTGCTCCCGTAAATAACTATCTTGTAACTATTTCAGATGGGTATGGATACACCTGCTTACCACAAGGACAGCTCCCATTTTTCCCTTGTAGATCTTAAGGCATTTACAAGGGACCATCATCTTTTCCTTTTGCAGGTGGAGGAACAGAAAGGAAAGGGCTGTGCCAAGGGCAGCACTCAGCTCAGACTGGGTTAGGAAGTCAAACCAGTTGCCAAATCCCCATCCCACATTCTTGCATGCAGCAGCATCACAGAAGGACCACTGACTTCCCTCAGTATGTGTAGAGGTCTAGGTGATACACATGTAACTCCACTTCCATTTTAAAATGCTGCATATTATTTAGCTGTTTGGCACAGACTGCAGCAATGTGCTAATGAAATTGAAGTCTCTGTAAAGCCCTACATTGCTCCAAAGTATCATTACAATAGCCAGCTTCCAAACTCTTTAAAGTTACACTTTTGCATTTTCAAGATGTAGAACACAACAGCACAGTAATACACCATACAACTGCATTAATGCAAATAACACTCCTAAACTCACTTTTATCAGCTGACAATAATTGTGTAGCACAAGGTTTTCACTCTCTCGAAAGACGACCTCCAGCTCTAGAATGTATAATTTATTGAATATTAATTCCTAAAAGGTAATTAAATACTTTACTATTGTTACTGGTGACCTTTGCATTGTTATCCTGTCAGACAACCTGAAATCCAATTGTTTGAAAGAATATTGTTTGGTGAAAAATCACTCAGCTTCCTCACAGCCTCCCACAGCATGCATTTGTCAGTCTTTCTCTCTAAAACAGTTGTGCTCCTCTCAGATTCCCTTCAGACCCATTATTTTCTCGGGCAGACAGGCTGGACTCTTATGGCAAGGGTGGGAGCCTGTTGGAGCTCAGCCAAGAACCTGTCCCACCGTGGCAGCATTAAAACAAGGGAAGGCAGATGTGTCCTGGTGTCCCCAGTTACGAGCAATGGCCAGTGACACTTGCCACTACAAAAGTTTTAAACTCCTCTTGGAGTAGAGTAAATCGTACTCTCAGAAGGTGCTTTGGAAGTGTAAGATGTGAATAGTCTCCTCATTTTGCCAGCAAATAAAGGTCTGGGACAACATATTTCTAATACAGCATGAAGTCTCTGGGACTGCCTTCACATTCTGAATAAAACTCAGGCAAATACAACAAAGCTACTAATTTAGTAACAGCCTTAATCACAATTCTAACTTCTAGGTCATTAAGAAAGCCCAGTCAGACGTAATCTGGTGCTAAACAGTCAACACAGTTTCCTTCTTCCAAGGAGCGTATAAATAAAATTACTAATGAAAAAAATTACAGTAAGACAGCGTATAAAGTGTTTTGTAGTTCTCTGCCTGCTAAAATCTTTAATTTCTGTGTAGCAGAAATCCTATTTCTTACATCTCAGTGTTAAGCACTGCATTTTTCCAGAGTGAAGTATGGACTTTATTCTCTGGCTGTAATGAGTCAAGGAAACCACTAATGTACAGTGTCAGTATTTTTACCGTTATTATCTGTATTCTGGCATTTCCGACAAGTCAAAGATCATACTAATGATGATGTATCCAAAGGTCCAGTTCAGATAATGTACCCAACGGAACAAATTCAGTTTACTATTTGATTTCACAGGTACTTAATCATAACAAACGATGCCTAGTTGGCACAGTGATAGATGAACTAGGGACAGATTAGATTTGTTAACGCTGACATTAAGATCAGCACTGTCTAGTGTGATTCCTGCTCTCCTCACACTCTTGGATGTAGGAGGTGTGATCTCTCATTCTTCAGCAGTGGGGGGATGTGAAATTAGGAACCCCAGAAGCTGACACTGAATGGTGGGAGTGCTGCTTGGTCAAAATATGTCGTTATCATGTCTGTCATCTTTGTTGTTAGAGAGCCATTTATGTTATCCAGGAGGAAATCAGCTGTGCATGCAAAACCTGAGAAGACTGTTACAGATCTCAAGGTTTTTAATGTTGCTAAATGCAAAGTGTAGGAAAGACAGTAAAAGCTTTGGAAACTCCTTCATGAATTGGTGGCTGGAAAGAAGGGCTGGTCAATGTGTGATAGGACAGCTTGTTTAGAAGTTTTGACAGAAAAAAGGATCAGAAATGCAGGAACCATTCTGAACTTCAAACAGAACCACAGCTAGCCACACCTGAGACACTTCCCTTGTGCTGGAAGGGAACAAGCCACACAGTAGAGGTGTAAATTAGATTCCTGTTTTTTTATGGACGAGACATCTTAAAAACTCAAGGTATAAGATAATAGCGCAACTAGAAAAGAACCTGTTGTTAAATTTGCCCTAGAATTACATTTTAAGTTTAAATTACTCCCAGTCATTCCCATTTTCCAACCTTGTAATTAGAAGCTTGACCATATGCCTGGCTGGATTGAACCTCTAGTTTGATTAATGTTTGCACTTGACTAGTGTTGATGACAAGCCCAGGTGAAGCTAATAAACATGAGAGTTGTTTGTGAGATAATTCAAATGTATCCATATAAAGGGGCATAAAGAATGGTTTTCTGGAGAAATTGCTTTCCAAGATATTTATGAAGGCTCAGTACATGGAGTGTGCTGCTTTGCAGGTACAAAAATTAATGGGGGATAGGGGGATGTAGGGTGGGGACAAGAGTTTTCAGGTGTTTGATTGCAGAAAGCAGCCTGCTCTGGTAGACACAGGCCAACATCTCTCTGCAGGGAACAGAGGGCTGAAATATATCTCACAGTTGCAGCAAGCACTCAGACTGCTCCTTAACAACCCTGCATTTGAATTTGTACCGTCAGCATCTCCACGAGACTGTCCAAAAAGCAGGATTTTCACTTTGCAGAGGCTTCCGCTTTTGGTTTGGTTTTCATTCCGTTTTCCCCAATTTCAAGCAAGCCCAGAAACACTTCTTTCTCCTGCAAACTGGATATTTGAGGAAAGCTTCACTTAGAATACGCTGATTTACAATGTACCCTAAACAAAATAACCTTCCTGATGTGGCAGTAGCTCTGTCAGGCAGGCACACTTGTCTGTCTCAAGACTGCTAAACCACACTTAGAGCATCATAAAGTCCTGAAGCCTTGTTCCTCTGGTATTTCAACAGGAATCAAAGCGTTTTTCTATGGGAATTCTGCCTTCCATGTGACAATAGTTTGTTGAAAAGCAGCTTGCTAACTTCAAGGGGTTTCAATCCCCCTTGAAAACATTTGTTCTCCTGCCATGCATGGTCCATCCCAGCCAGGTCTGTGACCCGTGGAATGGGGAGGCCATTGCTCACTCAGCCTTGGAAGGGCATGTTCTAGAGAATGAAAGATTAAGATTTATTGTGGTAAAACTGCCTATAAGTGCACATAATTTAGTGCTATGTTAAAACAGTGATTAATTTAGCCCATAATTTCAAGAAATGAAGCAACACTCCCTGACAAAGCCTCAGAAGCTATAATTTATAGCAGCCCTCCCAGTTAGCAGCCTAGAGAGCTATGAACATCCTCAGTCCTGTTAATATCTTCACTGGACTCCCTACTGAGCATCAAGGTCTCCTGGTATATTCTCCTGCGAGCTGTAAACAGAGATTTTAAGGACAGGTTCTCCTGTGGTCTGATCTGTTTTACACATCACTCTTCCTTCTCAGTAAGGTTACTGACACTTAAACGTCCCTGCTGAAACACGAGTCTTCCCTTACCTCATCATTAGTGACAAAATCCCTTGTTGCGGGCTCATTCATTTCATCCTCCGTGAAGCTGCCTTCTCCCTGCATTTTTCTGCTATATTGTGATAATAATAATCAACTTCCATAACTGATACAATCCACAGACACAAAGACTTCCCTGCTGGCTTTCCGTAACCCACCATATCTCATTTCAAGCTCCCGTTTCAACCTCTGTGTCCTCCATGACCTCACGCCTTACTTCACCTGTTGTGTCACCTCTTATGCACTCCATCCCTCCCACATCCCCAGTGCATCTCACCAAACCAGAGGGTACCAGCAGTCCACTCTCTGCGGTATCAACTATGCCTGAATCATGTTTTCATCCTTTTCTCACCTCTGCATCCCACTGCTTCAGCAGTGGGAGGAGGCCAGTACCCACAAAGTGGTATCAGAGTGAGAATCTAGCATTGCCTGTGCCTTTCTCTTAAGACTTTTAAAATAAGGATTACTATGCCTAATATTTGCATGGAGGAGAGTAGTATAATGCCCTAGCTATCTAACCAGGCACACTAGACCCTCCAGCATGATCAAACCTTCCTCTTTTCATTTTGTTGCTTCTTTTTTTTTCCAGTCAGAGATTTGGTCTCTTCATGTTGCTTTCAGATTGGACAAAGCATCAGTCCAATACAGGACTGATGTCGAAGTATCTGAAAAGCCTTCAGCCTTCCTGGCACCACGTGATTAGGAGCATTTAGATCCTTAAGCGTTATCCAAGCTCAAGTTTTTAAGTATGTAGCTAAAGAGTTATAAATATTCTTGATTGTTTTTGTAAGTGGATGGGAAAATCTGTGAAAGCTGAAGATGAAAAACCCCACCCAACTTCCAAATTTTGTTGTTTTAATGACTATGCATTGCATTTCTAAGGCATATAGCCGTGTCTTATTTAAAAGTAATACATGCCGGTTGAAGATGAAAGGAAACATGAGGCTGTTACTCTGAAAGGTGGTGAATTTTCTTCTCAAGTACCTGTGTCTTAAGCCATGGTTAATCCCTATGGTTTATCTGACCAGTTAGGGAAAAATAAGTGGGTCACAGAAACTGAGCACTGGAGACCATTCGGTTCCTTCAGCAAACCTAAATGTGCAAAATTTGAGAACCGCAGAATGATCAGAAGCTTTTGCTGCTCGTCACTCCCCATAGCCGGGGTACCCGATGTGCTCGGAAGGCTCCTGCACACCCAGCCAGACGCCAACCTCTGCTCTCGGCAGCGAGCCGTGCTGGAGCCGAGCATGTGCCCCGCCAGCTGCACCTGCAGGACCCGGCTCCCGAGGAAGGGCTGCAGCCGCGGCTCGCATTAAGTGCTCTATCCCCGGTACGTCACTGCACCGGCTCTGGCGGTGCCAAAGTTGCGCTCCGCTCTGAGCCCTGCAGCGGGAGCGCCGGCCGGGCTGGCGGGAGGCTACGAGAGACCCCCGCCCGGGGTTGGGAACCACAACGTGGACTCCCGGGGACCCTCGCCCGGGGTTGGGACCCATGCGGGGGACTCTCGAGGACTCCCGCCCGGGGTTGGGGTGCGTTCCCCCGGTGCCTGCCGCACGATGCGCTGCTGCGGCACGGAGCGATCACCCCCCGCCGCGGGCACGGCGCCCACCCCGCCGGGCCCGGGGCAGCGCTGCTTCAGACGCGCGGGTTCGGCACCGTGAGAGGCTGGCACCGTGCGCATCCCCCTCCTCGCCCGCTCCTGGGAGAACCGCGGCGTCGCGCCCACCTCCTCCCGCGGACAAGGACCCGCCCTCCCCAGGAAAAGGGATGACATCATCCCTCTCCACC
>VZTF01001221.1:1082560-1115076 GCA_013397755.1 Cnemophilus loriae
CCCGAGGCCGCCCCCGGTGGGGTCGCACGGCGCTCCCGCCTGTCCCCAGGCGCCGCTGAGGCGCTCCCGGCGTGCGAGTGTGCACAGGCATGCGGCACGGCACTCGCGCCCAGTCGCCCACCCCAGCCGCTCCGTGCAGCAGATCCTGGGGTCCCTGGAGACCACCTGGGGACCCAGTGGGCTGTCCCTGCTCGCCTGCTGTCGCCTCTTGCAGCCGGCTGAGGTAAAAGTGACGAAAGGACGGCGCCCCGCAACGCAGCCGCGACTGCCTTTACCTGTGCGTTCACCGGCTCGTTGGCAAACTTTGGTGTTGGGCGGTGAAAATCTCGGTCGTTGCAGCCAAACTGGCGAGTTCTACACTCCTGTGCTAGAGACCAGCTACCACCCAAAGTGAAATACTGCTGGCGACCGCTGAATCGGGTACTTACTCACTGGATTCACTTCCCAGCATGGGTGATGTTTTAGTAGTACTTTAAACGTGGGTGGGAAGCAGTGTTGTCTGGTAATCCTTGATAGTTACTGGTGACCCAGATGGTAAAAGGAGAGGTTCACCAAGTAATAAGCAGTATCACAAATTTGGTGCTAGTAGGCTTTCGATATATTGTATTGTCTTGGAAGTTTTGTAACTTGCTGTTCAGTTCTGAACGCTATACTTCTGCTTCTCCCCTTTTTTTCTGGATGTAGAAGTATTTCAATAGTGGGGGTAAAGGCACGGATTCTGTGGTTTAACAGTGTCATTAGCTATGGAGCTGTTTTCGTAACTTTTACCTGGATGCCAGGTTGTGTCTCACACCTGTGAATGCCGCATGACCAGACTAATAAAATTACAGCGACTAAAGAGTAGCAAGTGCTAGATTTTTATGTCACCCTAGTTTCTGGTTGTCAAAGGGTAAGTGAGCATGAGATAAGAGCCAATGCCATGTCTATTTTAAGTTCATGTCTTTGTATTGCTCCTCAAAAGAAAATGATCCTACTGACACATTTTTGGGTTTCGCCTTACTGTTGCAGTCAAGGTCCTGTATTTATTCCAAGTCTATATTCATTGCAGTGGACAATTTTGTAGTTTTGTGTGGATTTTATTTTTTCTTTTTCACAAGACAGAGTTAAAACTCAAAGAACTCGATGCTTCGGAATAAATCTTGCCTTCCTATAGAAAATCACACATATAATACAGTCTCCTTGCTTGACCTCTCGGTGGGATATAAGTGTAGTCAGAATGAGATGCTATCGTCTTGCAGTGGTGGTAGTAAATACAAAATTACATACGTGTGCAGTCTGTGATCACAAGCAAGTGGATAGTTTATGCATGTAATGCTCAGTATATGTGGCTCCCCAATGGTGTGTAATCATTTCCACGAGCAGTTTTCAGTGTGTTACTGGTTGTGTGTGCCAGTGCCCAGCATGGCCGAACTGTGCAGGATGAACCATCATAGATTCAACTCTCTCTGCAAAGTAGCTCAGGACCCAATCCTGAAAACAAACCTGTGGCAGTGATCTCAGCGTTCCAGAGTAACCCACTGATCCTGTGACTAAAAAACAGAAAAAAAGCACGAGGTACATTGTGCTAAACTGCTGGATACCAATCCCTTAAGGTTTAGAGCAAGGTGAAGGATGAATTGTTTTGTTTTGTTTGGCTTTTGAAGGTTTAGTCCTTAAATAATTATTTCCTTGATTTCTACAGTGGTATGCTGTCAGACTGTAGAGTAGATTGTCTCCTCTCACACATTTTGCCCAGTATAAGTCCATTCAGAATTGCCTGTAAGGGTCAGCACTGATCTAACTTCCATTCCAGGCAAATAATCAAATGTAATTGCACTGAAATCAATGAGTATATACAGACATGAAGCTGTGAGAAGAAAATGGGCCTCATGGTGTTTTATATTTGTATAGCTGAAAGCCAAAAATAGCTGTTGTAAACACAGTGTGTCCTTCTGGAAGAAACAGTCAATGCCTACCTTAGAGCTGTCCAAAAAGTTTCTTGTGTTTCAGCAGTCTTGGGTTGGAAAAGTGAAGGCAGCAGTCTTGGAATGAGAACTGTTCCGGAGAAGCTTTTTGTTCCAATGACTAATCTCCCTCTCCTTAATTCCATGTTGTTAATCTTAGTGTGCACATTTTGACACTATTAACGTTTGGCAAGGACTGCTTTCTCAGACAGGGTTCCTTGAGTTTGTTGCCAGGTGTAATAGGGTTAATTCCAATGACTGTATTGTAAACTGCTGCTCTTCACATTAATTATATATATTCCTATCTCTAGGCTTAACAGCAAAATGTAAGTGGTATGGAATGTTACATTCCAATTAGTTTTGCGGTGCAAATGGGGATTATAGTTGATGGGTAAGTCTGACATGCACTGCATGACTTGTCATGTTTTTCCTGGAGAGAGGGGAGTCTTGGGTCTGAGTCACCATGGAAGAACATGGAGCCCTGTAGGCATAAAACTGGTGCAGTGGAGTGATGAGTCAGATCTCTTATCTTTAAATTTGGTATTATGTGGTATTCATGCATAGGGTGCATCACATTCATTGTGCACCTAGGGAAGTAACTAACAGGCGGAAAACTCACTTAATCAGACCTCTGACTCGCCTTTTCTTTGCAGAGTTGGTCTTGCTTCTGTGGAAATGAAATGCTGCTGGTTGGGATCATGTAGGAAATCATGGTATATTAACCTGTGGAGCAAATCAGCTCTGCCAGGCTATACCCATTCATTTCTTACATTGTTTCAAGTCCATTAGTAATATGACCTAATACTTAAATTTTCACTTTTTGTGTTTTAGAGTTGAACCAGCTTTTTCAGACTTCTGAAACTGGATAAAGAATAGAGGATTAAGAGCAGTGTGGCATCTTCATAGACCCCAGTATTTGTTAAGCGAAATGACTTTTCACGAGCGTTGCTGTAGAATGACGGTATTGGTTCTGTTTCCAGAGGAAACTGATGTTACTGCTAAGCTAACAAAAATAATTGAAATTGAATTTCTTAGAAGTGGTAGCCTCAGAAATATGTTAAACAGTGAGAGTGAAGACTTGCCCACGCAGCTGTTTTCAGAAACAAAACAAAGCCTTACATCAGAGGTGTCTTCACTTAGACTCTTACTGTGAACTTCCTTGAATAGCAATCATTAATAACGCCATCTTCTCAAGCTAATGGAGCATGAAGGTTCCTTGATTTATAATCATTTGGGAGCAGATGCTTGAAATTCTGTCCGCTTACACAAACAGCACAAGAATGACACTTTTGCTGAAAATCGAGGGGAGGCAGGGGGGAGATTATGTGTGGGACTATCAGAATGGCCTAGAAGAGTGTAATGCAATGTCTCCCTCTCCAATGTCACAAAAGCTACTAGAGGGACTGTGTTTGGAAAAAATTACATGAGGTTTCTATTTGAAAACCGTAGCAGAACATTATTGATCTGTATATTTTTAATCTCCTGTATGTAGCCAGTCACCATTTTGTGATCGCCGCAGATGTTAGCACTGGTTTTGGGGTAAGGGGATGTGTGTGTTCATGGTCTTGCAAAAAAAGCTTCTGTCTTCTCACATTGCCTTAATTTGGGAAACTGTTACAATGAAGACATATTGAAAACTATGCAGGAAAGATACGTGCAAATTTAGGTCTAAATCATACAAATTCCAATTAAAGCATAAATGCTTTATCTGTTTTTAAGTTAGATGCATCTATTGTATTCTTTAGATATGTAGATGTCTATAGTGTCACTTGTGGAGAGATCAGTGCAGGGATGGTTTAGCAGTCTCAGCAACTGAGATAAAATGCCAAGCCACTTGTAAGAACTTGGGAATTTCAGTGGTCTTTGTGTGCTGGTGTGGAGATCACCAAATCTGAGACTAATTGCCCTGACGCCAGTGCTTTGGCCTGCTGCTTAAGGCAGGTCTGAAATGTATGGGACGAAATCTTTCACTCAATTACAATGACCTAAATCCAGTCTTTGTGTAT
Source organism: Cnemophilus loriae (assembly GCA_013397755.1). Classification (NCBI taxonomy): domain Eukaryota; kingdom Metazoa; phylum Chordata; class Aves; order Passeriformes; family Corvidae; genus Cnemophilus; species Cnemophilus loriae. Next base: position 1,086,510 of record VZTF01001221.1, read on the forward strand.
TTTCTCCAACCCACTGAAGAGAGAAGGAGATCACAACTGTTTGACTTACCTATGGCATATCCACAGCTGCTGCTAGGGAATATAATCGTTTCACGCAGTTCCTTTACTATAAAATGTGTGATGTCATCTCCTCTTGGAATCACTGTATTTATACTGATAATGTGAGAAGCACCACTGACAGTTCACATGCCTGTGCATATGCCACAAGGACCCAGAGGGAAATCCTGAGCCGTACCTTTTATTGTACAGAGGCTGCGTTTTTATACGGATGCTCTCTCTGTATAGGCAGAACAGCCTGTAAAGGGAAATACAGTGATTTCTATAATTGTTCAGAAGAGATTACAACTTAACAGAATTCCATCCTATAACGTACAAAGTACGAAAATAAAGGCTCTTTTCAGTTAAATCTTTCACCAGATTGATGTCGAGAAGCAATGCAATATCTCAAACGATTTGGTCTTTTATAATCTTCTTAGCTGGAAGAGATGTCAGAAGAGCCATTCAGAATTGAAGTAGAAGATACATGTGGAATTTCCTCATGTAGTGGTCTGGATGTCTGCTTATTTTGCTTAAGAAGAAATTCAGACTTCAGAAGTGCACTTGATTTTCTTTTCTCTTGGTGCTGACAGGCTCTCCCTTGGCTTAGTTGTCTAAGGAGGTAACAGCAATTAAAATGTCATGTGATGGCGATGTCTATAAACTGTTTTGTGATGTAAGTATCATAATGTTAGATTTCTCTGACCTGATTAAAATCAACAGGGGAAAGAATCTTTCAGCATTATCTCCAGCTTTACAAAAGTTCAGCTAGGACTTCCTCCTGACCACTGAGTCCTCACACAGTGGGTGTGAGTGGAGGCTCGTTTAACTGGTAAAACTCCTACATAGTGCAGTTTGACCATGTTGGTTTAAGTAAAAGCGTGATATAATTTTGCCCTTGGGCCTTCCTGGGGAGCAGAGGAGCTGGTGGTTCAGTGCCAGAATTTGCTTGTTGTACTTACGGGTGAATAGACGCATTGAACAGCGAGACCACGTTGAACCGTTCATCTTGGCTCGTGCAGGGATGCTGTGTTCGCATCCCACTTGGCACCAGGGAGGGTGGGTGGGTGAGCTGATTCCATCCATGAGGAAAAGCCACATGGAGAGGTTCTAAAGCAGACTCCTAGTGGCCAAGTCCACAGATGCCTGGAGGAGAAGAAAAGTAGAAGATAAAGCAACATTTTCTGACATGTCATTATTGTCATTGAGACATTAAAACCCCAAAGCAAACCATGACCCACCTCTGTCTTCACACAGTGCAAGTATAAAAGTAAGGGTCAGCTTTAAACAGAAATGTGAGAGGGAGCAGCGTGTGCAAGATGATCTTCCTGGAAGGATTTGGGCTGAATTGAAGATCTGATGCATGTGGTTCTGATCTTGACTTCTGGTTCCCGGGCAACTGGAGTTGCTCACCAAGTCTGCACGCGCGTGGAAGGAGCTGCCTTTTGTAGGCCATTTGTCTATGCCCTTATGCCTCACAGAATTGCCCTGTATAGTGGCTATTTACATCTATTGAGTCATCTCACAATTGCCCTGTTGTACTTGATTGGTGCCAAAGTCAAAATTAAATGATGGTTGGCCTGTGCTCAGGCACAGAAGCATTGTCCACTATAATCACCTCCACAAAGTAGGGCTGGATCACAGTCTGAAGTACCAGTCAGCTCTTCTCTTTTCTTTCCTCTTTGAAATCTTCTTTGCTTTGGCGTGCGTGCCAATGGTCGTGCTCCCATGGTGTGCCACACAAACTTCAGTGGCGCTGGGAGGCTTTCGTCCCTGGAGAAAGGAGGGCTCTTGGCTGCCCACCAAAGCCCATCACTGCTTGACAGTTCCGCTTTAGTGAAATGGACCGACCAACTTCTCGGTGGGCAGAGTGCCAGCCTGGCAGATGGGCTTGAATGTGGGCAGCCAGCAGAGCACATACATGTGTGTAGATGTAGATAATTGTATGGATGGGCATAATAAATAGGGATCTTTACAGTTTGAAAAAAGATGCCGAAGCGAAAGGCTGAGTACCAAAGCAATGAGCCTGAAGAGAGACTTCTTTTGGAGAGGGAGCATGTTAGAGTGCTCGGAGGAAGGATCTGTGCTTTCCTTGTTGCTCTCTGCTTGCAGTTTTGCAGATTATGTAATAAACAAAGGAGGCTATTTAGCCTTTTGAATCCGGGCACTCTTGTAACTACAACTGGGAATGTGGAAAATGACACTTTACGGCAGTGAATTTCCTTACAAACCACTTGGAGCTTGCTACCAGCTCAGATTCTACCAACATAGTTACTAGTACAGCTTGAGATCAGTGGGAATTTGTGCATGCCATACTTTTTGTTTTGAATATCATTTTAAAGTGTGAAATACTATAATGAACGAGAGTTGCATGGAAATCGGTTTTCTGTACAAAACGTACCGAACTTTCTTTGTAAGTCATAGCTTCCAAAATCTTTGTGTAGTTAGCTAGACTGCCTAGCTAAGCCACTTCCGTGGAGAGCAGTCAGCTAACACATGCATGCAGACCATATATTAATTGGTAGTTAAATATGTATAATTCTTTTGAAGACATTAACATTAGTTCCATCTTTAGAGAAAGGATATAGGACATAGGAAAGCTAGGTGACTTGAACTTATCTGCACATGGATTTGGTTGCAGAAGCCCATTTCCCTTGAGCCCATTTCCCTAATTTTATAGATCTGACGCTGGAGAATCACCTGGCCTTGCTGTCTCAGGGCACACAGATTTCTTTCTTGAAGGTCCAGCTCTCACTAGGAGGGAGCACTTGTGGATTGCAGGATGAATAGCATCACATAACCGGCTGGAAATTGCCATGAGCTTCTCGTAAAATTCTGGAAGGTCTGTGGATGCAGTTTTTCTTGAGCTGGTAAGGCAAACCAAGGATCTGTGATTTTTGGCAAAATCCACAATGAGCTCTGGATACTCTAAGTATAAAATCAGAGATTCAGCTTTATCTTTCTATGATCCTTAAGTTAGATTAGCTGGAATTATTGGGATAAGAAAAATCTTTTCTCAAATCCTGGAAATAAATGACATTTGCCAGATCTAATGTAATCCCTTTATGCTTAACCTGAAGACATGGCAGCTGCCTTTGTGACTCCCAAATCAGGTACTGCTGATTTCTAAGTGCACACAGTCCACAGAGGAATTTTGCAAGCCAGCACATTAAATGCACCGGCTGATCTAGGGAGTGCGTTTTGGCTTAAAGAGTGGGACCAGGCTTTTGTTGGAGACTGACCCACCTGGCGAGGTGTCCAAATGAGTGCCAGGAAAGCAGTATTCTGAAGAGGGGAAATAATGAGGTAATTTCTTAGGGAATGGATTTCAAAAGGTGATTAAAACTCCTACAGGTTTCAGAGGCAGGTATTTGCTCCTGTAATGGAAATGATAACACCATTCCTGGTCTAAGTATGATGTCTGACATGTACACACGCTTTTATTAACATCTTACTCCTCTTTTTAGGCTTTCAGACATGTTTACCATGTGACTCTGCTCATTTTTTCCCTTCTTAAATATTAACCAGAACAAGCAGTTTAGTGGTGGTGTTCACTAGTTAATGGGAGCTACAGAAATTTAAATCCCCTGTGTTGGAATTCTGCAAGTTTTGACTCATTTAATCTCTCTCTCCTTAGCTCACATCTACCATTTCCTTTTGTGCAGACTAGTAGGAATACAGCCTTTAAGTCTCAAGGGGTTTTTATCAGTTTTCTTATCACTTGCATTCAGCTGCTTCTGGTGGGACTGTTAGAAAAACACAGGTGTAGTCCTTCAAAGGACTAGGAGAGGACAAAGGAATAGAAAAACAGGATGCAGGAGGAGGAGGAGGTGAGTTGTTAAAAGGGGAAAGTGGGATGGAGAAAAATACTGTGTGAAAGGAGAAAAAAAAATGCAAAAGGGAAGGGAAGAAAAAAGGCCTGAAAACAAAAAGAAAAGAAGGGAGAAGAGAAAAGGAGAAAACAACCCAACCAGATCATCTGATGAGAAGGATGTACTGTGTTAATTAAAATTAGTACATGCTCCAGCTAGGTTCTTTTTCTCTTAACATGACAGAGCACGACTGATTTTGCAAAGGCTTTTTTGGCAGAGAGTCTTATTTGACCTTACAGGACTACTTGCAGGAGGAATCCTCTCGAGAAGACCAGTGTTAGCAGTAGCAGGGTCAGTTTGCTGTGTGTTTCAAGCCCACAGACAGGACATTGGAAACTGAACTGCATCACACTGTGCTCTGTATAACCTTCTGCAGAGAAAGGTGATACATGCTGTAAATACTGCAATATTAGAGAGACTCCAAAAGTAGTCCCTGTTTCTCTAGGCAGATGCAGAAGATTGTAAAGCAGTCAGTGTTTGTGACCACTACATTGCTTAGAAGGCACTTTGCTAATTTTTCCTTCATGACCCCTGTTTATCTAGTCATATCAAGACTGAAATTATTAGGGAAAACTGCTTGAAACTTTTTTGCACTGAAAAGGTACACAATAGCTATTGCACAAGGTAGTAACTTAAAATGCAGCTACTTGGTACATTTCTCTGCATTAAGCATTAGCCAGTCATCCTTCTTAAGCAGAAGAATAGGTAGAATCTCTTCATGTTTTGGTGAAAGGTATATTTCATTTGTCCCGTTGTAGTGCTCTTCTGTATTTCCACGGGGAACGCTACTTTTCTGATACCCTGGGAGCCCCATATTATCACCGCTATTTGCATTTACACGTAAGTGTTACCTATCTTCATTTTCGAAACAAGCTGGCAGAAAGATAATTATTCCTGCACAATTTGCAGCTTTTTTTTTCTTTCAACATATGAAAGCACATAGTAGGGCTTATAAAACTCTCTTGATTTGTTGTAGGCAATCAGACTTTTGATGGTGCACTTGACTATCAGAACAAATGACTTCTTTACCATAAGCTCTGTTCCAAATAATGAATGTAATGTTAGTGGGCTTAGTGAAGCAGTGGGTTATATTACAGTGACTGCAAAGCATGAAAACCTACTGTGTCTTTCTGTCATAAAAAGGCCCTGCCTATGCTGTAGATCCTGTGAAGAATTTGTAGAGATACTTGAAAGGATAAAACACTGTATAAATTCCTAAAGTTCAAAGAGAAAATACCACTCAGGATAAAAAAGGGAGCTTAGCCCAGCAGCAGCTTAACCATATATGACAGATCTAGTGCTAAGTCCTGCGCCATCAATGCAAATGCTTCTGGAGTTCACCAAGTAGCCAAATGGAAAGACTAGAAGAAAGGCTTTGAGGATACTGACCTGGGGAGAGGGGCAGATAGAAAAAGCACGTGCTTCCCTATAAATGACTCTTATTCTCTGGGCAGGGCGTGAACAGGGAAGGTTTAAGACGTGCACCGCTAGATTTGTGTTACATTTCCTGTCAAAATTAAAGGCCCAAAATTAAATGTGTGTTTTTCTGTATTTCTGTGCAAGTATTATGCCATAAATAAAATTGGGAACCGTGAAAGTTGGGCATCCTGTTAGAATAACATAGGGATAGCTTACACCAAGCCTAAACAATGCTTTTGAGTGCTGAGAGTTAAAAAATTCATTAGCTATGCCCTCCTTTGGTTGCCATGTAATGACATGAACATTTGATCAAACCTGATCACGTTTAGGCCATGAGGGTAATCAAAAATGCAGTGAAAAGGCTGGTTTAGAGGGCACACTACTTGTAGATGTTTCTCTTTGACCTTCAGTCGCCTCTATACATGTCCTGGACCCAGTTGTTTTCTTGTCTTGCTAGCTCCACACAGAAACATCCCATAATACAGCCATGCCTTCCTCCTTCCCCCTGCAGCACAGAGCTGCTCTTGTCCTCTACAGGCCCAAGGATCCTCTGCTGTTCTACCAGTGGCACCTGAATTTTAGCTGCTCTGTCTTAACCACTGCTGCACATTGGCTGTGGATGGCCCATGAACATGAAAATCATCTCAGTAATTAATTGCTCTGGTTGTCACACAGAACAACACAAACCCTGGTGGCTTTGGCAGGTTGCTGTCACCATAGATGTGCAGGGACAGCTTGTATGAGTGTCCAAGGAAAGGAATGACACAACAGCATTTTAGCAGCTGTGCTGGTGCCAGGTGCTGTTTCAGACTTTTTACCCAGTGCTCACAGTCATATTTCAAGTAGTGAGAACCTTTGGAAGGTAGGGAGTGATGTTGTATCTGGAAGACTTTAATGTTAAATAAAACAAAATGGGCGCATTTCATGCTAAGTGGAGTCCTAGGAAAGTAGGTGTGAGGTTGTAGTCCCTGCTATGAGATTATCATGCTTGTTACAGGCCATGTTGTGCCTTTCTGGCCCTTGCCGGTGACCACAGGGGTAGAAATGGTTCATATTGTTTTTGTTTATTCATAGGAGAAGGAAAAAAAGATGGAGCTGCATCTCTGTTCTGAAGCTGAAGTATAGGCTAAAAGTATTCTTTTTTTCCCATGGATTTGGGGTTTTTTTAGGAGACTGCAGCAGTGTATTCTAAGCAGTCACAGGAGCTTAAATGACAGCTGTTTTGCTTGAAAGCCTGTATCTGTCAGTGTCTGTAACATGGTTTGATGTAATCCTTTGGATTTCCTCATGTTTAAAAAAGCTGCAGAGTCTTCTTTGCCTACCGCAACACATTTAACAGTTGAAATTTTAGCAGTGAATATTTCTAAAACCTGCCATTTTGCACATACTGTGTTTGATGATCCTACTGTTTATGTATTTTCAATACATCTCTCACCTTAGTCTGAACATCCAGTTAAGGACATGGCTGAAGAAAATAGGGGAGTTTGGAAGAAAAAGAAATAGAAATAAAATAATACTAGCAGAAACCTTAGTAGTCCCATATGTCTATGCCATTTGCTGCTCAAAACCAAGGAAGAAGATTTAAAAACAAAGTTGTCTTTCAGAGCAGACCTTATGCCTATGAGTCAATGTCATCTTACTACTCAGGTGTCAAGGAGATTTGTCCTTGAAACCCAGATTTCCCTTACATACACTGACATGTGTTTCGCAAGACCTTGAAATTACACAATGGAAGGAGAGCTGAAAACTGCTGCCAGAGCTGCAAATGGTCACAGTTATCCCATAAACCTTGAATTCCATGAGCTCTGGTGCTGCAGATGGGAACCGTGGGGCTGCAGGCAGGTAGACAGCAGCGCTGGGGCGGCTGCCCCTTTGGCCAGGTGGGGAAGTGCAGGTGTACCACTGAGGGCAGGATGCAGATGTCATCATTTCTTTGACATCAGCAGCCGGGCTGTTGCTCACCTCTCCTTTCTTTTTGCCCAAAGTGCTGCACATTTTCTCGAGCAGCGATACTTGAGAGGGGACAGACAGTATCAACAGGTACAGTGGTCCTGTGGCTGCCTCACTCAGAATGCTGAGGAGAGTGGGGATATAGGACCTGACTTTAGCACTCCTGAGTTGGCGCTTCGGAAACCAACCAGGGCACTTGAATTAACTGCTGTTTTTTCCAGGGAATTCTCTATGGCCTCTGCTTAAAAGAGAGAAAAAGCAATGTTGTCCCATTGGTATTACGATTTACATCCTAACATGTTGAAACCAACTTGTTTCATCACATCCAGTTATCCAATATTATCAGCATCTAGCTGGATGACTCTCAAGGGGCTTTGGGAGAAGGGGGAAAGGGTGCTTGGTTTTTCTTGGTGGTATTCTTCCTTTCCTTGCTTTTCTTTGTTTTAACTTCGTTCTGCTGAAATGACAGCAAAGCTTGCGTGTCGTTGTAGTTAGCTCTTCATGCATCTATTTTCATTTAAGGAATGCAAGATACTGGGCCAATCTGCATTTTTCTAGTGGTCTTCAAACACAGTAATCAAGAACAATGTGTTGCTTTGTTTGCAAAACCCCAAACCAAAAGGTTATCACTTCCTTGTCTCTGACAGCTTCACAGCAGTGGAACTTCCTGGGCCTCTTGCTGTCTGCTTGGCTAAGTCCAGAGAATTTCTTGTTAACAACAGGTTAAAAATTCATTAAGAATATATTTGGTCTTTGTGCTTTACCTCAAATTGTATTATACTTGTATTTGGAAAGAGTACATCAGCAATTGGAACATAATTTAGGAAAAGTTTTTAAATGGTGTTAAAGTGTTTGAATTGAAGCTCCAGCATACACTCATACACAGTCCTTGAATTATCAAAACATTTGTTAGTGTTTGCTATGTGAGCAGTGTGGCTGGAAGCTCAGACCTTGAAAAGGCCTTTACTATTTTTTTCACAGCTTATTTTTCACAGTTTATTCCTTTTGTTTCCTTTTATTTTTGTTTTTAGAGAAGACAATCCTCCCCTACCTTGCAAGAACTGAGCGTTTGATGTGACTTTGTTTTGGAAAGTGGTAACACCCACTTGCATACTATTCGTGAACCATCAATGTCATTAGATATTAAGGTGTTTAGCTGGATTTTGAAATACAAGGTTCTGTTCTGTGTTGTCTGTGCATCTGTGTTAACTGTATTCTTAACTGTTGTGTTCTTCTACTTGGCAGGTATTCTTAGCAGAAACTCCCGCAGCAGTTCCTTCTAAAACTTCAGCATTTGTAACTGTACTTTTACCATTGGGTTTTTTAATATTGTATTTTTAAATCTCCCTTTTAAAAAGAAAATACACGGAACGCTTATCAAGAAATGTCGCAAAAAACCTACCCTAGCTCCTAAGCCTTTTAAGCAAAACACAAAGCAGTACAGCTAATCTGTGCCTTTTCATTAAAAAGGAGAGTGTAACACACAATCTAGGCAGTAGATCCTTAGCTCCAGAAATTCGTACAGCTCCAGTAAAGGCACTCGTGAGGGAATCTGCTATGACTGTTCCTTGTGTGTTTCCTGTGAAGCATCCAGTGCATACACTGGGGCAGGATCAAACTACACCTGCACCAGAGAAGGGAGATAAGTGCCTGAATATATACAAACATGCATGTCTGTGAAGGTGAGGTAACAGGACTTCCTAGCATACTGGGGAGAGTTGGTGAGGGAGGAGCCAGTGGTAATGCAAAAGAAAAAAAAAGGTAAGGAATGAACAACAGGCTTTTTGGAATTACTTGCAGAGTGTATCACAAAAACACAACAGCAAAGAGTAAGTCAATGTCCTAAAAACATGGATTGCAATGGTCACAGTCCCTTTCAAATGGTGTGGAGTCCATACCTGCATTAATCCCAAAGAGACTTGTTGCAGTAGGGGGCAGATATTTTGAACACCAAGAATTGTTCTCTTCTTCTCGGTGACCTGACTGAGGATGAACACATTTCCCATTTGTAACTGGAGTATATTAAGTCAGCCCATAAGTCAGCCAATGTCTCACTGTGGGGTTTTAAGTTCCAAAGAGATGGGAGTTCATTCACTGTTTTGTTTACCAGCCATATAAATTTGTCTTCTTTAGTATTTAACTATTGCATTCCCAGATAACACTGGTCACTGCTAAAAGTAATGATTTGGTTTTGTCAGATTTAAGTGTATTTAGTAACATTGTCAAATAACAAATGTTTCTATTTCTGTCAGTACACCTCCTTTTAAACTTTTGCAGCACAAGTAGGAAAAAATGGTATCATGAAAACTTACGGAGCTGCTACCAGAGCTGACTTTCTGTGGGAATTTCTGTGTGCGGTCCCAGGTGGTTTAGCATGACTGAGCTGCCAAGTTAGCCCCTGGGTGCAGAGAGAAGGCTTCAAGGCCGAATGATAAAAAGTTACGTCCTTCCATGTTTTGTACACTTACTCCCTCTTTTATTTTCTTATCTGAGCACTTCAGATGATCAAAAGTAACTGGCAAACATTTTTTCTTGTTTGTTTGTTAAGTAGTCTTGAACTGACAAGGCAAGAAATCCTTAGACCAAAGGGCAGTATTTTTCAGAAGGTTGCAAATGTCTGAAAGTAGAGATGCAGAATATATTTACCTCAGCCATGATTTTACTGCCATAATAAGATTTTTTTTTTTGCTTTGCTGCATACACCAGGACTTTAAGATTATGTTAGCTTATGCTGAGCTAAATCCAGATACAGGATTTGGTTGTAAAATGTACAAGGAGAGGTTTGTGTCTGCAAAAAGTCTCTACAATCCCCTTTCCATGAGAGGATATTAGCGGGGTTGAAAGGAATCCATTGCACAGTGCTTCCATGCAATCCCAGCTGAATTAATTGTGACCTTGCTTTTCACACCCCTGAGGAGCCAGGGGGTAACTTCGCTGGGCTTCTTCCAGATGGCAGTGTTCTTTCCCTGCGGGTGTTTTGGTGTTGCTGAAGCTTGTGTTGACCAGAAGTATGTGCACATGTCAGTGAGCGATGCTCTCCTCCACTTTGTGCTTTTCTGCACAATGCTCTCCGTGTGCAGGGACTGTAGGAGAGGCACCTCCTGAGCCTGGACAGCCCCTGCAGGAGAGGCACCTCCTGGACATGGCCCACCCTTGCAGGGGAGGCATCTCCTGAGCCTGGACAGCCCATACCAAAGGTCACCCACCCATACACTGCGTGCTCCTGAGCAAACCCTTGTGCTCCCCCTCCGTAGGAGCATCCACAATGGCTGGAGCTTAACTACTATCATTTGGTGATTCATTTGCAGTGCTTATTTTCTAAAAATTGCATAGCCTGTTCTCAAAAGCAAGGCGAAGAAAAAAGCAGCTGTTATGAAAAGAGAGGAAGAAAAACTCACACATACGAAACACAGAGCTTTAAAGAACCAAACCCACATTGTTAGGGGAGGGCAAAAAAACCCAGAATTTGCCATGTCTTATATCTTCTTGAAGAAGATCAGAAATAGATTTTTGAGGTACTACTCATATTTTAGACAGTTAACAGCGATACCTGTGAGTCTAATAACATATGGATTTAAAATCAGTTCTGACTTACATTTCTTACTTTTGTGGATTTTCACAGAGAATAAACCAGGAAGTTTTTCCCTCTAGTAAAAATATGTGATTCGATGTTCAGTACTAGTGAATTTTAGACATGTGATACTGATACTGAAATAAACACACTGCTTTGTAAGTGGTCTAAGAAGCATCAGAACAGACCAATCCAAATTTTATTCTGTTCTATCACTGAATACAAAGAGAAACTTCATTGTGCCTCTCTTTCTTCTAGCACAGCTTATATAGAATTTGATTTAAAAAGCAGAAAATTGACGTGACTGAAAAAAAGAAATAGTTAATCTTCAGTGCTATGGAATGTTTTGCAAAAAGCTTTTGCTTTCTGCATAAACAATTGATGAACGAAAAACTGTAGCCAAACCCAAAACTTCCCATTCAGATATTTTAAAATGTTTCATTTAAAAAATCACGATCAAGAGATTTTAAAGTCACCAAATTCATTGTTTTCTTTACCTCAGTCTGAACTTTTTTTTTTCATTTCTGAGCTACTGCAGCACTTCATCCTTTCTCTCCTGTCTCCTACTGTGTCAGGTTTCCCAGCCTGAAGATACTTTTTTCTTGGCATGTCATCACTATGCAGCTTCTGTGCCCAGTGGGGAGGTTGTATTTTGCTGTCCAAAAGCAGCTCCATAGGCCAGTCTACAAGACACCAAAATTAGAAATCCACTGAGGTCCTCCAGCAGCCCAGAGAGACACAGCTTATCCCAAAACAAAAACACTCAGTCTGTTCTGAAAGTGATGCATTTTCTCTGCATGAATTAAACTTGGCTTTTAATGAAGTACTTCATTTGATTTTGCTGATGGAAGATTTCAGTTTTCAGCTCAAGTTAAAGCACTTCCGTGCTAAAATTCCTGCTGTTCAGTTTTGTTCTCCTGACCAAGTCTGTTCCAAGACTCTCTCTATCTTTGTTTGCATAGGTTATAACTGGGAAATACCCTCTTTGTGAAGGCTTCTCTTCTTCTGAGATGCATTCCCTGTTCTTACAAGCAGGGAACTATGGAACCAGTTTTCTTTCTCAAAGTGGAAGAAACATGTCAAGGTCAGATGATAAATTTCCTTGCAGGATTTATGCTGAAGGTCCTGACCAACTTAAAGCCCAGTGAAACAAAAATTCTTGCCTGTGTGTATATTTAAGGAATAAGCCACAGATGAGTCATGAATGCAGCATTACTAATGACCCTACCCACACCACAGCTGCTGAACCTTTCTGCAAGGCAGGATGAGCTGCAGACCTCCCTCAAATGCCAAGAACACCTCATCAGTACTCTCTAGGTCTGATGGTCTCTGACAGGCTTTCAAACCTGGCCCCCACCTTATAGCTGAGGAGACTGTGTAGAATCCCAGAAAAAAAGTCTGTTCCCTGCCCCATGCATGATGTGACCCACCCACATCCTTCCCTTGGCCTCACCTCCTGGGTGATGAAATCTACCAACCCTCCAGTAATCCTTGTAGCACTGAATTTACCTTTAAGTCATGAAGCTGCAGCAGAGAATCACTGAATGAGTGAGTGAATGCATGCAAATACATGTAAACAGGAGAGAATGTGGTAATTTGTGCAACCTTGATATTCTGCCTATATGTCTATTAGCATTTTCTTTGATGGACTGGCTTTCCTTTGACATACTTTTTAAAATGACCTTTGTAAAGGCGTTTCATGAAAGTAAGGTAGGAATAGTTCAGTGTTGTTTTAGAATAGGCTAAAATCCTTTTGTGGTTCTTCTCGTTAAACAAGCAATTTTTCTTCCAGGGCAACACAGAATGTGAGTTGAAAGTAGGATGAGAGCAATTAACATCCAAGAAGAGGTGTGTATAAAGCTAGGATTAAAGAAAGCTGAAAAGCAGAATTTCGGCTGAAGAAGAAAAGACTGATAAATATATTGAAAGCTTTTGATAGCTGCAAAGTATGTAGAAGGGCAGCTCATTTAAGGTTGGCTTTTGTTTTAACTGTCACTTCACTGCAACTGAAGGTTTTGGTTTCACTCTAAAGAGCATTTTGGGGAATGGTGTTTCTTCTGCCCCCGAATGTGACTGGCAAAATAAATTTGAAAGATTTGCCACAGGAAGGTGATTTCTCTCTGTTTTCATTAAATCTAGATGTAATTTTTTTTTTTTTTTTAAATTTTAAATGAGATCTGTCATACTTTTTTCTCCTTTCTCTTTTGCTTTTCTGGCCGGCTACTGTTGTGTCTTCTTTGGGGGCATTGCAAGCCCTTGTATTAAAAACAAGCCATTTTCATAAGAATCTTGCTGCTTCCTGTTTGGAAAGCTGCACTTTAGAGCTGCTGCCTTTTTCAGCTCTGTGCTGTCTCACAGTGGTGCCAGGAGAAGAGCTTGCTGTGGGATTGCTCCCACTCTCCCACTGCTAGAACCTACTCATCTCTCTGAATGGGAGATACCTGAAGCTTTCAGAGAGTTGCTTCTCAATGGTTCTTTAGATGCTTGACCTGACAGGTGCTTCTTAGAGCTGCTCAATCAGCTACTGCTTACTTGGAAAAGTGGGCTTTTTTTTTTAAGAAACTCGATTGTTTGGATAAAATGATGCTTTGTTGCTTTGCTGCCATGTAAATAAACAGTTTCTGGGAGAGTTTTAGTGCTGAATTGGAAGCATGAACTCAGAAACTTTGGGTTTCAGCCTCTTGCTGGCTTTTCCACAAGAGAAATGGAGTTCTGAAGCCCTGTTTCAGCACTACCAACCCTCAGAATACTGGCACATTTTTAGCATATAGCTTCTAGATGATAAAAGATTGGCAGCTAAAACAATGTTATCCTCTATGATATTACAGAAACACATGGAAATAAAGTATATTAATAAATATAGAAATTGAAGAACACAATTTTTGAGTCAGTACTATGATTTTAGGGTGATTTGTGGTGATATTCTCCGTTTTCTTTTGAAAACAGAGAATTAAATTAGAATTAAAACCTTTTTTTTTAAATATGGAATTAGATCAGGCACCAAACAAGCTCATCTGAAACATTTCAGTACTGCTATACCACAGACCTGTTTGATGTCTAGGGCTTAATAAAATAATTTTTACCAGTTGGGGGTTTGGATTAGAGTTGCCTATGCAGTAGTATCCCTTAGTCTGAATTAATTGATTCTAAAAAGCGCAAGTCAAGTGCACAGATCTACTTTATGAGCAAAGATAATGGATTTTCAGTTGGGGTGCTGGAGATACGAGCCAATTTACATCAGCATACGCTTATAAGTGTTTTTCATACTTTTGTTGATAATTATTGTGTGATTTTATTCCTTTCTCTTCTATCTTGTATATCTGAAAATGAGAATCATGTTGATTTTCGAGCAGCCTTGGTTGTTCACCTTTGGATGCTCACCTTGAGCATCCAAAATCAAAAAGTAATAATCTTATTTTAGAAGGCAAGTGAAAAATCACTGCTAGCTCTTCCTTGTGAGTTATGTTGTGAATGGGATGGTTTGCATTGCAGAGAGTGTGTATTTGAAAATTTTATTCAAGAAAGAAAAGCTGAAAACGGGTTCAGTCGGCTGATGTGCTGGGTTTCATTCTGCCTTTATCTTTTGTTCCCACAGCAGGAGGAAGTACTTCTAATTGATCACATTCTTCAATATTTGACAAAATATAAATCTGCTGTGACTTCCAGGCTTTGCTGAGGATGGATTAGGAGTTAAGGAACAAGAAGAGCTGCCATGCATGGTGGGAGTAGTGTGGAAGAATTTAGTGCAAACTTGACCCATATCATTACCAATCTATCAGTATTCACGAACATGAATTAAAAATATGATACTTTGACAGGTATCCCAGTAGAGGCTTTCAGTTTGCAAAAAAGTTTTTTTTAATTGCTTTTGGAAATACTTTTAAGAATTGGTAGTTATCATTACCCTTTCAGCTATAATTAATTATAATAATTAGAGCTGTGGACATATATATTCAAGAACAGATGTGAGTAGGACAAGCAATCTATGGCAGCAATAACTTTATGCAGAGAGCTGTGCTATCCTACACAGTGGAATTTCTTGCTGTAGGCAGTTCAGTGCATGTGTCTATCCTCACTGGCTCAAATCCTGGAATAAACACCTTGATCTTCTTTTTGGGCAGATAAAGTGGAGCTGAGAAATGTTTTTTCTGAGACCTTTCAGACGAAAATCTAACACCAAATTGTTTCTGCTGCTCTTCATTAGAGATGCTTGCAACTGGATTGCTATTGATTGCTTTTTGAATGTGATTCTGCATTTTAAAAAGTTGCAAGAGAAAAATGACAGTGATAGATGTGTACCTTAATATCCCTCTGTCAGATGTGAAGGAAACTGCAGTTCATCAATGGCCTGTTAATGGCAGAAAAGCCAATGACTGTTCACAACCCGCAGGCTCTGATCCTACAACCACTTGAGAGTTGTGTGTCCTTGTTAATGTAAGCAACTGCACTGAACATCTGGGATTACTCACATCGATAAAACAACGTGAGTTTGAGTGATCCTGGAATCAGTACCTTGGAAGCTGTTCATGTAGGAAAAAGCTATGATCAGATAATCAAAGTCAGAAATGTAAGTATAAGAAGGGTATCAGTGCTTCTGACACTTTAGAGTTTCCATGTGCTTTCCAGCTCACAGTAGCAAAATATGCAAGGTTAATAATGTAGAAGTAATGCACTTTGTGGTGTTAATCAGTAGAACTTGCTTTGTCACTTCTGTGACAGCTCATGTCTGAAGGCTGTCTGAGGTCAGTGGGTTATGCCACTGAGGTCAGACTGAGATTTGACTTGTTTTCACCCATTCTGTGCTGCTTCTTTGCTTTGTGCAGGCTTGATTTTTTTTAGAAAATATTGTTGATACATGTGACATTTCCTTATCTTCTTTAGCATGATAATGACATCAGTACTAGGAAATGCTGGGGCATCTTCAGGTCCTGCTATGGTAAAGGAATTAAAGGAGTGTTTAGATCTCATAGAGATATTGTGGTCGTAGATCCCTTCCCAGGTTCTTTAAGCGACTCTAAGACACTCATTTGCGACGGATGCTCCCCATCTTGCACATGTAAAGTTGTCCTGGTGTGCTTGTGTGTACAGCAGAAGTCCACAGTTCACCTGAAGGTGGGCTTTTGAGGACTGCAGCAGCTGGTGTGAGAGCTCTGATGATCACACTACCTCATCTTCACCATCCTTTTCACCCATCCTAACCCCACCCTGCTTTTCGCCTCATTGACCCTTCAGGACCACCCTGTAGATTTGGTCACCAGCCCAGCATCCTGAGGTCCTGGTTCCCTGTGCTGTAGGAAGACAACAAAGCACTCTCTTCAACAGTTAGTGCCAGTCAGCCATAACTTTCCTTCTGAAATGAAAGTTATTCTGAGAGTTTAGCAGCTCTTTGGGGTCCTGATTCCAGGATCACATCAAGAAATGTGTTTTGGTTTTTTTCAGTTTGTGCCTTTCCAGATTTTTCCCTTTTGTTTTGCCTCCTGTCTTCCTTTATTTTAGCTTTACCCCTTCTTCAGTCATAGTTAAAAAGAGAAGAAACACAAAGTATGTTTTGAAGGCAAATATTTTGAAAAGTGGAAAAAAAAAGGAACAATTCATACAGCTTTCACTGAAAATAAAAGTATTTTCAGACAGTAATGTCTGTAATTTCATTGACTGTGCTAAGCACACATGTTTGAAATGGTCCTTCAACTGACTGTCTCCCAAGACACGTAGTTGCATCAAACCTCAATTCTCTAGTCCGTGATGTTTTGTTCTAATTAGATGAAGGAACCCAATTGACTCTGGCCGGTGCCCTAAGTGAGAAGTGATTGTCTTCTGGGACTAGAAGTGTTTGCTTTATAAATCTAGATTGCTGTTTGCATTGCAGTGGATTTCCACCAAAGTCTTACATGGGTAAATATCTTTGATGTACTACTGATTTTCGTGTTATTTCATTCTTCCTGTGGTACTGTGAAAATGCAAGAAGGAAAAGACTATTATTTAGTTACTATATGCTGGTATGTGTTTTTCTGCGATAAAGAAAACCAGAATTTTGTACTTTGTGCTATATCGCATCCACAGTATTATCTCTGTGTCGTCTAAGCTGATTCCAATACCAAACCTGAATGTATGATTTTCTGATCATGAAGTTGTTTGCACAGTGACACGCAGGCATAGCCACTCATGATTATTGGAAAATAATATTCCAGACAGCTTAGACTCTTTGGGAAGAGACTGCAAAGGTGAAGTAACCTGCCAGCAAAGGAAACAGATTGTTTCCAAAGTGCAGTAAGTAGCACTTGTTGCTCCTCTTCTCCCGTTAAGCTACTTTCCATCAAGACAACATGTGTGATAGATCATCCTCAGCCTGCTCCAATGACAGGATCTTTGAAGAAGCATGGAGGTTGGTTGGTTTGGTTTTTCTTATGAGCATTTTTTTTCCAAAAATGGTGAAATGCAAGATTTAAAAATACTTGGACATATTCTCCTACTCTTCCTAATTCCTTAACGGTTTGTGGTAGATCAGTTCCTTTGGTCTCTGATATGTTGTTTGCAAATTTGTAGTTGGAGATGATTATTTAAAAAGCAGAATAGGCACCACAGTAAGTTTCACTTTCTGTGATCCTTGACAAAAAGTGCTTTACAGTATCCTTTTTTATGGACAGTCTCACTTTTTACAAAAATTAAGGCACATCATGTTCAGATTTATCCAAGATACCGTCCTATATATAGTTTAAACTGGTACTTTCCCCCTCTTTTGATTTGCAGACTGCTGCTGCAGTGGTGAATGTTTAACCCCCAGTCTGTGCTCTGAGCAGCATGTCACTGTCACAGCACAACTCTTGTAATGGCTTGATGTCACGTAGTGACAACAAAGCACATGGGTCAAACAGCTTGGCCTGGAAAGATTAGTTCAAATAACACTTGTCTGTCTACAGTACTTGAGAAAATATTGGAAAACAGAAGAACCAAATAAAAAGCCTATGTTTCATTCTTTCTCTAAACTTCTATCAGGAAATGTTGAACTCGTACTCAGCAGATTAAATGTTTGTCTTAAATATGCCTTCAAATAGAGAATTAATTGAACTCAGGTAAAACATGGTGTGACCTGAGACCAAAAATTCTTACCTGTGGTTACATGTAAAACACTGAGTTCATAAAGTAGCTCCAGTAGCTCCAGCTTCCATTTAGCTAAGGAAGTTCTGTCCCAGCAAAATGAGTGTGCATGCAGTAATGAAACTGGCATTGCTTTTGTTGTTTGGGGGATGGGAGGTGGTAAGTAAAGCATGCTGTATGAAGCCTCTGTAGAATTTAGGCAGGTAGTCTAATAATATGTATTTATGGTTCATGGTATCTGACGAATTGGATCCTCCAACCATTACCAACAAGTACCATGTGAGACGTACCAGTTTGCATTACCATGTGCGCATAGAAACTCCAGTTTCTATACAAGCCACCACTCACTGCATTTGTATGATTCAGTTCTGTTAGAAAGAAAGACTTCTTAGTCACCTACTTCATTCCCCTTCCTGTATGGAATTATTCTTTATTGTGCTGTACATTTGCTACTTTTTTGTCAGTCTAATTTTAAATTATCAAAGTAATGGAGCTCCCACTGCTTCCTTCAGGAAAATGTTCCAGAGCATTAACAGATCTGCTGTTGAGAAAGATACTAATTTCCTGATATTATTTTTTCTTTTATTAACTTCATTTCATTGCTCTAACTACTGTCTTCTATGCATTTTCCCATGTTCTCACTTTGAAACATAAGCCTCGCACCCTGCAAACATGTCTTGTTTATTTTTGGCTACTATACACTTATATGAACAGGTAAAAACTAACCTATACAGGCCTGTGTTTAGTAGGAGTAAGGCAATAAAACTGCTAAAATTGGTTCATTTTAGAACAACACGTCTTTGCAAGAGCTCCAGAAGTAATTATAAACAACAGCTTAAAGCTTCATGTGAGCTGAAAGTTGATTTCCTAGGCCACTTTGTAAAAATGATGGTTGCACTTACCTGAATTAAGTAGACAGAGTTAAAGTAAAGCCTCATGTAGACATTGATTTTGATTTGAGTTTCCTAGTTTATGTAGAGGATTGGTAGGATACTTCAAACAGTTGAAGAATTTTCAGTAATTTTTCCAGTGGAACTTGCAGTCTCATGTGAGTTTCCTCAAGCTGTTTCAGCACAAGCTTTAAACCAAAGACAGTGTTGGGTTGTGCTGCCTTGCAATTCTGCCCTGAAATGGATGAAGAGCACTTGCCACTCATCACAAGCGTGTGGTACAGGATGGTGGTTTGAGGTATGCTTTTCTGCTTTGCATTCTCATGATCGTTGTTACCTGAGATAAGAGATGATAGCTTAGCTGAAGTTGTATCAGAACTCATCAGATGCTCATTCACCTGACTTTAAACCTATTTTCAGTGGATATCAGTTTAATGTAAAAAGCAATTCGTAAGTGGAAATAATTCACATCAGTTTTTTGTAGGGGGGCTCTGCATTCAGGAATAAAATCTGGCTTAAACGTGCGGCTTTAGAGTGCCTTGCTCTAAGGACATGTGCACTTCAGTGGCTCTAAACTGAATGCTGAGCAAGTCTTGTATCCATCCTTCGGCTGTGAAATTTGCCATCATGAATTTTCTTGCAAACTTTAGATCACGTGAACAGCTTTCAGATAAGCTTGCATGCTACCAGCATCCATCTCTTCACTCTCTCTTGGACTTGGACTGTGTTGCACTGACCCTGTCCTAACTGCTAGCCCTCTTTCTGCTGAGTTTCTTATATAATTCCCATTCACAAAACTCCATCTTCTGCTTGGGACAAAGTTTCAGCCATGATATCTTACCCTGGATGCCAGCTGGTATAGCAGGTATAGGGAGCTTGTTCTAAAATTTTTAGAGTTTGTCGTTTTTATTAAGGATCTGTCATTCTTTTCCAGGAAGTGACAATGTTTTATACGATAGTATTTCACTAGGAAATGCTTACAGTAGAACTCAAGGATTTTGAAAAGGAAATGTTTTCTGAGGCTAAATGAGGGCAAGAGCATAAATAGAACTTGATTTTACAGAACACGTTCTGTAGTCGTGACTGTGGAGAATGAAATAAATACCTACAATGCAGAGAGTAGGATGGCAAACACGGCTCTGCTCTTTGCTCAACAGTATGTCTCACTTCTTGAAATATTTGCATCTCAAATGGCCAGCTTATCAGACCTTTGAAGCCAGTGAGAAGACTGCAAATGACATCTCCTGTGGTTTTTGTGTATTCAGTGTTCCTGACTAAATATCCAGGGAAGACATGAGGGCGACAAGACAAAAGATGCTCATATAGATCATACAGCTAATATAAACTGACCATCCTAACTTCTGTCTTTGCCAAGTTACTTGAAGGTAATGGAAGGGAGGCACTGCCTTCTGAGATAGCAAATCCCTAGTGTACTTTCTTAGCTCCTGTTCAAGAGCCAGTGTGCCATTTTATTCTGTAAAATGGAGAGAAATGAAAATCAAAACCAAATCAGTCTTTTGGGGTTTGCCCCAATATTTGCTTAAATTGGCATTGCTAACGTTACTGTGAATATATCACAAGAACTGCAGTCAAATGATGAGTGTTTGAACAGGTTTTTCCATAGCTTAGCTGCTCAGGCTGTCTTTACCTAGAATATGATCTTATTGGCACTGAGTGATGAATCTGTTCCTTTTGTTAACTCAAGCTGTTTTTTAAAAGGCAATTGTTCTTTTTAAATTTTAATTGAATCTTCACACTTTATCTGATAAAGCTGACTGCAAAATGCATGAACCAGCATTAGGATTATTTTATGTAGTATAACTGACCATGCATAAAATGCATGTAGTAAATTAAGCACTGACAAATTAGTCTTTTGTCCCCTTTATTCTCACTGAAGTCTAGGTGAGCAGAACATATGGAAATTCCCTATATTTAGCAGTCTTAACAGAATCCATAAAGGTAAAAATACTAACTGGGTGTTTTGGGAGTATTTAGTTCTACCTTGATGTTGTCTCACTCAGATCTGTAGACTGCTTGCCAGGAGATAGGTCCAGGCTGAAAATACCTGGTAGGAAGTAGCTGCTCTGCATGAAAAGCAAATATTAGTATAGAGAAAGTAAGCTTTCTGACGCACTCTAATAGATAGGTTATTTGAGATGAATGTCACTTTTGGGATTGGATCAACTGAGGCAAGAAGCAGGAACTGGCTTTGCAAATCAAAATGGAAGCCTTACTGTAAAAAGTAACATAGCAGAGAGTAGGCTGGAATACTGCTCTACTCAGAGTTTGCATTCAACTTCAGTCCTGCTATACATTACCGCATTTGTGGTATATTGTGTCTTTTGCTATGCAGGTTTAATGGTCTATAAAAAGCCTTTAAATGAATTTGTCTTTGGATGTCTGCTCTAAAATGGTGACTTTGCATATTTATATGATGAACTCTACATTTATGTTGACAGATGAATAATTCAGTAGCTCTGAGAAAACAGTAAAAAGTCAACAAAAGCAGCAGAAATATCTGCAAGACTGTAGTGAGCTGAGATTTCTAACCAGGAGACATAGCTGTCGTGTTCTGATGTCATGTCTTGATAGATGTCTCTTGATGTCACTCGCGTAGATCCTGTGGTGAAGTCAGGTAATAAAAATTTGTGACCTCAGAGCAGTAAGAAATTAAGGTACAGGACAATGACATCATTGGAGGTATGAGGGAAGGGGTCAAATTGAGAAGAGCAGTTGTGAAGACGTGTTTATATACAATCTAAATACAAAATGGTTCAGGAAAAAATTGCTTATAAAGTAATTTGCTTTCTTAGTTTGCTCCTGGAAAATTTCTTCTTAAGATACTGTAGAACAGCTCAGTGGAAAATAAAAGCAATTGCCAACCTGGGTGTATAGAGAAAAACAAACATTTTTTACAAAGGAAGAAATTAATTCTGTCACATACTAATAAAGTGTCATATTTTCAGATAGAAAAAACAATTTCATTACCTACTCACTTCTATCTCTAAACTTCTATGAATTTGAAAACTTCTGAACTCTTACTAGGAAGTTGACATGCAAGTTTTTGAGAGTTGTGTGGCAATGTATAGACTACAGATGCAGAGTTTGAGAAGCTATTTTAGTTCGACCATTTGGTTATTTTATGTGCAAACAGCTTTTACAATTAAGTGTATGCTGGTACTTCTGTCATGTCATAAATGCAATGACCCTGAACAAAAGAGGTTAATGGCTTTCGTGTCCTGATGCTGTTTGTCCAACAGAGATGTAAAACAGAGCACTAAAGGGTTGAATTTATAGTATTCTTTGGCTTTTTCATAATATGTTTTTAATAATTGGCAGCTGAGAAGGTTTTAGGATACAGGATACAAATACATCTCTAATTGCCATCTTCATTATCTTTTAAGTGAAAAATACTTGTGTTCTAGTGAAAAGGACCTTTTTTAATGGTATGAAAAGAATTTTGAGAATAATTTAAGGGTAAGTAAATACTTACTACTGATGCAGGATTGTAGTAAGCCACAGCGGAATTTTATTAAGAACTAACTTCATATTTAATGGTTATGTTATAAACTTTAACAGCAATAATGGCTTTCAAAATACGGGTCTGACTTTCATCACAGTATGATAAAGGCCATCTTATAAGAAGATGTGGAGTGGGCTAAAGAGAATGCTCCTGAGACCTGGCAATTAACACATTCTGAGCACACAGCTTTCACAACAGTGCTTACTCTGCATGTGGCAGAAGCATTGGGAAAACTTGATTGTTTCACAGGGTTTTTTTCTAGTAACAAAACTCACAGTTACAGAAGTTTTAATTTATGTATGTATTAGATGGAAAAGCTCTAGGCATTTGTGCATAAAACTATAGGAAGTACGTTAAATGGTTTTCCTACCCATAGCATGAAATTTTCAGAGAGGGTCACCACTCCTGCATGACAAAATGTGTGCAGAGTAATACTTGAGCAGATCACTGACCAAGGGCTAGAAGAGATTTAACACTTTGGATTGGCTCTTTCACCACGGTTTTCATGGTTGGAGTCAGACGCTTTTGGGAATGCTGTGCTCGGGACCTGTGGACTGCTGGGTCCCATCATCCAGCCCCTAGCCTGCTCCCAAGTCTTCCTCTATTACAGTCTCTTTGCAGAGGGCAAACATCTCCTCCAAGTGGTGTTTGAAAGGCTGCAGAGAAGTATCTCTGGGTATCTTCTCTGTCCTTGATACTCCTTCACACATTTGTTGTCTTCTGTGAAGCTGAGGGCTTTTGTGCTGGAGTTGTGAACTCAGGGATGAATCTCAGTTTGCCCGTAAATCCAGTAATATTGATGGAAGCGGCACACATACATTCCTTGTAGGACTTACTGAGTGTTCTGTGGAGAAAATCCTTTAATACAAGGGGCCAAATATATCCCTAAGTATAAACTGTTAAATTTAAATAAGCCAAAACACCAAATTCCTCTACAGGTTGTTTTTATCCCTTATTTTAGCCCCAGTAACCTTCATCTTAGATCTGACAATGGTTTAAGATATGCAGATAAGAATTTTTGTGCATTTTGGAAATCCAGCAGTAAGCAGAGTGTCGTGTATCTTGGGGAGTAACTGAAGAGCTTTGTTAGCTGAGTATTACTTGCATACCGCAGACATCTTTAGTCTCTTGTGTTTTTAATGCTCAGGTTATTGTTTGCAGTTTTCCATGGACCTGATTTATACCCAATGGTTTTCAAAAAATGTAGTTGTATCAAATGGACATCAGCAGTACATTTTGTTAGCCCCTCAGTGTCCTGAGGTGCAGACTTGCAACCAGCCTTGTAGGATAGGAAAGGAATGGGCAAACTGTGGATATTGGTACCACTGTCTGCCCCTGGGAAAGTAAAAATTAAAAAATAGCGACCTGTATTGGGTTTACAGTAAAGCTCCTACAAATTGAGGAGCTTTCTCAACAAAATGGACCCCCATGATGCTTGGCTGGCGGGTCTCTCTAGAAGAGCATCACTGTGGAAAAGGGCTGCCAGCAAGACGGAACAGCAAAGCAGATTATCAGCTCCTCCAACCAAATGGCCTGAGGACCGAGAGTACAGGCATGGGTTTTGGCACTTATCCCGCAGTGACCTCCCTCTCAACAAACCTTTTCTAAGGGCAAAATCTGGTAGAAGGATCCCAAGCGGAGCTGCAATCTCCCTCCCATTACAGGATTTGCTATAGGAGGGAAGGAGCAAGTCTGCAGCCATTATAGTTCTGTTTTACTGCCCTGTTAAATGTGATGCCATACTGCTATTTTCAATTTAATTCTTTTGTGAGAGTGGAGGCGATAAAACAAATTGTTTCTATGCTTCATTCACACACCTAATGGGAGAATAGTGCAAGGGAGCTGCACACTGTTATCTGCACGAGGAACAGCAGCAAGAATTTCCAAATGCACATGCCTGGAGTATGCTGAAAAGCTGTCGTTTGCTGAGGAATCCACTTTTCATCCCCATTTCTGGTTGTATCCAAGTACAATTTTTACAACAGTACTTTGCATCCTGAACCCTTCCAGGTTCGTTTGTGCTGTCCTGTGGTTTTCATTGTAAGCCAAAGAACACCTGACTATAAGGTGTGTATATGCATGACCTTGTAAAAGGCTTTTTGCTGTTTCAGCAGAGGCGGGAGAGGCCACAAGTGAGAGCAAAGATCCTTATCAGGGACTAGAAAAAGAGACCAGGGGTTGGGCAAATTCTGCCCACAGCCATCCAGATACAAAGCTAAAGGATTAAAGAGCCCCACAAGCGGAGAGCCAAAGAGCTCGAGTTACAGGGCCACAGGGAATGATAAACAGTGTGAGAGAGATTTAATAAACCAAGCAGAGGATTGATGGATTTTATTTCCCTCCAGATTTTTGCATTGGGAGTAGGAGACTGCCTGGGTAATGTAAGACTCTGCTCCAAGAAAAGGAGAATGCAAACTACCAAAAGGCATAAAGGGTAGACTATTGATGAACCTCCTGGTAGGTAGGCAGTGAAAGGAATTACATATGCTTGCTGTGGATGCCTGGTACTCCAGATTGTGTGCAAGTGGTATCAGTGAGCCATGTGGGTGCATCTCCTTTGGTGCTTCCACTGCTCTTCAAAAGGGGAAACTAAGACAAGAGATTGGGTGATCTCTTAATGTAAATACACCTTTCTACATATTATATTGATGTTTGTTCAGGTAGCTGCTTCATAATTAGTTCTTCCAGTTCTTGGTTTGCATATGTCTAAGAGAATGACAGTATATTCTCAGATTTACTTCTGTTTGCACTAATTAAATACTAGTAAACCTGTCTACCTGAAGAACAAATGATAAATCATTTTTTCCTCAGTTCTATGTTGTACTTCTCTATATGCCTAACTATTAAAGCTCCTTTATTTTTTATGTTCCTCTATCTTACAAACAGTTATGTAAGTTTATAGTCCTGCATAATTTAGCTGTACACTTCTTGCATTGAACTCAAAGAGAGGAAATCATGACAAATTATGTAGGAGGAGGATTTCCAGTTATTCAAGGCCTGAAGTGCTGAAATTATATGGAGATTTATATTTTTATTAAGCAAAATCATGGTGTCTCTAGAACATCTCCATTGCATATGAGCTGGAGAAAAATCATTATCAAGGTCATGTACCTGAATTTCTTTTAAAAAATTATTATACACAGTTGGAAAATAACATTTAGCATCATAGCTCTTATGAAGGAAAAACCTGTAGTAGCAAGATAATTCCTGGCAATGTGGAAGATCCCCAAAATAGACTCTATGTAGTCCACTGCCAGTGTAGAGAAAAAAGGAAAATGTTTTTCAAGTAAAGAAAATACCTGGGATATCATCCTTAACGATTTGGAGCAAGATAGTTCCTAGTTCTGTGGGGTGGTCATTATTTGTAAATGTGCTTAGTGGCTGCAGGCTGGGCCCTGTCCTTGCTGCACCACCCTTGCTCACCAGCTGACTGGTTTTATGATTCTGAAGGCAGAAGGTGTATCAGTCCATGGATTACGATCCAGGTTTTGCAGTCAGCAAGTGGTGTACGCTGAATGATTTGTCTTCCATTTTACAGTGTCCTACCATTCCAACTGAGCAGGCAGAGGCCTCCTTCCAGGGCTGCAGGTAAAGAGCTTGTGTTTTGGACAGTGGTCTATATTACCTACCTAGTGCAACTGCAAATAGAGTTGCTTTTTCTCTAAGTATATGGCTTAGTTCAGAGAGGGCTCCTGTGTGGTCTGCCATGCCACAGAAAGTCAGGGTTGAAGCTAGCAAAGAAAGGAGCCATCAGGCCCTGAAATAACAGAGGGTTACGTGCCCACCTACCTTGTGCCACCGAGACTTCCAGCTGGCTTTGGCAAAGAGAGAGTAATTTTGTGCTTAGCAGCATGTCTGAAGGTGGAACACGGAGCACGTTTTGTAGGTCTGTCTGTAAGGTAGAACTTAAGCAGTTTTATCTGCTCAGTTATGTCTCTGAAGCAGTGATGTGGTCTTGGAAATTTGGCAGAGGGGATTGTCATGCCAAGTACCATATGTCCTCATTGTCCTTCATGCTAAGGAGTTGTCAGGCTCTTGGAAGAGAGTTACATCTTGTCCTACAAAGTTGTGTGGATGGTGCTGTAGAAATTAAGTATTTTTAACATACTGCAGCCAGGAAGGGCTTGGCATTGTCACCTGTTAGGGTCAGTTACCCCACAGTGCAAGGCAGGGTGTCCCTACGTGGCTTTATGGTGTTGGTTTTGCTTTGGATAGGCAAAAGTGCAAGAGTACAAATCAGAAATGTGGGTAAATGTCCTTAAATACAGGGTGCATTCTAATACCCTGTTACATTCACGTTTCCCTCCTTCATACCTTATTTCAGTCTCTCCCAGTAGCTCAGTTCCATTTCCAGAGGCCTGAAGTGAATAAATCCAAACGTGCTCTATTTAGACTTCTACCCCATGGCCAGCACACACGATATGGCATTTCAGAGACTGAGGGAAGTGAGCCACATTTGCTCGTGGAAAAAAGGAAGAACTGCAGTGATACAGTGACGTAAGGTTTACCCTGCAGGTTCACCTCGGGTTACAACCGGATCTAATTCAGCATGCTCTTGTCAGTACAGCTTAGTTCAGCTAAACCAAGAAAATACAGTTCTGCATACAGCTAACTCCCACATAAAGCCTCAAAACATTTCCAATCTAATTTTTTATTACAGGCTTTTTTTTTCTTTTTCCCCTTCATTTGAAGAGCTGTTGGGCCTGAATAACATTGGTTTATTTATCTGTGTGGTACCAAATGAAAGTAATTTTATGAGTTTGATTAAAGGACCATTTCAAGGTAGACGGGAAAATCACACATTTAAATAAGATGTTCCTACACATCAGATGCTAATGAGGTCACTGAAGAGACCATTGTTGTTTGGGGCCTCTACTTGTCCCCAGCATGCCTTTTTTCACTGGGAAAAGGTCCTTCCATACAGTCTTAATCTAGAGCATGTTTTGAAATAGCTCTTTCAGCTAGTGAAGTGCTAAACTGCTTCTTTGTTTTCATCTTAGCAGACTGAGAAAAAAATGGCGTACATTTCACAGCAGTGAGATTTTTTTATATCTGAAATAACTTTACAGTTTGACTCTTAAATCTGTGTAGTTGCAAGTTTGATCAGCCAGAATACCCTGCAACTCCTAGAACTGCAAATGTGCCTGGTGCAGTGGCAGACCCGAAGTCAAGTTTGTGTTGAACACATCAAGCAGCTCAAAGAAGTGAAATAGTGTATCTTGACCCAGATCTAGACCAAAGTGATTTTATACACCAAACCAAGTAGAGCTGATTTATGCTTGCTGCCTTCATCTTCAAGTGCTGCTAGCTAGTGGCAGTCAGAGCAAAAAATGGTTTAGAACACAAAGCTTTATGTTACACTCACAATGCTGTCATCTTTTTCCTTAAACAAGCGGTTTAGACAGAAATCTCTTGACTGAACTTTAGTGTTAACCAAACATTGGTGTGTTGGATCTGGTCCAGTACATTGTTCCTGACAGTGCTCAGGAACTGGCCAGCTGACAGTTCCGGAATAATGTGACAATAGGGGGATTTTCTTAATCCTTGGGGATTCCCCTTAAGGGTGATGTCTTAATCGCTGACACTTAATCATTGTTTGTGTCAGGAAGTATAAATGTTTGTCTTCTATTGCTTAAAAAAAGCAAAGTTCATTAAGGATTATATTCTTTCTTTTTAAAACAGATGAGTTTCTAATGGGAACATGCAGGTATTCATTAATAATCTAATGAATATTTTTTTAATAGTCCTTTCTGGTCCCAATTATATTATTCTGCAGACAGCTCCACAGGGTAAACTTACATTTTAAGTTTCAAAAGGTAGAACAGAATTTTTCCTTAATCTCTTTTAAATTTACCTGTCAGTTTTAAACTCCCTGTTTAACTTGCCTTTCATATCTCTTAATTATTTTATCTTCTGGCTTCAATGTATTCTTCTTCTTTCATTTTGAGAAAATAAATAAGAATATTTAATTGCCCTTATTTTTAGTATTTATAATTTTTTTATACAGCTGTCTTGCATTGATCTCTCATTTGACTCTTTTCCAAACAGAAATCAGTCTTTCTTCATACAACTGATTTCTGAGGCCCAGAGTGATTTATGGTCATGGGGTCTGAACCCTTTCTGTGGCTGCTCTTTTTGCGGCACTGGCTGCTTGTAAGCATTCCTCATGCCAGATTTACAGCTCTTTTTTTTTTTTTTTTCCTGTTTGCTT
>VZTF01001221.1:1115188-1265464 GCA_013397755.1 Cnemophilus loriae
TTGAATTTCAAGCAATTTGCTTGACATTGCCAGTGTCATCAGAAGTGGTATGAGCCGAGTTCAAACAGGTGGTACCGTCGGGCTGCTGTCACAGGGGATGAGATCATACATTCATTCTGTCTCTGTGATGGATTTGTCTAACTCTCTCCAACTCGAGCTGACTTTGATCCCATATAATGAAAAGCCTTAAAATAGAAAGTGGAAGGGAACAGAGAGGAGCTTTAATTATTTACTGGCTGGGTCGAATCCATACCTTTTGTAAAGAGACTTCTTTTGTTGTTTTTTGGTCTATTCAGTTTTCATTAAGCCAAATTTAAATCTTTATGCTCAGCATTGGTTCAGATTCTGGGGCTGATTAAAGAGGCTTTTGAAGGAAGGTGCATTTTTCTTTCAACTCAGTTATTTTTCCCATTCACTAAATGGAATAAAAATGTTACTTGAACAGTTTTCAATATTTAGTCACAGTAGTGCTAGGAGGTCAAAGGTACTCAAAGTTTTAGTTACTCCGAGCACCTAGAAACGTGACACCCACCTTAAAACCACTGAAGGCTATGCAGACAAAGCAGGTGAGAAGTGGGAGGGAGGGAGGAAGTAAATGTGTGGGTTCCTAAACTGACGAAACAAACCTGTGGCATAGCTGAGACCCGGTCAGGTCCCTACCACTGCTAGCATGGTGTTTAACAAGAAGCCCTGCCACACTGACCTCTCAGGCAATACCTGAGCAGCATGGGCATGGTGTGGTGGTCTCCTGCCTGGATTTCAGAGTGGTATTCCCAGTTAGAAATGTGGGCCCTGCCACCCTGAGCATTTTATTACTGTATGTGTCTTTGCCCTGCTCTGGAAAAAGCAGGGATGTCATCTCCCTTGTTGAGCAGGAGGAGTTAGGTAATGCAGGCCATGAGTACAGCTCCTTTGTGAGCATCTTGCCCTGGCAGGTTGTGCAGGAAGAGTCTGGGTGCCATCGCAAACCCATTTCTCTCTCTGGAGGCTGGATAGTGCCGCATGAGGGCAGGAGGGCAGAGGAGAGGCTTTAGGTGCACCACTTCCTTGCATCGTTACACCCGGAACTAGCAACAACCTTGCAGTTACCTCTGTAGTCTTAAGCAAAATCTTGCTTGGTCTGTAAAATCTGCATGCTTGAGTTGAGGCTCAAGGAACCCCAGTGCCTATCAATATCAATGCATCCACAGCTCCCTCACAAGAATAGACAGTAATGTGAAAGATAGCGATGGTTCAGAGAAATGTCCTTGCTTTATCCTCACTTTCTGTGCCTGTGGATACGTTAGCAGACTACTGTACATAGGGGAAAACATGCCTTTAATGGTTCTGTCTCAGCTGCTGTTAATTTGATTTCCCTCAGGTAGTCAGTGTTGTCACAAAGTCCTGGAGCAAGACTTTCTGTAGCAAGAAGTATAAATAATTTACACTGGAATGTCTGAGGCTCTTGGATAAAGCATGCGCTTCTCTGAACAAAGCAAAAAAAATCCCTGTAATTTCTTTTATCTGGGCATAAATATGATGAATTCAGTGAGATGGAAGGAGGTGCTGTAAAAAGGAGGAGCTTTGTGACATCTGACAGTTAGTAGGTTATGACCAGACCTGTGCTTGGTCTCTGTGCCACACACTTTGTGTATTTGTGGCTGTTCATCATGAAACTTAACAGGACAATGTCAAAATAATCTACAATTATTACTGGCTTACTACAGTTAATTTTTTTTTCAGTATTTCAGTTTTCTCTTGGAAGTTGTTTAGTTTATATTTTCAGCTCCAGTCCAGCTTCTTCTTGCCATATAACTTAGTCAAGTTGGAATTAGGTACACTGTGTCAGTCCTGAGGTCAAACTGCATTTGTTTGCATCTATGAAAATCTGGAGTTCTGCCTTTGAAAAGAATGGACTTCATTCTGCCCCAAATTGCCATGTCCCATTCTTTTGCTGGAGTCATTGATTTAAGGGTGGGGTTTTTCAGCAGGGCTCACTACTGCTGCAGCATTCTAATACTACTGTAGTATTGCATGGCTTATATTGCTTCGCAAAAACTAAAGTTAAAAAATTGAAAGCAGAATTAGATCATGAATTTGACCAAGTGCATTTGAAAATGCCATGCTAATTATTCACAACTTCAAAATTACTGAATGAATTTCTTCCAAATTTGCTCTATTTCGTAGATTCCATTGACATTTAAATATAATTCATTTTATCACCATCCTAAATCATAAAGTCCAGTTTCCTGTATTTTCATTAGCTGGTAGATGTTCTGTAATATAGAAGGAAATAATATGTGGGGCATGGAGAAAAAAAGTGAATGCAATCTGTTAGCATTGCCTTTCTGGAAGTCACTGATTAATTTTTTCAGTCTCATAATGCTGTTAGGAAGGATGTTTTTGTTTTGTTTCTGGTGCGAGTTGTGTAAAGTTCCTGAGATTCTCCAGAAGGTTTAAGATTGAGTTCATGGCTGAATTTTCAAAGACCTAACCTTGCATTCCAGCCTTTCATCCCCTCTTTTATTATGGAAAGTGTCCACTTTCCCTGAAGGTGCTGATTCTTCTCATCATTCCTTCCTATTCTGATGAGTGTGCACCTTTTCAGAGAAAAAGTGCTTGAGAGACATTTCTTCCTTCGAAATGGTTTCTACTCTAGCTTGGATTTCCATAAATTAGTGCTAAGAGGAAAGTGTGGAGTAACTGAAATATTGCCATGAAGATTGCAGAAAGCACATTGTAATATTTGAATGTCTGAGAATACGTATTTTCCTTGGGGTACAAGTTTTCCCTGTGTTCAAATAAATGCTTTCATGGCAGCTGCTTAATAATGGCTTCCATAGGTGGTATCCAGTTCTGCCAAATTCTCAGCCCTCAGAAATAAGTGTACCGGGTGGGATTATTGACTGCAGCTGTGTTCAGGTGGTTTTTGGTTAGAAAAAAACATTCTCTACAACAATCAGATTGTTAATTACCACATGATTAATTGACTTCATTACCATAAGCCACTTTTCCCCTTTCCTTTCTGCTTTTGTTTTTCCTTGTGCTCCCTGTTGTTTATATGTGGCATGGCACTGATGTGACTCGGGGTGGGCTGTTTTCCCCCCTTTGCTGGGGGGTGTTGCTGGCTGTGTTCCCTAAGGTGAGACTTGGCTGCTGCCCTGCCAAGGAAGCTTCCTGGGCCTTGATCCGGACACCCATCCGTCTCCTAAGATGAGATCATGATCTAAATACGTGTCACAAAGCGAGGTGATCGTGCCAAGGAGAGGCTTTATTCCTCTGCACCATTCTGGAAGCGCAGGTGAGACCCCGGCAGGTGCAGAGCCACAGAGATTTGCTATGCTGGACATGCAGAGGTCCGTGCTGTGCCATCTCCTGAGTGTGGTGGTGCTTTCTGCCTCATCATCAGCGACTTTGTCTCTTCCCCAAGCCTGTGCTACCTGCAGGCCGCGCTCAAAGCTGCCATCCCTTATCCCAGCGTTTCGCGCTGACATTTGGGATTTCTCCACAGGATGGGTACAGCAGAGGGAGCAGTAGGACAAGCTTCTCCCAGGCTGCCTCACCCTGCGTGCTCCCGCCCGCCCCAGCGCAGACCCTCAGGCTGATGAGCCCTCCTCTTCGGTCCGTGTACCGCCAGCAGCACCGGCACCCCCGAGCCTGAGGGATCCGTGCTGCCTTGGGGCCAGGACACAGAGGGAAGGAGAGGGCGGTGTGGCAGGGACGCCTCCCCCAGCCCTGCAGGGCACTGATGCATTTCAGAGAGCAAGTCAGGCGCTACTGGCTTTTACATAACTGATCTGATGGGATTCGTGGTGTTGGCCTATATATTAATGCTCTAGCTCTCATTAGCAGTTTCTGAGACTTCCAGGCCTCCTTCTGTGTTCTTGCTGTGTATTCTTTTCCTTATGGAGAAAAAAAAAGTAATTTCCTTTCTTTTCCAAGGTTTTCGTCTGGAGGGTGAAATAAAAGCAGTTTTATTTTAGAGCAGGAGGGTTTTTCAGTGGTATGTGGAATGAATGAAAGGGGATTGTTCCTACCTTTGGCTCAGCTGTACAGGGAATCTGTTTCATAGATTATCCTCTTCCAGTTCTGAAAAAAGTGCATGTGTCACTCCAGCCAAAGTCATGTCTGCCTGCATGCACACTTCAGGCAATGGCTGAATTTCCACAAAAAGCTTGTGGTTGTCTGTCCAGGCAAATACAAAGAGATAATGTTTGTGGCATTTTTGTGAAATAACTTACTGGAAACCATTTTCAGTGCAGAATTTAGCACTGCAAAGAAACCAAGGTGCTAGAGTGAGACAGGATAACAGAGCCATTTCCTATTAATATAGGATAATCTGTAATTAATTATCCATAATTTCCTATTATGGATATAATAGTTCATATTAACAAAAATATCAGTCTATAATAATTTCAGGAATAAGGACTTTGTTTTCGGGTGAACGTTGTAACAAGACGAGTTTTGGTGTTGTGATCTTTACTTTTACAAACATTTCACTTTTCCTCTTCAAGAACAGGCTGCAACGAGCTCTCTTAATTAGCACTGTTCGCTACCTTTTGTGTACTTGGTTAGAGCAGACATGAAGCCTTGAAAGCAGCAGAGGATTCTTATCATTGAGAAGACAAAGAGCATCTCCTGCTGGAGCAAAGACTGTGTCATGAATCTTTGTAGCTGGCATGTGGGCTGTTTGTTTATTTTATTTTCAGAGCTTGGCTTTTTAAGGGAACACAATCATGCTATGTTTGTTTGTCTCACACTCCTGGCCACAGCCGGTAGTTTTGAACTCACTAGATACCTTCTGCTAAATTAAACACCTAGGAAGAAATCTCAGCTATACTGATTCTCCTTGACTCTCCTGAAGTGGAATCCAAGATACCAACCCAAAAAAGAACAGGACATGCAACATTCCCCTCCTAAAGCAGTTCCCATGTGTGCTGGCTGCTCAGTCTGAGCACACACAGCTCTGAATCAAGCTGCACAACCTGCTTGCTGCTTTTTCCACAAGTAGGGAGAAAATATAAAAGGGAGAGTGGAAGGGAGTGGGAATACTGATAACTGAGGGCAGTATCTAGAAGAAGAACAATCATGGAGGCCTGGGGAAATTAAAAGGATAATTGTGAAGGTGGCAGTGCAGGTTGGCTGCATGAAGCAGGAAACGGAGGTGGGCAGCACTCCTGTCCTGAGGGGCAGGAGTGGTCATGAGAGTTTAGAGGAAACAGGGATTACTGTTGCTGCAAGCAGTAAATAGCAGAGGATCATAAATCCTGAGGAAGACAATCTTCATTAGGTGCACTGCTCACCAAGTGACTTAAATGAACTATAGCTGTCACTTCAAATCTTGAAAGTTCAGCATTTTCAGGTAGAGAACCAATAATAGATGATATTAGAAAGTCTGAAAGCAGCCTTTTTATTTATCCAGGAGCACTACCAGTTCCAGAAGGACTTTTCCAGGCGTCAGCACTTTGAGGGCTTAGGTTTACCTGGGGTTTTTTTTCTTTTCAGAAAAATATTTTTCAGTCTGGTAAGAATCTGGTAAAATTATCCATTTACCTACAAAACTTCATTTTTTAAAAGTTGCTCTTCATTTTATTATACGTCACATCTTAATTCTATTGATCAATTTGGGCACCTAACAAAAAGAGTAGTCTTTTTGCTGTATTTAGTATAAAGATAAATGGAAGCGGAATTGGAGAATTCTGGTTCTCCCCTTACGTATTTTTCAAGTGAGCTTGAAAATACATCTGGTAAAGGCAAGGGCACAGAGTTTTTCATAAGTTGCTTAATTCTTCATAATTAATGTTTATACTTTGTTCTTGTGTACAAAAATAAAGCCAAAGTCTTTACATCCTGGCTCCTGTACACATGACATGCTTATATATGATGGTAACTGGTTTAAGCCATGAGTTTGTCCCAAAAACTCTTACCGAAAGTATAAATACAAGACACAGCAAAAGGAAAGACATGTTCAAAAGCAAATAATAGATTTTTTCCTTTATTCAGTAAAATGGAATGACTGAAAATATTATTTGTTCCTGAAGCTTCAATTCGTGACCATGGATGATCTCTCTTCTTTCCTTATGGCTTGAATCACAGAAACACAGAAATCAAGAACAGAAAAGCCAGCACAGAAAATCCTCTGTTGCTGCAAAACTGGTCATAGAGTGTGTACTAAGTGCATTCCCCATTTACTTTATTAATGCTTACCAAGACTTCGAACGATTTGCATGTGTTTTGCAAATAGCAGAGCCAACCCATCTGAACATTTTCAGTGGCTGAACTTCCTGCCATTATCCAGTGAGCCTCATGGAAATGGTAGGAGTGTTGTGCCCAGAGCAGTCAGACTCCACAACGGGAGACTAGGGCAGTGGTTTGCCCTGGGTGAGCCCATGTCCGTCCCCTGGGTTTCCTTCCAGGGCAGACGTATCCTGCTGTGTTGGAGGCTGTGTGGTGGGGCGGCAGCAAGGGAGTGGGTGCTTGGGGGCTGCCACCAAGAGCCCCCTGTCCCCACCTGCTGCAATAGCTGTCCCCCACCTCTTTAAGGAAAAAAGTGGTAGGCAGGAGAGAAGCGGCGCATGGATCAACACTTGGCCAAACCCTACCTGTTGGACCATTTTGGAGAGGGCTGTTGGTGTAAGCATGTCGCGGAGCAGGCTTGGCTGGAGGCCGGCTGCAGCGGTGAAGGTGTGCAGGTTGAGTAATACTGAATAAACAGTGCTGAATCCATTGTGACAGGCAGGAACTGAATGCCTGTCAGTGCAATTATGGTCCCTACTCCAGAGCTCTTACTCTTGAACAAACCTGTGCTGAAATATCTGCAGAGGTTAACAAGCTCATTCCAAAGAGGAAGAAATACTCTTGAGTAAGACCTAGAAGGATTGAGCCCGTAGGGTAGAAGATGTT
The DNA here is from genome assembly GCA_013397755.1 of Cnemophilus loriae. Lineage (NCBI taxonomy): Eukaryota > Metazoa > Chordata > Aves > Passeriformes > Corvidae > Cnemophilus > Cnemophilus loriae. The sequence continues at coordinate 1,122,071 of VZTF01001221.1, forward strand.
ACTTGTCCCAGTAAGCCCAAATCTTAAGACTGCCAAGACTAATGAATTGAAGACACTGACAGACAAGGGGAGACAAAGAGCAAATTCTGTGGACATTAAAAATAGCTAAATATGAAGGGACAGATCATGCCTCTTAGGCACTTGGCTAAATTGGGAATGGGTAGGAAGTCACATGGCTCCAAGCATGTTACCTCTTTACACTTGTCACTGGTACCAAATTACTCTCCTCTCTCTGCCACTCCCTTCTCTGCTCCCATGCCAGCTCCAACTTGAGCTCCCACTCCTCCATGAGAACTTGCTATTAATGTGTTTTCATACGTCTCAAATCTAATGCCACAGAAGTCCCTGATCTATTATGCTTGATGGTTATAAGCCACAGACCCTGCTGGGAGAGCAGTATTCCCTCTCACAGCAGTGGTAAATCTTGCAGCTGTACACTTTGTGTTGCACATTAGACCCTGGTATTACTGCACAGCTCTTAATCAGAGGGAACTGGACACCTGTCTTCTCCTTTGGCTTATGTGATACAGTTTTTGGACATATGACCTCTGACTCTCTCATTCATGGGATTGGGATCGTGCTGTCCATGTTGACATTCAAGATTTCCCACTAACTTCCAGCATCGTTTTCCAAAGCTTTTCCCCTCCCCATAGTCTTAGGTTTTTGAATACCCTCTTAGGAGGCATGGAAAGCAAACAGTGGCCTTTTCGAAGATTCAAGGCCAAATCTCTTTTTCCTCTATATCTACTAAGGGAAACGCACAAGCTTAGATAAAAGTGTGGATCTGCTTCCGTGGATTTGCCTGCCATTGTTTTCCCTAACACTTAAGCACTCTCTAGAGGTAGGTTGAAGTCCTGTAAACAGCTCAGTCCTAATCCTTCCTGTTCATGACTTCATTTCTGAATCATCACATTTGTCCATTGCACCTTCTTCCATGGGGAGCTTCTTTCTTCCTTCCTTGTTGCCTTAATTAGAAAGGAACCCTCAGCCACAAAGGGACAAAGACTTTTCTTTGTTCTTTTGTCTCTCTGAGCATCTTAAGCACTGTGCCTTTTAAAACCTAATGTTACCAGTTGGTCTCTGCTTCTAGTGATTATCTGCCCTTCAAGGCTGACATCTTTACAAACAATTGGGGAAAAAAATTACTTGATGTATGTACTGCATTATATGAAGTTGCACCATTTGAACGGGAATTCTCTGGCTCTGATTTTCTGTGTTCTGAGGGATTTATAAGCCAGCAGTGTTAGAGGTGGCTCTGTCAGAAAGCAGTGCCAGACAAGGCAGCTTTCCTGCAGTTCGCTGCAGCTCCTCAATCTGAATAATAGACACATGCCCTGAACTGTTGTATCAGGAATCCTGAGAAAAAGCAGTGAAGTGACTTCTTCCTCGTCTGGCAGGAAGTCCATGGCCTGTTTTGCTGGAGTTTTTAATGCGCTCTGGAAGGCAGGTGTTGAACATACTGGGGTCTGGCTTTGCTAATAGTATCAAATGTTAGTGATTCAAAATAAATGTTTCAGCTTTTCAGGAGTTGTCAGCCGATTTGTTATTTAGTGTTTCTGTGTGGCTGGCAACGCTTCCAGGCCCACAAACCTGAGCTCAATCCAGGTTAAGAGGAGCTCTTGCCTTTCAGTGTGTGGGACTGACCATGAAAGTGACTGTGGAGTTACTGTTGTTCATCAGACTTTGTATGCTATGTGTGTTCTCAAACACACATATTTTTATGTATGTTATCAAGCAGGCAGAAGATGTGGAGGCTTTCTTAATATGCACTACAATACAGCCCTTCGGCTGATTTTTTTAGTCCCCCTTTAGGCCTTTCCAAGTTTGACCAGTTTCCTTCATCAGCCTGAAGCAAATGCTTCATCACTTTTCCTACTATATCAGTCCAGCCTCTCAACACCAACATTCTGAAAAGTGTAATGCCCCATGAAGTTGGGCATTGGCAAGGCGTTTTCAAACCACGTTTTTAGCCAAGGGATTCTGGGCACAGCTTGGCTTTGCCCTCCCTGCCCCAACCTGTGCTCGCTGCTTGCTTGGCTGCATCCCTACAACCCCCTCTTGGCAGCAGCTCAGACAAAGGCTGAAGACTCTAAGAAACCAGAGACATTTATTCTATTTGAATTGGTATGACTGGCAATTGGTATTTTCCTGTTGCAACTGAAAGTGTTCAATAATTCATACATTTCGCATAAAGTCGTGTGGCTTGTTCCGCTCCCACCCATGTCTGAGATAAGGCAGACTTGATGGCAACCATTATTCAACTGAATATGCATTTGAGCATTAAAATCTCCTGCTTCAAAAGGGTGATGTTAAGAGTCAGGGGTTTGTGTCAACACTAGGGACTCCAGCAGTCTCTAGTAGGGATACTGACTTTCCGAGTTACATGGAAGGACTTTTTTCCCCACTTCAGTCACCTAGAATGCTGCCATTAACCTGTAGTCTAGTTACTTCAAAATCTAAACAACATTGCAATGCATTGTTACTGTAAGGAGCCACGGACTGACTGAGAGTGGAAGTTTAGAAGCTTTGTGTTCAAGATCTGGTACAAACTTTTTTTTTTATTATATATTTCATTTTGGGTTGGTTTTTTTTTGTTTTTTTTGATTTTTTTCTGTTTGTTTGTTTAAATGCCCTTCCTCCGTAAAGCTCCCTGTGCAGTCAGAAGAGCTGTAAGCTTCCAGATATGAGTCTGTGGTAAACCTTCGTCCAACAGCGGGTGAATTGCCTTGCCCCAACCCTGTAGCTCGTTGTGCCCGGGATCCCCTGCGGAAGATGCGCCCCGGGGGTCCCGCTTTGGACCGCGGGTCGGTCGGTGGCGCTGGGCACAAGCAGTGATTTCAGGTACCTGACCCCATTTCCGAAGGCGCCGTGTGGCGCTGCTCGCCGGGCCGCTGGTCCCGGTGCCCGGCGGCGGCGGCGGCGCGGCGGGCGGGCGGCTCCCTCAGACATGGGCGGGCAGCCGAGGCTGGAAGTCCGTGAAATACTGCCAGCCAACCCCCTCCGTGTGTGTGTGTGTGTATGTGTGCGTGAGTGTGTGTGTGAGTGAGGAGAGGTGGGGATGGGGCAGATGGGAGTGGAGTGGCAGCTTGGGAGGATGGGAGGGAGGATGGGAGGGAGGTGGAGGGATAGAGAAGGAGAGGGGGCCGGGTGCCTGCGATTGGTAAAGCTCCACGAAGGCATCTGCCAGCAGGACTTCAGAGGAATGTGAAACCAAATCATTTAGAAGTTAAAGATAGACGCAGAATACACAGCATCCTGAGCCAAGGTTTAAATTCATCCCTCTCTGCCTGGCTTCTTGCAAAGCTCAGCTTGTCAGCTTGCCTCTGTCTCCTCTAGCAGCTGTAATATTCCCTAAAAAAAATAACATCATTCTGGACACTTGGGAATTACTAAGGTGGCAAAAGCGATCATGGTGCACGCAGCAGGGTAAGTAGGAAGCTTGCCTCTGCATGCATTTGCTAGGGTGGTTCCTCTGGCTTTCCTGCTGTCTGCAGAGCACTCTGGCAGTTCCTCTAGGATGAGGTGGATGCTTAAGTAATGCTCACCCCGGGCGATTTAGTCTCCCGTTTCCCCCATATGGAGCATTTGAACTACTCCTCAGTGAAGTGTTAACTCACAAGGTTACTTTTCTTGGCATACCTAGGGAGTCTTGGGCTTTAATAATTTTGCCATTACAGTTTGGAGTGCTGTTTTCCTAACAGATGATTTTTCTTATATATCTTTGCTCTTCATTAGTGGGACATGCTGTTTGAAAGGCTGCTTATTGTTACAAAGTTGAAAAGTGAGTTGTTTTCCATGTTAGGATGTAATCAGTGTTTGCTTGCTTGTTTGGCCGTGGTTTCACTTACAAACTATTTCCTCATGGGGGAATTTGATCACAGCACAGGATTAATTAAATTTAACCTTCTTGTTTGTTTGTTCCCAAATAATGCTTTTACTGGGACTTTGATTTTTTGTTTGGTTGGGTTTTTTTGAAAAAAAGAATAAAATATTTTGGCTATCATTGTTTTTGAACGAAGTCCTTTGAGCAGTAATTTTAAAATGTGTGCATTCACCTGGTAGTCCTCACTTAGATAGTGAATTTGTAAGTAAAAAAAGGAAATTCAGGCTATCATGTTCTTTCTAGAACTTATCAGAAGTAATTTCAGTATCTGGCAGATACATTGCTTCATTGATCAATGTCTTTTTCAGGCAGTTTCTGAAACATTTCTGGTGAAGTTGTGGTGTTCCTATACCCAAAAGGATTTTAAAATACAGAAACTCATTTGGAAGTTAGATGTAATATTTGTTATATAGCAAGAACTTCTAGTCTGTGAGTTTCATCTGAATCTGCGCTTTGAGTGTGTGCCATCTAAATGCCAGCATTGTTTTTACCGTTTATTCTGGGCGTGTGTGTTTTACACTCGTAGTAGAGGGGCTCCTAACTTTGGATCTGGTGTCAGTTCACTCAAACATGCTCAGAATTCCTGACGTGTTAGTACTGCCCATAATAACCATAGGAAATAGGTGCTGTCTGCAGATAACTGAAACGCCTGACATTTTTGGTTATAGATATCCGTGCCGAAGAGATGCGTATAATGGCAGTCTGTGTTGTGCAAAATATGTGAAAGTGGGTGAACTAAAATAGAAACAGTTCCCATGATTCAAGGAAGGATGATGTATCTGGTATGTTTTGGTATCTTTCTGGCATTTGATTGAGTTCATCCCTATTGGTCAGCTTCCCTGAATTTTGCAAAACTTTCGGATGTGTTTGGGTGAGCGAATCTGCTGTGAAGTATTTTCTGTGTGATTCAGTGTAGGGGATGGAGAGGAAAGACATAGATAACGTTTAAGGTAAATCTGGAATAAAAAATGGATGCAGGGATGAGAAATGAAATTCAAGCCAGTTCTTTTACAGTTTGTAATACCTGAGTGTTCTTTTAATTAGCTCAGACTAGCTCAGTGCTTCAGTCCTGTGCTGAATTTCCAGGCTAACAGTTGCTTACATGAAGGAATTTTTTTACATTACATTAAGGAATTATTGTAATATTTGTTTTGGTATTGAAGTGGAAGACCTTTGAGACAAAAAATGTCAAGATGAGTAAAACTTGCAGTAAGGCTTGGTGAAGTTGTGGTTGGTTTCTGGCCGTTTCTGGCTCTTGCACAGGGTCTTATGCAGCTTCAGACAAGTCATGTGAGCTCTCAAAGGCCCAGCAGACCAGAAGGGGCTGGAAGGGGGTGAAAATACCTTTATTATTTCTCTGTGTTGGGTATCTAGGTAGCAGCTCCTCAGGCTGGGCATCACCTCTGATAAGGTTTAACACAATAGGCTTCTGTTTGCCGATGCACTCCTCCCATGGCTATGGCCTCCCCAAGGAGGGAGGGAGAATCCATAAATTTAGAAGTAGGGGTTCACTGCGCCTTTTATAAGGTTCCTAAACTGAAAGAAAAATAGGCTGACATTCAGAGGTGAGCAGAAAATAGAATTAATGTTCCATGGGAAATTCCTGAGTCAGTTTGAAATTTAATTGCATTTCCCTACCACAGTGTATTGCTTTTCAGAAGTTATAGTTCAGGAGCATGATGTTCCCATTTCATTATCTGAGACCCTTCTCCCATAATTAAATGTCCAAGAGGCACTGGAGAGCTTTGTCACAAAGAAACATGCTTTGAATTCTGGGAAGTGAGGCTGCCTGAAAAGCCTCGCTCCTCGAAGGGAATGAGCATCTGACTCCGGAACAGGATGTTCCCAGGGTAAAGAACTACATTGTGGTACTGGATTGACTTTAAAAAGTGTTCTGGTTTACCTAATCAACCTGAAATGATATTTTCCGATTGTCCTAGCAGTAAATGGAAAACGTTCAATAAACTGGTATTTTCCCATAGAAAATGTGGCTGTATGTGATACAAATTCTAAATTATTATAATGTTGGCATATTTACTGAGGTGGAAAATCCTTGGCCAGCTGTTACAGTGAATTTTTCTTGGTTAGGGTGAGTATGGTACTGCATGTGCTCAGTGATGATGGTACTACACAGCAGCGTGATACTGCTAAGGTTTTTGGGTAAGGCTGTGGTACATGGAACCTCCCTCTCCTTTCCTTGCCCTCCTTCTCTCCCTGCCCCTTTCTCCCTTGCTAGCCTTGTGCTCCTAAGGTGACTAGGATTTGTTGGGAAGTGGAGAGAGAGGAAGGAGAGAAATGGAGACATCACTTTCTTAAAGGCTTTTGTAACAAGCTATTGCTAGGGATGGCGACAGCCTCTTCTTGATCTTCTGGACTTCTTTCTTCACTGCAGCCTTCCCTTTCTTGCATTTCCCAGGACCTCCAAAAATCCCACACAGGGGGAAATGGAGAAGTGCTGCTGAGACAGAGGGGATGGCAGGGTGAGAGGGAGCCTGTCCCCAGCCCTTGCCTCTTGCTGGTGGAGAGGTCATGAAGGTGCTGATCTTCAAGGGGATCAAGCACGGGTCAGAACACTGACGAAGCTAGTGCCTCCTGGTTTCGGGTACTGTGTGAATGGTTGAGGTGCTACTCTGATGCTGGTACAGTGTTCACCACTAGTATATGCCATGCTTTCCTGCTCCGAGGAGGTGACTGTTGGGTGTCTCCTAGGGAGAAGCAATGCTTTGTCGTGGCTGGTAGCATGTCTGCTTCTCAAGGAGGCTGGTCCCTCCCTTTTTGTTGCCATTAAAATGTAAGTGACTTTGTCATGAGAGTTCAAAAATATCATTCTTTCTGAGGTGAAAATGGGTTTGCAGCATTTTCCCCCTTTAATAGTTCCTACACTTTTTTCTTTGCAAACCATGCTAAAACCAGTGGCAGGGATATGCTTATGGGTATTAAAAATCCCTCCTTGCTAGACTTTACAGTTACTGTACATGGTTCTCATTTTCTTTCTGTCATGATCTTTTTTACCTTTGTAGAACTTTGCTGCTAGCCTCATCCTAAATTTTTTATTTAAAAAAATTTTTTTTATTTAAAATTTTTTATTAAAAAATCCTCATTTTGCAGTGGTCATTTTGCCATAAATAAGAAAATGAAAGTGTCATCAGGAACTGGTTGGTAAGGAGTTTAAGGACTGTTTCTCCAAGGTTCCCTGACAATGTGCTGGTATTTTTCTGAGCTCAAAAGAAGCAGCTTATAGTGATACAACTTCCTTGGGGTCCTAATGATTCTGCTCCCAGTGATTTGTTTTGGCAGAGTATGGCGGTCTCTATGGTGCACCACACTGTTGAAAGCCTAAATTCTGTAATTTTGTAATTCTGTAAAAAAACACAAACCCACCCAACTCCCAAACTAATGCAATTATTATGTCCTGTGCAGCCGTATTATCACCTCTGAGCCCACGAGTGGAAACCTAAGGAAATTGCCAGTCCAAGTGATGTCAGATCTCCTGCACTTACTATTCATTCTGGCTCCTGGTGTATCAGGGAATAAAGAACTTCCTGGCTAATTACTATGGTATGCAGTGACTTTACCTGGAAGCACAGCGATACTTCCCACTAATAGGATGCTTAAAAATGCATCTAATTGCAGCTGTGGTGGTTGAGAGAATGCCTAATACCTAACAGTCGAAAAAACCATCCTTCCTGGCAGGGAGTGTTACAGGAAACTGAGTTTTACTGTCCCTTTCCTGTGTCTGAACCAATTACGTGGCCTCTTGCTGTAAAACTTGATTTGGCGATTATACTCTGAGTAATAAAGAGATAGGAAAGCAGTGGGAATAATGAATCTTTCTTTATTAATTCATTTGCTGGCGGGGTGATAGCTGTTTGTTGAACATAACCTTCCCTGGGGCAGTGGAGGGAACAAGTGAGCTTCTGTCAGCCTATGATCTTTGTCAAGCCATGGAGGGAGGGAGTTTGGTGTGTGCCATTCTGAGAGCAAAGGTGGTGATACTTGCCTGGTTCTGTGAAGTGCTCCAGGATCAAGGGATGAGAAGTAGTACCTACATGCTGCATTCTTATGTTCTTTTATGTCTGTGGTAAGGATAAGACTAGTCTGGTATGAAATACCTCCTTGTAGCTTTGTAAGAAAATTTGCACTAAGTGGAACCTGAAAAAAAAAAAGAAAAATGAAGCACAGACAGAAAAGTCTGTCAGCAAGTAGAATTTCAAAGCAATTTGATGACAACTTGTGACTAGTTCTTTTAAACACAATGCAAGTAAGCAAAGGCAAAGCACGGAGGAACATGCTTGGAGTGAAGTTGTCCTTGAGTACTCTTTACCAAGTAACAGCTGCAGATAGAATTAGTAATCTTGGGCTTTCCTGCTACGTTTTAAAAATACCTCTTGTAACAGAAGTATCTGCTTTCTAGTAATTACTACCTTTTCAGTGCGTGTTCATTCTTAACACGCCATTGTCCTTGGAAAAAGATCAGAGAACACTTTAATTCTTTCCAGATTTACGAAGCAATGATAGTTTGGCTATCACAAGTTTCTGTCCTCCTGTTTCTTTTTAATTCACAACTCATTTATATTGGGTTAGGAGACCTACTGTATCATTTGTGTGATACAGAAATACAATCTACTCCCTGCTTTTAGATCACGCTTTTTTCCTATAAAGTGACTTTAGAATGACTAACTACCTCTAAAAAAAGTATGTTAAATTACGAAGGCAACACATTGATGTAAACATTTTTTAACTTCTGAGTTGATAATTCTGAAATCTTGACACTTTTAAAACATGGAATCCTAACTATCTTGTATCACTGAAAGCTTTCTCACCTACTCGAAAAATTAAAGGTAATGTAATTAAATGAAAAATTAAAGATAGTCTAGGAGATCTGGCCAGTCCTTTATCTTGGTATTTGATGTACATTTTTAATTGCTATTACAATATCAAATACTTAACTTTTCTTCGAATATACACCAACAATCTCATTTCCAAACAGATCAAACAAATTTCCAAACAGATGTAACAAAATGCAAAGTTTTTTATGATTTTATTTTTGTTCTTAAAATTTCGATCAATTTCCATGTCTTCTTAGGGGAAGTAAATCACATCAGCTTAATTCAGGTACAAATTGTATTATGCTGGTTGGTACAGAAATGCAGGGAGAACTTAACGAAACTGAGAGTCAAGCTATGTTCTCTGCCAGGCTATTCTGTAAATAAGCCATGTTTTTTTCCTTAAAAAACCCAGTTCTGATAATGCTGTCTATCACGTTACTTCCCCTACAACTTACGCTGCATCCTGGCTTCCCATCTTTCTCAGCCACCTTCCAGGCCTGTTCATCCAAAGCTCTGAGTTGTCCTCCCCCTGATTCCAGCCACAGAGTTGGATGACCCATCAAACACAGTCACAGCAAGCGGGGCAGGCTGGCAGCACATTCAGAAGTGGTAATTCAGCAACAGTCCTTGCTCCATCTCCTCTGCTTGCCTAGAGAGTCTCAGTTAGGGAGGAAATTTATAGAGGAGACACATCTTCTGATACAAGATGTTGTGTGTGGCTTGCAAGGAGCCCCCTGAGCATGTCTCCCATAGACCCACGTCAGTTCAAAACAGAAGTCTTCAGCAAAGGTGCACACTTTCAGCTGCCAGAGCAATCACTTGCACTTGTAAGCTCTAAAGATCCCTGTGAGCCATCCTTGGGGGATGAAGAGTGACTTCTGTTAATAAACTCAGCAGCTGTTTGATGATAGGGACAGGAAGGTAACAGTTGTATCTGCCTGCAGAATTCCTGTGTGTGAAACAATGGAGGAATGAAGGCTTCTCAGCAAAAGAATGGTTAAAGTTTTTTTTTTCAGCACAGGTAAAACTATTTTGTTTCCATAGCTTTAGCTTTGAAAATTGCTGAAAATGTGTAAATAATACATTCAGCCTGACTCTAATATTTGATATTTAAAGTTTCAGGTCAGCCATAAAATTTAGCAGAGCAACTGAAAAAAAGGTTTTATAGTAGGAAGTGGGGATAAACAGAGGAAACTTGCTAAGATGATAATGGCAAAAAGCAATTATGTGACTCTAGGTGATAGTAAATATGATTTCAGAAATCATACAGTTAAATAAATAAAGGAGGTAGTGGATGGTTGAAAAGAATCCAAACAAATATAAGTTCTTCATCTACATTAAATCTGGTAATGTATTCCTAAATAGAATGAAAAGTGTTAGAGTTTAAAGGCTTTTGGAAAAATAATCGTTCCAGGCTTAAGGGAACTCTTTCCAGGACAGTACATTTTCATGGAAGGGGGATAGGTGGTGGCTGAGTGTCACGTGCAGTTACTCACAACTTGGTGGTAACTTGGACTGAATGGGCCTAATCTTTGCTGTTACACTTTTTAATATCCACTTCCATTGGAACAGTGAATTCTCTGTGAAAAAAGCATAAACTAAGAAGATAGACTGGCAATTTTTCAGGCCACTCTCTTTTTAAGAAAGTGGAAATAAATTCCTTGTGCACAAAGCCTGAGCTTTGTAACTGTGTGTGTGAAGTACTAAATAAGTCATCCATTGTGTTATGTCCAAGAGAAACCAAGCTTTGCCAGAAAACACCCCCAGCCTAGCCAGGTCTGTCTGTACCTATTTCACAGGTCATTGGTCCTATCCTTTTCCTGTTGTACACCTCTGTAGGTAAGTGCTTGGGCTTGTCCTAGGCTTGACTACCTATAGTGACAGGCTCCATACACAGCAAGGACATAAAATTGGGTATTTCAGCCTTGGAAGAAATAGTCCTACTTGTTTTTCCTCCCTTCTCCTGGTGGATAGAGCAAATAAAAAGTGGGGAAGTTTATGCAAATACTGGCCCAGTCCTTGATGGTTTTCCAGTGTTTTGCACTGTGTGCTGATGAAAAACTACACACAGCTTGGTGCCTTTTGTGAAGCAGCGTTTCAAGGGCACTTTTGTCTTCTTGGGCGCACAGAGGCTGCAGTGGTGGTGTGTAGTTCCGGAAGGTTTGCTGAGCTATATCCTTGTAGCTTTTGACACCAATACTGGCTGGGGAACAGCCAGTGGGACAGCAGCTCTTCGGGAAGGGATAGAGGTTACTGTGGATCTCCGGCTGAACATGAATTGGCAATGTTAAGCTGTTGCACAACAGAAAGGAAAAAAAGGAAAGCACGGTATTGGGCTGCATATGGGACCACAGCCTGCAGGGAGCAATCCCCACGTTGGTGAGCGCTCAGCCGGAGTGCTGTGTTCAGTTCGGAGCACTGCTCTTGAAGAAAACTTTGACCACTTTGGATGTGGAGAAGAGGGCAGGAAAAGTGACCAGAGATCCATAGGACATACTCCAGGGGGAAACCCTGAAAGGGTTACATTTTCTGTGCCTAAAGAGGAGCAGCCTGCTGAGGAGTGAGTAGGAGAAAGGCAGGTTTTCAAGCGCAGATAGCACAATACAGGCTGTTGCAAAGACTGGGCCAGTAATCTCTTTTCTGTGCCGTGGACAGAGAGAAATGGATCTAAAATGAAACAAGGAAGATGAAGTAAACCCTATGAAAGTTTTATCCACAAAATAAGCTGCCAGTGGATCTTGTGGAGTCTCCATCACTGGAAGTGTTAGGAATGACTTTAATAAACATGACCAGAATGTATCTGACTTTAGCTCACGGTGGGAGGTGGATTACATATCTTTCCTACCATCCCTATGATTTGACGGTACTGGTGATAATACTACTCATGGAATTATTTTAATGACAGACATTCTTTCTAAATTCTGGTTGTAAAGATCTCTGCAGAGTGGAATGCCTTTTGCTGAGGTGCAGGAGGCACTTAATCATCATATAATTTCCTCATTTTGAAATGTTCCTTAAATAAGGCATAAACAGCTGGCTTTGCATTTCAGCTCAAATATCATTGTCCTGAAATACTTGGGGACATCACTTTGTCAGCTGGCACTTGACAGTCCATCCTAAATCTGAAACATGTAATTGGATTCTTCAGATGAAATCCGAGTTTCCTTTGAAGTCGTGGGGGGTAAAAACTTCACTTTCATAGGGTAAAAACTTCACACTGAGGACAGGGTGATGTCCACTTGTATGTGCTTAGCTTTACTGTCCTAGGTGGGCCTGTTGTTCTCAGGACAAGGATACAAGGAGTGGGTTGTAAGAGCGTGTAACCTCTGCTATGACAAACATTTGGCTGCAGAACGGGGCCTTTGGAGTTCTTGTGTGGGTGATTGAGAGCTTGCAATAGGCATTACACGAGGTGAATTAATATTTTTTCTTTTTGTTTCAGATAATGTGAACGAAACTAATTTACACCATCTGTTCTGAAACAGACAGTATAAAAGCACCATCCATTTTTTTTGTTTAATGTTTCTTTTGGTAATACTTTAGGCACTCTGTATTCTCTTTAGTGTAATGTAATTTCTTCCCTTTTTCTCATTGAGGAGAGGGGTGTTCTCCCCCCAGATGTATTTTTATTGCCAGTGGCCTTTAGTTTGCATTTAGCATTCAGACAACTATAGCTGCAAGTTGAATGTTTCCCCAGCTACTGGATAATCCCTCTTGATGAAATGCATGCAGGGAAGTCTCCGGGTGCTATGGATTGGAGTAGTTCGGTTGGAAATACTCTAGCTTTGTTTACGCCAGTGCTAATTCAGAGCAAGTTCACTGGTCACAGATTTAGAGTAGGTGATAGTCAGAACAGGCCATCCTAAAAAAGAGATCACATTGATGCAGAAGCTCAGTGTCAATCTCAGAGCTGAGAGTTAACTTTCTGTGCCTCACAATGCGTTGCTGCATTTCACATCCAGATTTCTTTGCAGGCTTTTCTTTACTGTGCCACGATGTGCCATGTGTAGGAATTGCATGTGTATACCTGAGGCTAAAATAAGCACAAACCTCAGACTTTAGGACCACCAATACATCAGTTGTTAATAACCTTACAATTTTATTATGCTAACACTAGAAACATAATTAAATTGGGATGATTTAAAACTGCCATTAAAGGGAACAAGAAGGAGGAAAGCAGTTTCATCCTCACAACATCATGTTTTCATTGACCTACTTAGAGTAGGGAAGAAAATGTGTCCCTTCCCATTACAGCAGAATAGGTTTGTTCAGCAATTTTATAATGCAGCTGCACGAGAGAAGACTGGATTTCCTAACCACTCCAGGAAGATTTGGAAAGGAGAGTAATGTTATTTCACACACTTAGGACTAAGATGTGTAAGTTCCGTCCAAGCTATAATGTTATTAGTTTAATCAATTTGGCAGAAAGTGCTTAGAGTAAAAAAAAAAAAAAAATACTTGTATTCAAAGGTGAGAGGAAAAGGGCAGTGCTTGGGCTGCAGCTGTGCAGAGGGACCTTCTGTGGGCAGTGCTCATGGGGTAGGCAGCACGTGGGGTTTGGGGTGCAGCCCTCCTCCTCTAGACTTGGGCATTAATGTGGTATTTAATGTTTGCTGTCTTAGGTCTGAGTTAATAAACCATCTTTATCTGAAAATAAACACCTGCAGCTAGTCCTTTCTAGGCTGCTCAGGTCACATTCCTCCACAAGGTGTTGTTGGTAATTTAGTATTGTCGGAGGCATTAGTCACTGCCGTAGTAGCTTAATAATGTGCGGTAGGAGCCAGCTGGTAATTAACAAATTAGAGATATCATCTACATTTTCCTGAAATATTTCAGATGTAGCAAAAATAATTAAAAGGAGAGTGCTTCAGGTGTTAAAAGCTATTACGTATGTTTAAAACATCTCACCATATTAGGAAATCATTCATTGTTTTAAAGGTCAGCTACGCCTCATCTTGCTACTGTCTCAGGATTCTGTAATTCACACCGAAGAACTATGAAGTAGGGAAAGGGCCAGACTCCTGTCTTTTTCTTTAATACTTCAATTCTGCATCATTTAGCAAATTCATGCCAATGCCTGACTTCTGTGCCTGTTTTTAGGAGTGGCATGACTTTTTAGGTCTCAGCTGCTCTCTTTTGCACTTAACTTCCTTTCATATTAGAAGTGTCTTGAATTGGAAGCTTGTGTTTATGTGTGTGATGGAAAGATGAAATTGACTTGTAATTGAAGCTAAGGAGAGAAAAAGTTAACGCAAATTGTATGAAACTGCAGCACTGGGACAGACACCACAGTATGAATGAAGGTGATGATGGGTTTCATTATGTAGTGTAACTAAAATATGCTGGTATGCACAAGCTTGCTTTAACTCACTTGGCATCTCCATATTCTATCACCAGATGGTGACCAGCAGTTTCAAACTGAGATGCTCTCAATTACCTATGCGTGATGGTTGAGCGGTAGTATACTTTGATACGTCTCCCATCCATGCTGCTTCAGCCCAGTACTCCTTGATCCTCCTGCAGCCTGACTCCAGGACTCGGCTCTGAGTATCGCAAGCCTTTGACTCTGCTTTTTCTCTGGGGCAGGATCTGATCTGAGCACTCTGAGGCAGACGAAGCAGGGAACAGAGCAAGCAATCGGAGGAGCATCATTTCTACGGGTAGGGTGTGGTGTTATCTGTCTTCATGGGGAGTGCTTGGGTACTGGCAGTGGCTTTGAGAAATAAGATTTATGTTTGAAAACATTCTTCTTGGAGATTAAAAAAATGCTTTTGAAAATGTGGCTGGGTGCTCTTTGATACTCAGTGCAGAGTTTTTGTCAGACAGTAACAGTTTGTGTTCAAGCTTTGAACTCATGGTACAGATGCAAGCAGCTGTACAATATAATGAAAAGCAGAGGAGAATCTGCCCTGTAAACCTTTGCTCTTTGCTACGTTTAGTCACCTCCACATTGATGGAAGAGCACTGGGAATTTCAAAGCATGTGTTTCTGAAGCTTACGAAAGAAAAGGAATTCCTTATGCAATTTCTCTTAAGAGTTTTAGCCTCTTAGAGTCAAGCTGAGGTGTTTTGAATGCTTCCTAATACCTTTTAGTACTAAAGCACAGAGGATAGAGGTAGAAAAAGGCTGGTAAGTTATTCACACAACACTGCTAACAGTGTATACTTGTTTTGTGCACGCTGAATTCTCTTTTGTTGTTCTGGGTGGCTTTTGCCTGGGGTCTTCCTGGTAGCTTTGTACTGACTGTTGCCTCAGCAGAAAACTTTCCCTGTTTGTACTGTATAACAGTAGAGCATGAAAGCGCAGGCAACACTGAGTCACATAGCATGCAGACACAGTGAGAGACTGGTGCTGCTGCCTGCACCCGGGCTGGGTGAGAGCTGACACCTTGAGAGGGCAGGCAGAAACACAGGAACACGCCAGCCTTTACCTGCGATCCCACAGCATGCTGAGAACCGGCCTCACATGTCCCAGCCTGGTGCCAGCAGCACAGCAGGCACGTTTTGCACATTTCCTGCTCCCTTCACTGTGCACACCGAGGAAGGAGCCTGTTGAATGTACCACTTTTCTGGTTTTGTTGGTATTCCTGGATTTCCCCCAGGGCAGCGGAAGGGCAGGGTGTAGGGGTGATCTTACCTGGTTCTGTCCCAGGCTGTGGGGTGGCAGCTTGGCAGCACACACAGGCCTGGCAGGACTCCTGGCATCCACAGCCCAGACATGGCTGGGCAGTCTCACCTGCATACCTCTCCCAGTGACAGAACAGTGTTTCCTAGTGCAGGAGTTGTTTCTGCTGCCAGGGCCTTGCAGTTCATCCAGGGATTACAAGGCACATCAAATTTTACTACAGTTTTCATCCCCCTGAAGCCCTTCATATACACAAACAATTACACAGACTTCATAATGATTATGGCCTCTTAAACCGCTATATAAATATTGGTGCTACATTTTTAAAATTATTTTTTACCCTTTGTGTTAATTCAGTTCATGACCTTCACACTTCAGGTTTTAAAATGCCATTCCACTACATTCCATAGAAGACTAGACTGCTGTTGAGGGGAATGAAAATAACTACCATAGCAAGGGGAAAAAAAAGTTTCATTTCTCCAATCTGGTACAGTTCATGTAATCATGGAAGGTAGGTGATGTCTTTAGTACCTGTCACTCCTTTGTACTGATGCTTTCAAAATATTTGGACACAAGTCATGGAGCTTTCTGTTCACCTGGGAATGAAGAAAGACATTCAGTCTAGATGTCCTTAGTTGCTGCTTTTCTCACATTATGCTTTGGGTTAGTATTTCTGCAAAAAGGCTATACAGAAATCCCAGAGCAATTTAAGCCTCTAAGATTTCTCCATTCTGTAGTTTATTTTGACAAAATAATAGCCATATAGCTCTGTATTAGTGGATTATTGTGATACTTGGATATTGCTTTCAAAACACTGCATTTCAGTACAGTTGTTCAAAAACAAACTTGATACAGGTAAAATATATTATTTGCTGTGTTCTTTTTATTCTGAACAAATTTATAACTTCTAACTATCATTTTCTGGAAAAAAGGCTCCTTACTTTTGACACATTTTGTTCTGTGCTCTTTTTCTCCACTGTTTAAGTCAGAATTAGGCTGCCCTCTTCATATTTTATTTTTATTTGATATTTGGGAAGCAATAAGCTAACTTATGTGTTCTGTGTTCAGTCTGGATGAGTGAGTGATTCCACAAAGACTGCTGCTCACTGGCTGATCACTGCACTTGCAATTTACTTTTACTGTCAAAAATGCCGAATCCCCACAGCTGAGCAATTTGGTTCCAAATGCAGATGATTAAGCTGAAGACCCTTTTTTTTCTAGTTTTTGGCACTGATAAGTGAGGTTCAGGAGTCCCCACCAGGGCTGTATGGGCAGTAGTAGAAATTCTGGAGAAGCTGTGAGGAATTTTCGTTGAGTTTGGGTGTGATCTGCTGCTAAGAGTTGTTCAATGCTCTACTTACTCCATGCTTACAGAAAACATTTACTTTTATTTCTGACAGCAAAGCAAAATGTCATTCCCAGCCACTCCCTAAATGTCTTCTCTCAGTAAAACAAAACAACAGGTGACTAGATCTTGAAGTGTCATATGTGACATATTTGGCAGTTGTTTTCTGCTTCTTGATAGTGCGGGGATATGACCTTGAGGTCATCGCAGCTGCTCTGGCCACCTCTCTGCTCACTGAAATAAAGACTGCCTGGTTTAGTCATTACTATTTGCTGAGACTGCTTTTACATGTGCATTTACTCTGTTTAGAGGGTCCCAAACTCTGCTTGTAAAGGTCTGTGTTGGCATCTTGCAGCGAGAGTTTCCCTGCCCATGGGAACCCAGGCTTGTGGATGTATGTTTTTGAAGCAAATGGTTGTGGTGATACGTGCAGGCTTATCTGCTCAGCCGTTTCATCTGAATGGAGCCTTCCACGATGAATTGACAGGATGAAAAATTCAGTCCATCCTGTTTAGAATTACATGTGTTTATTCAGTCCTTTGTTAAAGCTGGTGCTGTTATTCATGCATGATTTTTGCTTCCATGTAAGTTTTATTATACTTTGATCTCCTGTAACACCCAACAAACTTTTAAAAACCACTTACCCAGAAACCATTGTTTCACTGCAATTATAAAAGAACATGCATATGAATCACAAATGAGAATATTACCCAACACGATATTCCTAGAAACAGGAGAGCACTTACATGCAATGCAATTCATTAATCATTTATAAGGAGTCAGTTATTAAAATGATTTTTTTTTTTTTAATACTCTGGATTGTGAGGATGTGAAAAGCCTGCTCACTGAGGATGTTTACGGGCTTATGAAAGTTTCTTCAGTTTCCATCCTCACATTCTTGCCACAGATTCAAAAAGCAAGAGCTCAAATATAGTAGTTTGGGTGACTCCAGGTTAAGGTAGCTCTAGACTATGAGTATATATGTAAGCATGTGTGTATACACATAAGTAGATACATGTGTACAGATAAATCCAACAAGCTTTTGTCTTTAAGAGACGTCCACAGTGTGCTTGGTACTTCTTAATTTCTACAGAACTTCTCATGATCAAAGACTTTGCCTGCTGAGACACTTTCATGTTTAGGGTCTGTGGTCATCTGTGGTTACAAGCAGACCTCTCAAATGAACAGAAGTCAGATAAATCTCGGATAGCTGATAGCTGAGCTTCACAGGGCTTTATCCTGGGGTTGGCTTTAGACATACACACTTACAAATAATAGGAGAGGGACAGAGAAGGGAAGGCAAGGCAAGGCAAGGCAAGAAAAGTTGTTTTGAATTGCCTGTGAGAAGGTGTAGTGCCCCACTCCCATTCAGACATGGGACATGTGTCAGCAGACAGCAACATGAGCTCCCCTCTGTCCCTTCCGCGGGCTGGTGGGATGTGCTCCAATGCCAGTCACGAGCTGCAGAGCTCGCTTAGCACCACACTGCGCCCAGTGATGATGCACAGCATTTTAGCAGCTGCTGAAGCTGAACCCAACTCAGAGCTGCCTTGTACCTGCACAGCTCAGGGAGGAAGCAGAGAAATTGGGGTCTGTCAGTCATGGCCCATGGAGACATTCCTGGACAAATGAAAGTGGTAGAATGGGAGACCTTTCCAGCACAGGGTCTGGTCTGACTCCTGCTTTTGGAGCAGAAATATTATCATTAAGAATTCTGTTACCACTGGACAGAGATGCAGAGCACTCTTCCCTGGGCATCTCTTCCTCAGCTCACCTGCTTTGGAGGGGAAACAGGGCGGGCTAGGGAAGGGACCGGCTGCAGAATGCAATTGTTTTGAAGCAGCTTTGCACTCCATTAGTAGAATGAAGGTATAGTCCTGGTCTTTTAATTTCCCGTGTTGATGTAGGCAGCAAATCAGTTAGATGTGTTGGGGAATTATTTGCCAGGTCTGATAACTTAGCTTTTAAATAAAGAGCAGGACTTTCCAAATATTGCAGGAAGTGGCAAAAGCAGCAGGAGAGAACAGATTAGACACTTGTAAACTGTCCTTTTTTAAATGCTAAAGTTTGGGCAAAAGAAACTGCCATTTGTCTAGGAGGAAAAGTCTGTGCAGCAAATAAGTTGGTTCCCACCTAAATCCCTTCTACTTGTCATGCTGGAAAATGCAGCAGTTGTGATTCCTGTATCAGTATTTAAAATGACAAGCATTTTAAATGAGTTTGTCTTGTGAAACTTGGCTAGAAGTATTACATCAGTGGGATGATACCATGAGATCTTTACAATTTAAACCAAATGTCTTTTGGCTGTGATGCCATCCTCAGCCCCATTGTGGTGAATACCCCACGTGGCTCATGCTCTGTGCTTTCAGATCATTCTGTAGTGATTCTTCCATTTCTCCCATTTTCATGACCCCTCTGAAAGCCGAAGTACTGTATGTATGTGCCGTTCACAGACTCTCTGGTTGAGGAGTGATGAGAGAAAGGCATTCCCTCTTGTTTTCACCTGGCTAGCTGCATTCTTGAATAAACTGGATGGTGTGGTTGTGGGGCAGGGTGGGGAGATGGTCTTTGACAGAGACCAAGATGAAGATATTCCAAGATGACTTTGTGCTTTAGCTTTCGTCATGGGATGAAATCCCAAAAGAGATCAGACTGTCTGAGTATTAGGAAAGGAATCCCCCACTCTTCTGACAGCTACTGCCCTCTGCCCTAATGGCTTTTTGGAAAGTACATCCATTCATTCATAAATGCATTCCTTTTTCACTCATTAAATAACACTGTTTATGCCCTAGAAATATTGGTGGCAGGAGACAGTGCATTACATACATAAACTTCCCATGGCTTTAAACGCAATATTACCTTTTGTGTCTTTTTTCAGAGATGCTGAGCATCTCTAACTCTGAAGGCCATGGGAAGTCCACATGGCAGTCACACATTACTCTCTTTACCAGGTATCTCCTGTTTTGTTTTCAATGCCAGACCTTAGTACTTGCAATTCAACTGTTTATTGAAGGTGAATTCTTTATCTTCTGTCTCCTATTTATCAAATCTTGTACTTGTAATTTATCCTTGTTTCATGGTGTCGTATGCATGATCCAGAACAACAGTTCTTTGGACCCTATAAAAAGTGGATGGGTAGAATGGCTCAAAAAATAATCTGCACTGGAAATCTTATTAAAAGTGAAATTCAACTAGTTATTACAAAATTGACAATCTGATTCATTCACCTGTCCAGGGCAGAATGGAAGGTCAACTAAAATTTGAACTCTTGGTAAGGAAGTGTCACTTCATATTAGTGTAACAGGCACTCCAAAGATAGGATCACACATTACTGAAGGTGAGAGGTGCAAAAACCCACTTACAGACATAAAAGCAACATCCTGTACAAGTAGGGTTATTGAATAGAACGTTGGTATTATAATCTCTCAAATGACAGCTTTATCTGACTGTAATTCATCATGAAGTAGAGTTTCTGTTGTGTCAGGAGTTCTCTTGACCTGATGCAAGAACTTTACAGCTTAACTTTATGACCTCAGGAAACTGAATGGGTTATCATGGTCCTAAATGTAGTCTTTCCCAGCCTGAAGATACTAAAATTTTTGTTATACCCACTATTTATTACACAATGGAAACTTAAAAATTCTAAAATTTTGTTTTTCTGTCATAGCTTACATGCACAATTGGAGTGAAGTGTCTTAAGGGTGTCTTATTGCAAGCTACTTGTTTGTTGGTTTTTATTTTGGAGTTAGAGAAAATGAGTTAAGCTCTTAAATCTTCACCAGTTTTCACTTCATTGGAGTTGTTCTGAGAACTGTAAATAGTACTTTCAGAAATTAGTTCCTAGGTGGGATCTTTTTTGTCCTACGTCAGTCACTGCAGAAACATTTTAGGTCTGTCCAGTGAATTAGGAGAGGAGACTTCAGTGCCGAATGCTCTTTGTAGTCACGCGGATAGATCTGAGGTACAGTCCTGACCACGGTGTCATCACATGGCTCTGGAAACGCTCATTTGCTTCCTCAGTTCTCAAAGGAACTATTTTGTTCCTCTTTCTCCAGAGGCTGGTTTGTGTGAAACCTGCTCCAGTATCCCTTACAGCATGCTGATAGGATTGCCTGTTGCTTGTCCAGGGATCCTGTTTCTTGCAGCTATTCTGAACATGCATCTCAGGTTTCTTTTCAATCTGCTGAAATACGACTGTGATAATTTTATCTCGACAGCCTGTACGGCTCCACTAGTATTCAAGCGTCAGCCTGACTGGCTGGGGGTTTCAGGCACATGACCTTGGGAGAGGTACAGACTATTCAAGCTGTGAAAGCCTTCTCTGTCAGGGCAATGTGCATGTGCATGTGTCTGGTATAGCTTTGTAAGGCCATGACAGACACAAGAAACTGTCCTTCAGTGTCTGTCACTGGCCAGACTGGCCGCAGAACGGTTTTACTGGGCTTGTCCAAGTTCATCTGGCAGCTCTGCCTGCTCTCTGCTTCCCTCCTGGTGTTGTTTTACTGCCTGTTTTCAGCTCAGTGGAGGGTAGTTGATAGTGTAGTGTGTGATAAATAAAATATGTAAATTCCTGACTATGTAATAGATTGGTGGCACCGCCAATTAGGAAAGTTGCCCAGCAGTTCCCATTATAGTACCTTATTTTTCAGAGTATTTGTAAGACTTCTAATGTTTGAACTGAAATTTTTCTAGCCAGCTGTTTTCCTCAGCCTGAGTATTTCTGAATATTTCAGCAGAAGTGATTCAGTAAGACTGAGAACAAGGCAGGCATAAAAATAAGTTGGGTTTCTTCATATTTGAAGAAAACCTTGAGTTATTTTCTTTGGTGTGCTTTAGTGTTCTTGTACACTGGAACAAGGATGTAAACTTCAGCAGCGCACATGATCTCTGCATGAGCAGTACTTCTCGTATTTGTCCCTGTGGAAATCTGCCTGCATTTGGCCTATACAGTAGCCCACAGGGGAAAATAAATCCAGAGCAGCTAATACATGTTAAGAACCAGTTGCAGATGAAGATCCTTGATGGAACCAGTCTCTCTAGAGGTGCTGGAGAGCCTCCAAGTGTGCTCATGGCACCCAAGTTGTTCCTTGGTCCTTGAGCAGTTGTCAGGGTTTCTGCTGTATTTGTCTTCATGTGGATTCAGGTACACAAGTGTGTACTGAGAAGTCAAATATTGTACCTGTAAGTCTTGCAAAGACAAAGAGGGCAAAGCTGCAGCCTCGCAGGCAGCCTGAACTTTGACATCTCCAGTCTCTTAAACACTGAGGCTGCTAGAGCAAAAAACCACATAGCATTCTTGTTACTGAATTCCTCAGGAATAATTCTGCATATAGGGTGGCACTGTTCTTGTTTTGTGGAGTAAAGGTGATAGAACCTCCAGTTTCTTTGTAGTAATTACACTGCTTTGCATTCAAAACAAACTTGATCGAGGATCCCGAAGGACTCTGGTCTTCCCCATCTTTCTCACATGAAGTATGCATAGCATCTACGCTTCTGGCAGCATTCTGGTAGGGCAGGCGGGGAGCGGGAGAGAGGCTCTTCTTGTTCTCGGACAGCACTGTCTCATGGGAAAGAAAGTAGCTTACATTCTAAGTTCATTTCCATTTTGGTTTATGAAGAGCTGCTTTTCAAAACTTCTGGGTTTTACCATACTTCCAGCCCTTAGCTGAACAGATGTCAGAGGGAAAAAGACAAACAGGAGGAAAATAAATATGTGAACATTTTGAAACCTTTGTTATGGCGCATTGGCCAGTACTGAGTAGAAAATAATCCTGCTGTCATCAGTGTGTTTGATGTTAGGATTACACCTCTGTTCAGCTCTGCATTTTTTGTTGTTGCTGTTCTCTTTTAGCAGTCTCCCTTTTCTTCAGAAAGAGCCTTTTGATTCAATGTCTGTTTTGTTCAGTGTGGTAAGATGAATGTTATTTCCTTCTTAGTAAATGCCCCATGCTTACTGTATTTTATTCATGAGTAGATTTGCTTGAGATCAATGTGAATGTTGCATGGTGGGGTTAGCAAGGAGTTAATATTTTTTACCAAGTCCATAATACTTCTGGATGCATTTCTCTGTTGATCCTCCAATCTTCTTTCATCTGCCTAAATAAGTTCTTTATGATGGAAAATAACTTCGCAATTTATAATGGTGTGAGATCACTTTCCCCTTAAAAGATCATCTTTATATAGTCCTTCTTGCTTTCAGACTCACTGCTCCTGCTCCAGTTTCCTCTCTGGTAGTAATGGTTTAAGATAAATAATAGGCAAAGTTTGCAGGAAATCGTGTTTTTTTACAAACTCAACTTCTACCTGATGAAAACATGAACAAAATTCTGGCAAATGGGAGTCGTAGTATCTTAAAGAGAGGTGTAAATCAACAGGTCCTCCCCTCAGTTATCTGTAAAAACAAGGCTTTGGGATTTTTTTCTGATAACCTTCATAAGATTTTCTGTGTTTGCTTGTCATGCATTTCACTTTACTGGACCCCATGTTTCTTGACTGCTCAATGAGAAATGTCCTGGCCAAGGCATAAAGAGCATGGTGAGGGTATGAGTATATCTCAGTGACTCCACTCTACAAACAGTTTCCAAAGTTATAAAATAATTCACCAACTGGACAATTAAAAATACCATAGCTGAGTGGTTCATTAAAGAGCCTTTTATTAATGTGAGGCAGATTTTCCCACATGTTTGGAAACAAGTAAAAAGAAGACATCCTACATCCCAGCAATTTATTCCAGACAAAGATTGCCTTCCTGATGTCTTTAGGGAAACCATCAGTTTCATATACTTTAATTTGTGTCATGACCCACAGGCCTTGGTATAGCAATGTATTAAGGGGTTCAGAAAGTTGTGCTGAACTCAGTCATTATTTCAGTTTAAATCCTACCTCAGTGAATGGATTTCCAGCTGCTTAGACAAAAATATTTCCATTAAGACAGGGGAGTAACTGGTAAATTCCATAGATAAACATATTTCCCATGTAATAATGCAGGAAAATTGTTAACTTCATGTTACAAAAAGGAAGAGTGCTGAACAGCATGAGCTGATGTGCAGATACCAGCAAATGTGAGTTTATATTGCTGTTGCAAGTGGTTTCGTGTGTACAGAAATAACTGCTGTGCAGGCCAGGCTGGGTGCCAGAGTCATCTTCTCTGCTTGTATGGTGCTGAGGTTGCCAGCACTTACCCTAAAACTGACGTAGCTGTTGGCATAACCGAGACTCGCAGCGTTTGCTTTGATGTCTGAAATACAACGCAGTGTATAGGCGACTTCTTTACAAGAGGAGCAGCAGAGATACAAATCTTTGTGCCTGGGATGAGAAGCAGCAGCTGGGTGTTTGCTGGAGGCCAGAGAGGGGAATGGGAGAGCAGAGCACAAGCAGGATTTTTCTGTTGGTGTCCTGCCATTTCCCAGAGCCTTACCCACAGCATTTTGTTGGGGCCACAAAGTTGGTGAGGGGACTGCAGCACCTCCCGTATGAAGACAGGCTGAAAAATTTGGGACTGTTCAGCCTGGAGAAAAGAAGTCTGCGTGGAGGCCTCACAGCAACCTTCCAGTACTTGAAGGGTGCCTACAGGGAAGCTGGAGAGGCACTCTTCATCAGGAACTGTAGTGACAGGACAGGGACTAATAGGTACAAATTGAAAGAGGGAGAATTTAGGTTAGATATACAGAAAAAATATATAGATGGTGAAGCACTGGAACAGGTTGTCCAGAGGGGCTGTGGATCCTATCCCTAGAAGTGTTTAAGGCCAGGTTGGATGGGGCTCTGAGCAACCTGGTCTAGTGGAAGGTGTCCCTGCCTTTGACAGGAGAGATTGAAAGGAGGTGGTCTTTGATGTCCAACCCAAACCATTCTATGATTCTATGATTTTGTTTGCAAACAGAATTCAGGTTTCTGTGTACAAATGGGTTCAGAGAAGGCTTAAAAGAAAGGAAAAAAAGTCCCAGATCCAAAAAGATTTAAAATCTTGGCTGTGCAATTGGAAGTAAAACTCTGTGACAGTTACTCTCCAATCATATTAATCAAGTGGACTTTAAACAACAAAACCATTCTGATGATCAGCCGGGAAGTGGAGTTGGGATGTCAGCTCAAGTTGACTCACTCTACTGACACTAAACATAACTTTGGAGATGAGACTTTGCCTCTGGCTGCGTGATAAAGGAGCTAAAACTCCCGCTCTCAGATAAAGTATGTAGTTCTCAGGATATGTGATACCATGAGATGTGCTCCTCATCCCAGGAATTTGCATGTTACGCAGCAGAACAGAAAAAACAATATAGGCACTGTATGAAGAGATGAGCTAGAGCTCATTCATAAAAAGTGCCATTGCATATGTCATCAGTTAATAGGCAGCACAGCATATACCAAAACTACTTTGAAAAATACTGTGTTGTTTGAGCTTTTTCTTTCTAGCTAAAAGGTATTTTCAGTCCTTCTGCACTCAGGAACAGAAGCTAGTATTTTTTAGAGCATCTTTGTTTTCATACTCTCCTAGGATGTGTCCTACCTTATTACCACCTCTTTTCATTTGATAACTTCTGTTTGGAATTAAGGATACTTGAATGTAAAATACTGATTCTTAGAGAAGTTATTAAAACTGAAGTTTACCTTTCATGAGGCAAAGCAGCCTTTATGAGTTCTGTTTATGCATTGCCTTGGCTTGCCAAAGAGTTTTGTTTGTATATATCCCAGAGCATGGCAATTTTTTGGACAGGGATGATTTCTGTCTTTGTTTCTTGCTACAAGTGTATGGTCAATGTTAGCGAAGAAGGCCAGAGTTTGCCCTAATTGGGTCAGATTCTGGCTTCTGAGAGCAATTTTGTGTTCAGCTCATTAAAAAAAACCAGCACAGAAACAGTGAGTATAAAGGATATAATTTCTGTAAAAGTAGCTTTAGGTCTGAGCAACCTGGCGAGATTCTTGCTTATGGCTATGGAGGACGTGTATTTAAGATTGCAAGGAAATCTGCAATTCTTCCAGATAAATCAGCTGATCTGATTACCATTATTATTAATACTTTAGAGGGAAAAAGCTGATTTGGGAATGAGCTTTTTAAGCAGTGTGTCATTTTTACATCATCTTGGAAAGAGCTCTGGCATCCAGATTCATATATCTAGCTGAAGAGGTGGAGACCTCAACATACTAAATAACTCACTGACTGAGACACTCTGTTCTAGTAAACACATCCGAGAAATGCCTCTGGCACCAGGACAAACTGGGATGGCACAGCACGTGTCCATACCACTGAACTCAGTCTCTAGACTGGGCGGCCACAAGCAAACAGCCTGCTGGAAATGTCTCTGGACTCTGCAAACTCCCAAACTCTGCCCAAGAGCCCTCTGGAGGAAGGAGGGCTCTTTAGGGCCAAAACCGTGCCAGGGATGCTGTGGCGCTGTAGCAGTGCAGGCAACAGCTCCAGCTCTCGGGAGCATGTCCTTGCTGTGTCACTTACTAATATAGACACATTCTTATCAGGGAGATGGGACCAAATAAAGAAGAAGCCATGGTTTGGTTGCTGTCACTCTCTATTGTGTTGCAAGATGTGGTTATGAACCCTATTGAACGCTGTAATAGGTTATTGAATAACTTTGGGCAACCTGCCCCCCTAACAGCTCCTGAGTTAAGTTGGAACAAATCTGCCCTGGGAAAAGCCAGAGCCCAGCTTGACTGCTTTTCTACTGCTGGGCAGATTCTTGCTGTCAGCAGGGTTTTCCAAGGCACATTACACATTTGCTTTCGAAAGCCATGAAAATATTTGTGGGGAAATCTTGACATTGGATACAAAAAAGTTTGCCTCCTAGGACCAGCACTGTACTCGGTGTGCTGCAGTAAATCAGTGAAGCCCTAATTTCTGGCATTAATTTTTTTTTTCCGAATTCCTCTATAACTGGCATTCTGTTTCTCTGTTTACAGAGAAGTATTTTTATTGGTACCTTTTATTGGTACCTCAGTGTACATAACATGGTGATATTGCTGTGGTTTAAGTAACAACACATAGCTTTGTTGTCCCCGAGTTGCCAGATATTACAGATGTATGTGTGCAAATAGCTGAACAATCCAAATGGGAAAAATTTGGTTTTGGAAGGAGGCTGAGCTTCCAGGGCTTGTCAGCATCCATTCCAGTAGATCCAAATTGCGTCAGGATGTGCTTGTACGTAGATGCGTGAGAAATCACAGTCAGGAGGTGAATTGAAGGACTGGCACTGCACAGCTTTCATTCCTTTTCAGAGGAGTTTTCCTGAGTCGTGGCTGGGAAGGAAACATTTGTTCATATGCATGATACTAAGCAGACAATTCATTCCACGCAAACTGTTAAAATTAAGTGCCCAAAGTTTGCATCCATTTCTAACTGTAGTGTGAAGATCTGTTTGCTGGTTGCCCAGATGGTTGTTTTCAAATACCATAATAATAGGCATTGTGGGAAAGCTTAAATGTAGTAGAACTGCCCATCCTGTTTCCACCTGTTTCACTGATGATCACAGGGATGGAGCACCGCTCATATCAAGACAAGCTGAGAGAGTTGGTGTTGTGCAGCCTCGAGAAGACTCCAGAGAGACCTTGGAGCAGCCTTCTGGTACCTGAAGGGGGCCAGCAAGAGAGCAGGAGAGAGTGAGACTTTTTACAAGGGCATGTAGGCATAGGACAAGGGGGAATGGCTTTAAATTGAAAGAGTGTAGGTTTAGATTAGATATTAGGAAGAAATTCTTTACTGTAAGGGTGGCGAGACACTGGAACAGGTTTCTCAGAGAAGTTGTGGATGCCCCATCCCTGGCAGTGTTCATGTCCGGGTTGGAAGGGGCTGTGAGCAGCCTGGTCTAGAGGAAGGCGCCCTTGCGTATGGCCTGGGGGTTTTGAACTGCATGATCTTTGAGGCCCTTTCCAACACAAACAATTCTATGGTTCTGTGTTACCCACAGTATCCAAAGGCTTAAGGAAAAAATTCACTGCTGCGTAGGCCAGCTAAAACTGCTGAGCACTCTGCAGTTTAATCATAACGATAAACATAGTGACATTTTTAGGGAGGTAGATTTATTTCTTTTCTTGGAAATAAATTCTGTGCTGAGTAAGCAGGCTACTTCTGTAGTTTCCTTGGCATAAATCAGAAATTTGATTTGACATATATATGAGATTCATGCTTTGGGGTAAAGTTTCTAGTTTAATTTGCAAATATTTTCATTTTCCTTGGGCACAAGAATCCTTCTGCTCATCCTCTTTCAGTCTGGTAGTGTGGGAGCTTTGGTTTCCAGTTCAGTGTTCATAGTTTCGTGCTTCTATAGTTAACACTCCCATAGTGTGATAAAATGAGTTTTTGGATAATGGTGATTCTTCATGTAATTTGCCATCATTGGGTTTTTAAAGTCTCAGGCAAAGCAGAACTGTTGTATCCAGCTCAGGACTTGATCCACAGCCTAATATGGATGTAGAATGTCTCTGGCCTCAGCCTCTCTGAGCACGTTCAGAGCCTGCCAGGATCTCACTTTGGACTGTTTGCATGATGAATTCATCCTAAGCAGTAAACAAAATGTCGTTAATGCTCTAAATAGTCTGCCCTATTTCCTGGGTTCTCTGTGGTTCGGCTGTAATTTAACTTCAACAACATGATCTTTTTCAAATCAGAAATTTAGTGTTTCAGCTTTTTGTTGCATCTGTGCAGGGACATATAGCTGAACTGTGGCACTGTGAAGCATCTGTTTTGCTTAAAAACTAAACTTTGAAGATCATTTTAGTTCTTCTTTAATGCTGCTATTGTTCCGGCATTTAGAAATTAGCTGCTTGTAAAATTTACCCTGAGAATGATGTTGTAAATGTAGTGCTGTCATGCTAGAAAGAACTGAGCAGTTCGTGGGTAGGACATCAGTAGTCCTGGGCAAGCAGCTCCGAGTGGCCCTGTCGAGCAGGGGGTGGGAGCAGATGACCTCCAGAGGTCCCTCCCAACCCCAGCCACTCTGTGCAGCTCTGTGACACAGTTCAGTTGCTGCCTCCATGAGGTTGCTCCTGTTCCTGTGAGAGGAGCAATCTGAGCATGGATGTCAACCACTTACTTAATTTTTCCATTGTTTATAGTTGTAGAAAGTAAATTAAAACTCAAAATCTCTCTCTTGTGGCATTGCCTCCGAAGGAAACCTTGGATCTGCATTCTCTGACTGTGGTGAGTGGTCATATGGGTCAACTGGTAGTGGGGGATCTGGACATTGCACAACAGCCCACCTCAGTGGTTTTAAAAAGTAATATTATCTGTAAGAAAAGTCCCGTGGTCCTAGGACGTAAACCAGTGTGTTCCAATTTCTATAAAAATATAGTCCAAATAGAAGAAAGAAGGCATTCCCTCTGAAATGTTATTTCTGGCCCTTGTTTGTTTGGGTTAAATGGAAGGTCTAGAGGGAAGAGACTTGTTTCTCCATTTTACCCAATGCCCTTGAATAGGAGGGATTCTCTTGCTAAGTTTTGTCTCTGACAACTACAGCTGGGAATCAATTCACTAGATCTCCCCACTTGTGCTCCAGTGTATTGAACCTGAGAGTCATTGAAGAATTACACAAGTTGCTTTTTTTTTTTGGAGGTCTGAATTACGTTCAGGGAATTGCTGGCCCTTCCCAAACAGTAAGAAACTCTTCCCTAATTTCATATGGCTGATCTCTGACCGCTGTTAATCATGTGCTTTAAGTATTGTAGTTGCTTTCCTTGTCGTGGAATTAGTGACCACCAAGCCCTGTTGGTGTCCTCAGCATTTCATTTGTAATGGCTTTGGAGTCATTACCCAATCTACTTAATTGCTAGCAAGTTCAAATGCAAAGAGGGGATAAGCTGGCCACCACCAACCCAACCCAACCACCACCACTACTCAGAGAGTAAGAGTTCAGACTGGAAAAATCTACGTATATTGTTATGATTGAGATAGAAATTGTGTTGTTTCTGCTGCTATCCCCAACAGAATTATCCAAGTTACTGTTTAGAAGATGGGGCATGTAGGGGGTGGTTCGTATGAAACTCCATCTGTGGAAAAGAGTTGATCAGCTCCTGAAGATTGAATTATTTGGTACTGCATTTGGTGTTCAGGTTTTTTTGAAACTTAATGGATCTCAGATAGATCTAACTAAATCTTAGACGATTTCTGCCATTATTTCATTCTTTCCTGTTGTAACTCTAGCCCCAGACTAGACACCACTGAACATACAACATTGCCAGCAGATAAATACTTAAAAGAGGGACCTAGTTTACTGTGAGGACTGTAAGACACTCCTGAAAACCAGCAGAAAAAAAAGTATAAAAAAAAAGTAAATGTATTTGTCTGTGTAGTCCTTACAAATGGCAAAGTAGTTCTTGGTTTTATCCAGCCATTACTGAATTCTTCTGTAGCACTAGGGATGCCCATAGTGTTGTAAGTATTTTTCTTTTGTTCTCAGCAATGGTCTTGTAAACACATGGGTATGTGCTTTACTCTGTTCAGGTAATTAACTCTGCTAGTACAGAAGTGCTCAAATGCCCTTCCTAAATGTCATGTTTTGTCCTCAGTTTCCTTAAATTAGAAGATATTTATTTGGTACTCTCATTCACTAACCAGTTGGAAATGAAAATAAATAATTTTCTCATTTTTAACATCAACTTTAAGGGTTTGGTTTTTTTTCATAGGCTAGGATTTGGGGCTCTAGCACAGCCTTGTATATGCTTGAATGGTCTTACAGGTTAAATAGACCAGGTCAGTTGAATATTCAGTGTGCAAAGCTACATTTACCAGTCCCTTAAGTAAGATGACATCTTTGAAAAACATAGATAAGGTGGTTTTGTAATTCAGTCTTTTCTCTTGACAGCATACTTTTAAAGGACAAAATAAATAGGTGATTAAGGAAAATGGTTTCTGACCAATGTTCAGCCTTGGAAAGCTTCTTACTACCCTGCCTATGAATGAGGAGGGTACCAGGGTTTATCTGCTTGGAGCGCACACACGCACCTCCGCCTCCTCATAAATCTGCTGCTCGGTAGGTCGGCTCCCTGGGAGCTGGATCCGTCTCCGTGGGGCTGTGGGACTGGCAGGGCTGTGTGGCGCCCTGGCTCTTCCTCTGTCGTGCTCTGAGTCTGGTGTGCTACAGCTCTTACCTTGCCTTGACCCCCTCCTCCCTCCCACCGTGCCCGGAGGAGATCTCCTAGCTGAGATTTCGGAACGTTTTGGTCCTGGCTGGATCTTGCTCGCTTGGCAGCAGTAAGCCAGGGCAGACCCACAGCTGGCTCCAGCTCTCCTCACCGCCCCGGGCTCTGCAGGCAGGCAGGCAGATGCTCCTCGAATCGATGCAGGCAATCAGGAGACTCCCCTGCAGTATTTCGGCAGAAAGAATCCACACTCAGCTGCACTGGCATGCTGGAGAAGCCTTTATACCACCATTTTGCATACAAATAAGATTTTACTGGTGGGGGAAGACATACCTGGTGTGGGCTAAGGGGCTGCTGCGCAGGGCAGTGTCCAGCTCCGGGCACTAAAATGCCCCGTGCCTTTTTGGATGAGGGATGTTGGATCACCTACCAACTCCTGTGCTGGGTGTGTGTGGAGAGCAGGGTGGGCATGGTGTGGAGGGAGAGGAGCCTTGCTTGTGTTAGATGCTGGGGCACTGGCAAAGTGTGTGCCTGAGATGGGGAACTGGATGTACTTTCTGTGTCCACTAATATAACAAGCACAGCAAGAGTTGTTTGTTGAGTTGAGTTGAGTTGAGTTGGACAGTGTTTTCCATAGGTGGCCAGTACCCACACCAGTCATTTTTTTAACTTTCTGTGCAAATTGCCAAGGACTGACAGAAAATAAATTGAAGCGAAGGATGAGTTGTAGCACAAACCGGTGAAACGCCGTTTCAAGTAACTGTTTGAAGGCTTGTTTTAGTATCTTGAAAGGAAGCAGGAATTCACGTGTTTTATTTTTAGCTTGCAAGGGAAGAGTTATTTAATGTTTCTTTATATCTCATCTCTGAAAATGTTCTCACTGAGGCAGGATCTGAAGTCCTGGAGCTGGTTAACCCAAGAATTGCCTGCCTGCGAAAATTTATTTTTACAAAGGGGAATTACTGAGATTATTTTTCCCCTATAAAATTTTAAGTAGAACTGAGACCAAACTCCAAAATCAGTAGAGTGTTAAAATACTTCCTGCTGCTGGCAGTGATTTGTGATTCATAGTATATAGTCGGATGCATGTTGCTTTCAGGACCTCATAAGCATTTTCAGATTTTTATTGCAGAGTTGCTTTTGTTGCCATTTGCTTTGATTTTGGCTCCCATTAGATTATGGGAGTTCTAGTTTTTCTAAAGGAATATTTTTATCTGAGATTTTAATAGTATTGCTGTGACTGGGCCTTAAATCTCTAAGCAGAGATGGGATGAGCTACTCACAGCTAGTGCTGAAAAAAAGGTTTCTTGCGTTTACCTCTCTCCTCCTCCCAGGTCTCTGAACGTCAGTACCATGGCTCGTGCTTTAGGTTCCTGAAAATCAGTGAAATATTTATGATACTTGGTTTTCCAGCAGCTGGGTAATGAATGGGCTTGCAAGATGTTGCTGGTCAATACTCCCCGTCTTGTCCGGTACTCTTGGGTCAACAAACATGCATCTTAACCTCCTTGAGAGACTGCTCTTATTTTCCTTGCTTTTCTTTCCTGTGAGGCAGCAGAACAGTGTCAGCAGCAATGAAATGAGAGCTATCATTTCCTCGAATGGGTAAGACAATCTGCAAAGCATGTATTAAAAATAAAACAGGAAGTCAGTGATTATCAATTTTTAGCAAACACGTTTCTGCTGATCTTCAGACTGATGCCTAACGGTAACAAAAGGAGAAGCTCTGCGTCTGGGCAATGTAATTTGTAGTTATTTGTAGTATCTTTTCCCCTCATTAAGGCATGGATGGTTTTTATTTTAAGGTCCAAGACCTGTAAGAATAATAACAGAGCCCTAATGTTGTTGCTTGTAAACAACGTGTGTTGAACAGCATGGCTGAGATAAATAGGTATTGGGTTAAAAAAAACGAGAGAGTTCCTTTTTTTTGTGCATTTATAGTTTTCTGAAGTAAAAGGCAGCATATGGCACCCCTAGCAAGGAAGAAGTCCCTCCTTACAGAGACTCTCCCCCAGCTCAAGGAGTTAGTGATTGCTTCCCTCCCTCATAAAGGAGTATTACTGGCATCCCTGTGCCGAGCGGCGTGCCTGTGGGTGATGGGAAATCAGGCTTCCCCCAGACCTGGCCTCCTGCTTGCGGAGCAGCAATGGCAGTGGGAGGGGAATCCACCTGCCAGCCGGCCGTGAGTCTTGATTGATGTCTGTTCTCACTGCCGGAGAGGAGCCAATGCTCTGCTGCATGGGCGGCTTCTCCTTATTGCTTCTCTTTTCCCCTTGAGAAGAGTCAAGAGTGTTCATTTGGACCCTGCTGCAGAGGAGAGGGAACAACCTGCACACCTGCCAGGAAAGGGAATCCTACACAACTGCTCCCGCTCAGAAAACACTGGGAGCTGGGCCAGACATTTCATACATGGGTGATTAAAATTAGACTCCTGCATCCATGTGTACGTTCTCATTTTGAAAACACTGCCTGGCTTACTTTTCTCTCCTGCCTTTTATGTATTCCCCTAATGGGAGAATGCTTCCACCTTTCCTGTGGCTTTGACAGTGGCCCTTGCACTCACTGAAAGTACGTTTATCTTTTCTGTCTGTAATCATACCTGATCACAGGCACAGGAACACAGCTCTGTCTTTCCATTTTCCACTAATACTCCCTTGACAAGGATCTTCTTGAAAGGGAAAAAAAAGTGATAATCTCTCCTTTGGAAAAACAGCCAAGTTTTGCAGCGGACTTGGCTTTTTGCCTGTCCTCCCATACTGCTCCAGCCTGAGCAAACTGAGACCTTCCTGCAACCCACATTGGCTGATCCAGAGAAGTCCAGGTCTTGCTGGAAAGGCATCCTGAGGAGGAAGGGGAGAAGGCAGGCAGACTGGCACAGCATTCAGCTGTGATGTGCTTGTCTGCAGCCTGTTCTGTTCATAAGCACCAAAACCACTGAAGGATAAAGAAGCAGTAGGGCAGTGAGTGCGTGGTTGCCTGACCTCTGATTATGTAGGATAGAGACATGCACATACTAAGGCTGTTGGTGCAGGAGGACTTTGTGCAAAATTCCAGCTTTCAGTGTCAGATGCATAAGATCACAGAGATACTTATCATGATTAGACAGTGATTTGTTCCTGAGAGTTCTGAAGCATTCCAAAATCCCAGTACTTCCAGAAAGAAATCTCTATTTTTCAGAACACTTTTGAGTATTTTTTATGTTCTCCTCTTAGTGGCTCTTCATAGGAAAATGAGGAGACTTCCTGGAATTAGCAACTGCTAGGAAAACCCTATTAATGCTGCTGTTTTATAAGCAGCCAGATGTCTGCATCCTCCTGCTTCACACTATGTACCCACTGCCGTCTAAGGGCTACCAGTGGGGAGAGAGCAGTGGGGACCCACATTGCCCTGGGGGGCTGATCAGTTGGGTCATGTCATGCTTCAAAGACAGAATCCTTCTTTGGGTAAACTCCTCTGGGCAAGGAAGCAGCAGAGCCTCCACTGTGCCATGTGTGCTTGGCCAGTGTGGACTTGCCCATCACCCTGGTAGTTGCAGGGCTGTCCTGATCCTGGCCCTTGCACGTGGACATGCACTCCTATGCAGTTCAGCAGCCATCCCTGTACCTTTCCTGGGGAAAAACCTGCTCACACAGGAATGCTGAAATATTTTCCCTGTTGGAGCACATCTTGGATGGTAAATCAAGGCTTGAATCCTCCCCACATGGTCTCAGCTGGAGCTTAGTGAGGGTGCGTGGGATCTCCCTGCGCTGGGTTTCCTTTCCTTTCCTCTGGAACAGCTACAAGCTGCTGGGTGCAGGCCAAGGCAGAGGCAGAGGAGGCAGCTGATGCACGCCCCATCCTTGCCCTAACATGGAGCGAGGACGAGGCTGCAGGGTACACATAGATACAAAAGCTTTTTTTTAAATATCAAAACTAAGAACAAAGCACCTTGTATAGCAAAGTGAATTTTACAGGTTTTTCCAGCCTGGAAAAAGGCTTTTCAGAGCAGATAATGCTGGCAATGTCTCCTAACAAGTCTGCACGCTTTACTTGAGATAGTTTATCTCAAGCTGTTTTTTCATTCCTGCAAATTTTAAATTGTCCTCCCAGACCCACAAAATTAAACAAAAGCAGTGACTTTAAAACAAAATATCCCAATAAAAAGCCCAAGTGAAATTTGTACATTTTTACAGAGCAGCTTACAAAATCTTGCCCATAGTTATAGTTTTAAGAGGGCTTGCAATTTATGCATAGCCTCTAAACATCTCCCTCTACCAGTAAGTTTTCTGCTGCCATGTGGAGTACAGGGATATGGCACTACTAACACTAGAGATGCAAGTATTCGTTGTGTACAAGCAAGAGGACAAGGTATGTATAAAATACTTACAGAAATTTATGTATAAATTACTTACAGAATTACGGCAGCTATTTCTGTCATAAAAATGTTGGCAACTGAGCACAGGGGAGAAGCCAAAATGTGTTCCCCAGAGAGCAAAAGGGGACCAGGACTGAGCAGTTGGATGTTGACTCTGGGAACTGAACCATGCCCATGTATGTAGCCCCTGTGCATGCTGTCTCTTGCCTGGGAAGGCTGTTGCAGCCTGTCCCCCCACAAACAGAGGTGCAAAAGCCCTTACATTAGTGAGAGGGGAAGATGGAAATTATCTACAGAGGAAGGAAGTCTTTTGAGAATCACATTTCACTGTTTCAGCTGCTTAAGGAAAAGCTTGTTTATAGTAGTATCTTGTCAATAGGGGGTGTCTGTGTAGGTGTGTGTATATAAGCACAGAATATATGCGTATGAGGAGAAAGAACTTTCACTGTGGTCTGTCAGCCTTAAGCACATGGCTTCTATTTTTCCTTAAATCCTGCAACTTCATTAAAAAAAAAAAAAATGACATTAAGAAACTCCTAAGGTAGAGTGCATGTGAGCGTGCGTGTGTGTGTGTGCACGTGCGAGGGAGTATGAGTAACTTATCTTCAGATTTAGCTGGAGCCTTGGTATTGTCAAAGCAGCTGAATCACTGCCTGAGAGCTGCCATCTTTGCCATGGTGATAATTTGTCGGAGTGCCAACACTGCTGCCTACTGTCTCTGAAGAGCTGACCTTGTAACAACATCAACACTCTTTCTTTGGCTTTTGCTGACATACTCTAGGCTCTGGAAACTGTTTTCAAAACAAATATATAATGAAGTGTTATGCTTGTAAAAGCAATTGTGTTTCTGTCCATCAGATTATTTTAGGGTGTCTCGCCTGCCAAAGGGCAAAGCGGAGGAACAGACAGGGAGGACACAACTCCAGATAAAGGGGGAGGGGGTTTCCATATACAGGAATAATGGAAATCAAAATTAACCGTCAAAAAATCAGAAGTTAATGGTAAAGTGGCAGCTTATGACTCCTTATGCTGTGGCATTGTAAACTTTTGTTTCTCAAAGCAAGGACACGTGAGCAGAGCTCTACAGACAAAAGGAAGAACACACAAGGGCTGAAAGCAAGGAAAAGCTCTTGATTTAATGTTTGCTATATACTGTCTTTCTTCATGCAGGCAGGAAAAAATTGCCATCTAAAATACTGATTGAGACTTTGCATCTAGACATTTGATATGGAGAAATGAGAGTGGCTTAGCTTAGCAAGTGGGATAAAAGCATTTTAAGTACCTGAAGATAACAATCTTCTTGGCCCTAGGTTTGTGCTACTCTGTACCAGGTGACCTGAGAAGTTCAGGCATTCCTCAGTTGTGGGGGACTATCTGAGCACTTTGTATTCCCACTGCTCATGTATGTGTACCAAATTTCACATGCTCTCTGTGTGTCCGGTGTGTTTGCCAGGGCACAGCTGCAAAGGAAGCAGAACAAGCCAGACAACAAATCTCACCCTGCACTTGCTACGGCTTTGACTGTGGGGGCCAGTGGTACTGAAATGCTGTTACTGATTTCATTTCTTCTTGCTGTCTTTACTAAACTAAATTAATATAGCACTCACTGATGTCCTAAATGGCATTTCATGGAAAGATTTTGTGATATCGGAGACCGGGTAGCGGATGCATAACAGGCTTCCCTTTAAAACTGCCTTGCAATGCACAAACCCCATACATACGGTTAGGTAACAGCAGTTTTAATTTTAGATATGAGATTGGAAAGTGCAGCTAGATTAAACCTAGTACTCTGTAGGTTAAGACCAGAATGAAGGATGTAGCTAACCAAAGTTTGGAGGCAACATCTTCATGAGACACCCCAGTTTTCACTCCCCATCAGAGATTTATTTATAGGTGTTGCCAGAAAGGAGAACATTATAATTTATACCAACGTGATTCCCCTGGAATCTTCTGAAAGTGCAGCCCTTTGGATTTGTTGAAGTCAGGTGAATATTTTATATAGCTGACATTTCACTTTTGCATGTAGAAGTAAAAGTTACTCTTGCTTTTGTATAGTAGAGGATAAAAATTGTATTGTTTGTCCACTTTCTGACTTACTTACTTGAAAAACCTCCCATGTAAAGCACTCTGAATTCAGCTTCTTCTGACACTAAGAGGAGCTTTGAGATTTGTGGGATTTGGCTCACATGTGTCAATGTATTGCTCTGTCTTTATGTGTGTGTGTATATATGTATTTATAATTAATATGTTCATATATATATATATATATATGGCCAGCAAAACCGCAGAAAATTATATTTGAGAGAAACAGCAAGCAAATTATATTTGACTTTGCATTGTTTTCCAGCTTGCTTGTTTTTGCAGTTTAGTGCTGGATTTTAACCTGCAAGTTTCTGTTTGGGCTGCATTTTCTTTTCACATTTCATCTTGTGTAGCACTTGAATCAGTAGGCCGAAGAAACAAACAAACAATCAGGAAAAGACTGAAAGCAGGATTTTCAATAATGTGGAAATAACTTGCCATGGGAGTTATTTTCAAACCTGTTGGCCCTTTTCAAGGCAGAGGGCTAGTCTGTTACTCTTGGATATTGGAATGATACAGCATCTCAAATTGCAAAGAGTGAGTGCTGTAAGTTGCTGGGCTTGTTGTGTGTTGTCTAGATGGGATGTGCAAGTTTAGCTTTGAAAGGAGCATTTGTGCCTGAAAAAAAAGAGGTTTTGTTGCCTTGACCAAAGGCATAACTAGGAATGGAAATCTGTATGGTCTCCAAGCTATGGTGGACAGGCAGTGAGTAAATCTTTTTAAACAGGGCCACCCATACGCATTCAGATTTGAGAAGGCTTAGGAGCTTGTTGGGTGGGCCATGTCTAAAATGTTTGCCTGAACCAAGCTTAGAACAGAAATTTGGTGCAAATTAGTCTCCTGAGATACTCCTGAAAGCTCAGTTGTCTGTGCAATGGAAACATGAATTTTTCCTGATAGTGAGAAAATTCAGTCGTTTAGTGCCTGAAATTAGCTCACGAGATACATGGGTTCTAATTCATTCAGCTTTATATTAGTGCACCAAAACCTAGTGTCTGCTTTTATTTGCAAGCTAAATGTCAATCCCCTGTACAGCAGAAGCCTGCTTCTTACAGGTTTAGCTTCTTCTGGATGGACAGCAAGAAGGACTTTCAGAATCACTTTCTAGAGAACTGTGCACTCTTACTGGCAGTGCATGATTTTAGCTAATGGATTTATTAGCTTATGCTATTTTTTTCATTCTTGTGTGAGTGGGGTCACACAGCAGAGACTCTCCCAGCATGCAGCCCTTAATAATAGGTAGGGAAGATTTTTCTAACAAAGGGCAAATGAGAAATTGCTGCTTGTAAGAAAGCTAATTTGAGATTATCTGAGGCAGACCTGCTAGGATTTCTACCAAACAGTGCCTAAAAAATGCAAATTGCTTTTAAAAAAATGAATGTTGCTTGAGTGTTTGCTTCTGAAACTAAGGGAGCCATGCATTAGCTGTTCAGTGAGCAGAGTATCAAACTGGACCGTAGAAGGAGAAGAGGAAAATACCATGGAAAATAGGCCCGTAGGCTGAGCCAGATTTTTTCCCTGGTTTTGTGCATAAAAAGGTCTTGTCACAGCCATATCCTTTAAGCCCTGTGGAGTCAAGATGCATTGCCAAGAAAGGCTTTTGCTTCTCTGATCGCATGCTGCCTCCTCCACCAGCCTGTATTTTTCTAAAAATAATCCTGATTTCATACCTTAGCTGATGGACCTTCTAGCAGCCACAATAGATGTAGCCTCCCTGGAAAACACTGAGTAATATGTAAAAGCATTGGATCCACTCTTTGAGGGATGTTGTACAGAGCTTTTGAAGAGACATCTTTTGTATTTTGAGCTGTGCTAAAATGTAGTAAGCTTATCCCAAGCCCTTTCTGCTTCCTTGGAACAAACAAGTCGCTGCTGAGTACCAGGTATCTTATTCAGCAGAAGAACAAGAATTCCTTTTTTTCCTTAAAACAAACAAAACAAAGTCACTTGGCAGGGGGCAAAGAAAGCATTTGTTTTTCGACCGCTGGGGAGATTTGTCAGACAGCACAGCCTGAAACGTCTGCTCGGGGTGTGTGACAGTCACTAACAGTTGAGGGAGCGTCCTGAGACAGGTGTCATATTCTCCATTTGATAAGCAGGGAGAAAAGCTGCCCTGCGCTTGGCAGCACAGCTTTTGTGGGCTCTGGGTCCGTGTTGCTTCACTGGCAGTGGCAGATCCCTTCTCCCACACACATTGCTCAGCCCTCTTCGTGCCACCATCCTCACAGCTGTGTCAGCTCCTTTATCCATTTGACTCCCAGGAAGCTTCTATGCCAGATCTGCTGCTGGAGCAGCAGTAATGTACAGCTGTTCATATTGTGGATGTAAGAGCTTGCAGGCAGCCCTGAGGTGTCATACATGTATTCATCAGGGTGCCAGAGGTAGGGAAGTATGCTGATGGTCATTCAAAATATTTTCCCAGCACAGAGATGATTGTGGCTTGGTGACCCCCTGAGCCAGAGGTGAGGTCTCCACATTGAACAGCAGTATGATATGATGACATGGTGGTGTGAATGTCCCCAGCCTTTATTCCCTGGGCTGGGCTTGACTGTCTCTGTTGTAAGTGGTGCTTTTCCTCTCCATTTTTTCTCCACAGCAAAATACAAAGGAACTGGTGGAGTTTGATATGTACCTTGTAGTCATGCTGCACCCAGGACTGCCTAGGCCTGACTGAGCAAAGCTGGACCTTAGAATTCACTATCCGTAAGGTTTCCCAGGCTATAGCCAGATGGCACCAGAGCAAACCATGCAAACATTGATACAGGAGGGAGCACTTCTATGTGGTGGATTGACCCTGGGTTGACTCCAGGTGCCCACCAAAGCTTCTCTATCACTTCCCTCCTCAGCTGGGCAGGGAAAAGAAAATACTATGAAAAGCTCATGGGTCGAGATAAGGACAGAGGGAGATCGCTCAGAAGTTACTGTCACAGGACACAGATTCATCTTGGGAAAGTTAGTTACATTCATTATCCAGTCAAATCAAAGGAGGATAATGAGAAATAAAACCAAATTTAAAAACACTTTCCCCTTGTCCTTCCCTTTTTCCCAGGCTTAGCTTCACTTCCAATTTTTCTGTACTTTGTTCCCCCCAGTAGCACAAGGGGGATGGGGAATGGCAGCTGCAGTCAATTCATCACACACTGTCTCTGCTGTTCTTCCTCCTCAGGAGGAAGGCTTCTCATACTACATTCCTCTGCTCGTGTGAAGTCCCTCCCATGGGAGACAGTTCCCCATGAACTTCTCCAACATTTGTCCTTCCCACTGGCTGCAGTTCTTCGTGAACTGCTCCAGCATGAGTCTCCCAGTGGGTTCACAAGTCCTGCCAGCAATCTGTCTCCCGTGTGGGCTCCTTTTTTCATGGGGCCACAGGTCCTGTCGGGAACCTGCTCCAGCATGGGCTTCCCATAGTGTCACATCCTCCTTTGAGCATCCACCTGCCTCTGGTCTGGAGTCCTCCGCAGGCAGTAGGTAGATGTCTGCTCCACCATGGACCTCAAAGGGTTTCAGGGGAATCTCTCCTCTGACGCTGGAGCACCTCTTCCCCCTCCTTCTTCACTGACCTGGGAGTCTGCAGACGTTTTTCTCACATATTCTCATTCCTTTCTCCCTCTGCAGTCATTTTTTTGTGCTACCACCATTGCTGGTGGGCTCGGACTTGGCCAGAAGCGGGTCCATCTTGGAGATGGATAGCACAGACTCCATTGGAAATGGGGGAAAAGCTTCTAGCAGTTTCTCCCAGAAGCCAGCCCTGTAACCTAACCTCTACCCAAATCTGTCCACACAAAAACAATACACAGCATCATGGAGAGTTGTCCTCTGCTGTTTCAAGGGACCAAGAAACAATTAACAGAAAAGCCTCAAACAGTTTCTGTCAC
This sequence comes from Cnemophilus loriae, assembly GCA_013397755.1. Taxonomy (NCBI): domain Eukaryota; kingdom Metazoa; phylum Chordata; class Aves; order Passeriformes; family Corvidae; genus Cnemophilus; species Cnemophilus loriae. Next base: position 1,163,148 of record VZTF01001221.1, read on the forward strand.
CCAGGAACATGTCCTGGATCAAGAGTAAAAATCAAAAAGCTACAGCTGTAGTGTATCAAAGAAAGCAAGCAACATCGATGGCATCCTTGTGCAGGTGTTGGCCAGCTTATCCCTAATTGTTGTTTGTCGGTACAGCACATCAGGCTTTTGGCTCCTATAAAGCTTTGGGGTATCTAACACTGGGAGAGGAGGTGGCAAAACACTGGTCCCTGGTTTGCAGGCTCAGAGTTGCTCAAAAAGCAGGGTGACCTCCTGTGCGCAGTGTCAAGCCAACATAAGCTGTGCCTTGTATGCTGAGGCAGGTTTGACACCAATGTGCTTGTGTGACAGTCTCAGATGCAGGTCAGGTTTGTGCTGCTAGAGTGACCTGTCAGTCACAGGCTGCTTCAGTGGCCATGGCATCCCAGCATCAGCTCAAGCATGGAGCGAGCAGGTTGAACACTTTGTGTGCACACAGCAGGAGGATCAAGTGGGCTTCTTGGAAAAAAAAACCACACGAAGTGAAAGGCTTTCCCTTCAGCTTGTCCTGGGTCTTATCACCAGCACAGAAATGTGTGAACTTCATTTAAACATTTTTTTTTCTCTGATGTAAGAATCCTAATCTTCAGTATTATGCCTAATTCAGTGTGTCTTAGTGACATCTTGATGCTACACAATTTTACGGTATAGCAGTAGTTCATTTCTCACTCACCGTCCACATTATGAGGGGTTTCCCCTAAAATGTTAATTTCCCAGTCTAATAAGCATAGACATTTTTACTCTGACTTACTTTACCTTTAGAAAACACTCTGGAAGTTAGCAGCCATTTGGCTCATTTGTGCTGGACCCGAAACATCCACAGCAAAATCGGTACAATCACCATGTTTATACTGCTGTGAATAAGGAGCGGGGTCTGCTTGCCTCGGGCTGTGCATTGGCACAGTAGGTCCTGCAGCCAAGTGCCCTTTGAGATTTGGAATCATAGTTTTGCTTTCATTCTGTGGCCGGAGTTCAGTGTAATTTTAAGGCCTTAGTGCAAATAGCAAGAACATAATAATATGTGTGTGAACAGTATTCGAAACTGGATTTTGGGGCAAGGGGAAACCTGGTCTGCAAGAACATTGGCAAGTACTATTTTGCCCTACATTTGAAGTACTGATGTGTTCAGTAGTTAGTGAAACATACAGCATTCACAAACAAATAAAACTGTTGAGAGTAAACGAAGATTTTCCCGAGGGCATTTGCAGCTGCTCAGTTTAGAAATTTAATCTGAAGGTCTCTGCTTGTTGAAATGGGCTTTCAATTTGTGTCTTACTGTTTCGTTTTTGAGGTGATTGGATTGGAAACCAAGGTAAGATACTGGAAATTACTAGAAAATCCTGTACCATGTAGAGGTCCTCTACAACAAGAGGTCTACAAAAGCCTATACTGTTTAGAAGGGCTATACAACAATGTCAGAGCTGTATTCATTGTTTTAGCAAATAAATTTGTCAAGATGCCAAACAAGAAAGAGGTTTCTCAAAGACACACACATTGTATTTGGCCTTAGCACATACCTGGGTGAATTATTTGGGGAATCCTTTCCTTCCTCAGAAGATGGTGCCTTTCATGTCACTTGGGTGAGGATTAAGCACTATTAGGCAGGAGGATGGTGCAGTTGCTTTAGTGAGACAGTGGGATGTTTAGACTTTTGGCTCACTTGATTTATCACTCAATTATTAGACTGTGCCCTGACACGGATATGTGAGAGACAAGGAGAGCTGTACATTTCTGCCTGATTTCTATTAACAGCCTCCCGAATAACAGCCTGTGTTAGCAGCTGCTTTATCCTTTTCATGTTCAGGGAAGAAATGTCTGAAAGCTTTTATACTGTCCAAGTGAGTTAGGAAGAGAAAGGAGCCCTCATCTCCAGCTCAACCTTTGTGTGCAGTCCATTTATTTTTTTTTTTCACAAAGAGCAGTGAAATCCAAGGCATGTTGTAATGCTCGCTGCTATTTTCTTGTCTCCTTATTTGTGCAGCAGTTTAGAGAGAGGCTAACAGGTATGTAACTGATGAACTATAAAGGGCTGAGTGTTCAGGACATGGCTATCACATGAGTGATGAGTGAAAATCAACTGATCAATCAGCTTCCCTCATGCTTTTCACAGCTAATCTTCATGTTGATCATGGTGGAGGGAGCGATGTCTTTGGTTAGGAAGGAATGGTATTTTACTCTGTGCAGCTACACTGCAAGAAGACTGTGTGTGTGTTATGTGAAGTAATTTAACTGCCCTTTTGTGTGTTTGCATGGAGTGAGAAATGTGAAGTACTCGGGCTGCTTGGAGTTGACACTGCCGGTGTTGTTACAAGACACAAGGAACATAGGAACTGAAAATTCTGAGAAAATCTCCATTAAGACCTGAACTGACTCCAGGCTGGGCTTACTGAACAGCTCCAGAAACTACTGATAGGTTCATATGAGCATGAATTAATGATCGTTAATAATAGTTATGATTCATAGGCAAGAGATGTGTGCCTTGCAAGAAAGTTTCCTTTATAGCTGCTTACACCTTCCACTCTCTATTTTCACCATTGTTTGCCTCTGCTGTGTCCCTTCTCTCTTGCTCTGATCCTGTCCCCAATGTCTTCTGGTGTCCCAAGCCACTCTCCTGCCCAGGAACTCTCCTTTCTCCTGGATGTCTCTGTCTGGTCTGGCTTGCTCACTCTCCTCTCTGCTGTAACAAACACTGACCCGGGGCTCAGAGGAACAAGGTAGTCATTGTCTTCGTATTAGGCTGGTGCTGAGCCTGTTGGGTTATTGTCCAGCCAGTGCTAGCAGGAATGGTCTATCTTGGATATTTCTAAGCTTCTTGTTTATGTGATCTTGTTATCACACCAGGCTCATAAATGTCTGTGTCCCCGGAAAAATGCTGTGAGATAAGATGTGCTATTAATCCTGTTTTATAGACAGGGGACTGGAATCAGAACAAACAGGGAATTAAGCCAGAATCCTCCTGAATTACAAATTAGGAGCATAATGCAATCTTTATGAATATGCTCTTTGTTTCAATTTGCCTGGACAGTTTTTTAAGTATGATTGCAAAAGAATGGGGTTATGTGGGATGTGGAGAAGGCTGAGGTACTCAGCTGCTTTTTTTGGTTCAATTTTTACCAACAAGTGCTCCCACCACACCACCCAAGTCACAAAAGGTAAAGGCAGGGACTGGGAGAGTGAAGAACTACCCACTGTAGGAGAAAATCAGGTTTTAGGCCATCAGAGAAACCTGAACGTGCAAAAGTCCATGTGACCTGGTGAGGTGCATCTGTGAGTCCTGAGGGAACCAGCAAATGACGTGGCTAAGCCACTATCCATCATACTTGAGAGGCTGTGACAGTCTGGTGGAGTTCCCACTGACTGGAAAAGGGGAAGCATAACCCCTATTTTTAAAAACGGAAAACAGAATGGATTTGATGGATAGACCACTCAGTGGATAAGGAATTGGCTGGTCGCGCTCAAAGAGTTGCGGTCAGTGGCTCTGTGTCCAAGTGGAGAGCAGTGACTTGTGGCATTCAGGGGTTGGTAGTGGGACCAGCACTGCTGAACATCTTTGTTGGTAACATGGAGAGCGGGATCAAGTGCACCCTCACCAAGTTTGCAGATGACAAACTCGTGTGATGCAGTCAGTATGCTGGAGGGACATGGACAGGCTTGAGGGTTGGGCCTGTGCAAACCTTATGAAGCTCAACAAGACCAAGTGCAAGGTCCTGCACCTGGGTCAGGGCAGTCCCAAGTAGAAGTATGGGCTGGGTGGAGAATGGATTGAGAGCAGCCCAGAGGGGAAGGACTTGGGGGCGCTGGTGGATGAGAGGCTGGACATGACCCAGCACTGTGCTCTTGCAGCCCAGAAAGCCAGTTGTGTCCTGCACAACATCAAAAGCTGCACGACCAGCAGGGCGAGGGAGGGGATTCTGCCCCTGTACTCCTCTCTCCTGAGACCCCACCCAGAGCTTTAAACTGACCGCAGGGGTCCCCAACACAGGAGCAACATGGACCTGCTGGAGCGAGTTCAGAGGAGGCCACGGATATGTTTTAGAAAGCTGAAGCACCTCTCCAATGAACACAAGACAAGAGAGTTGAGGCCGTTGAGGTTTGACAAGAGAAGGCTCCAGGGAGTCCTTATTGCAGCATATCCATACCTGAAGGCAGTCTAAAGGAAGCTGGAGAGATACTTTTTAGAAGGGCTTATAGTGAAAGGACAAGGGGAAATGGCTTTAAACTGACATTAGGTTGGACGTAAGGAAGAAATTTTTTATGATAAGGGCGTTGAGGCACTGGAACAGGTTGGCCAGAGATGTTGTGGATGCCCCATCCCTGCAAGTGTTCAAAGCCAGACTGAGTGAGGCTTTAAGCATCCTGGTCTAGTGAAAGGTGTCCCTGCCCATGGCAGGGGGTTGCAACTACCTGATCTTTAAGGTCCCTTCCAACCCATGAATCTGTATTGGGAAAAGTCTCAGGTGACTTGGCTTTTCACAGTGCATTGTTAAGAAAAGGTCTCATATTCCACGTGCAAGTTTTGAACTCTCTGAGCAATGCTTGCTGCAGTGTCTGAGCAGATAAGCTGATTTCAATTATCTTTCATTTGATTGCTATTTGTTTTCAGCAGTGTCATTAGGAAAAAAAAAAAGAAAGAAAGAAAAAAACACTCCCAACATTTATTTAAAGGTACCAGTACTGAATTTAGCTGTTGCAAAAGTTAAGTGGAGTTAATCATTGCTGAGGAGAAGGAAGGTTTAAACTGATCTCACAGGAGAATAAATCAGGAACTGAACAAAGATTTTGAGATGCCCTCAAGGGAAACAGAGGTTGTAGTACTGAGCTGCAAATAGTGCCAGGTGTGGGCTGACTACACAAAGGAGTCCTGATTGCCCTTCTCTCAGTTGGTTCATTCTCCTTCCTGCCAGCTGTACTAAGCAAGAAGAATGGACCAAACAGAAGAACTCCAGGCGAGCTTCCCATTTGGAAAATCAGAGCTACGTGGGCTTTCTCAGGCACTGTCTGTGAGCCATTTGCTCTCTGCAGACAAGGTGAGGTACCCAGGTGCCTGGCATATTCTCAAAAACTGGTCCTTTGCCTCTGTGGTGAGAATCAGGATGCTGGAAACAAGTCCTAGGTACACCTCCCTGCTCATTCCTCTAGGCTCAGGAGAATCTGAGCCCAGGATCCCCTATTAGGCAAGCAGAAATAAAGAATGGCTGCAGAACTGGAAAGTTCCCTCCTTACTCAGCTACTAATTTTAAGTATTTATTGCAAATACTGGAGTACAAGTGATTTCTAACATGACTGTGCCTTTCCAATTTTTTTTTCTAAACCCAATTTCCTGTTGTAAACCAAAAATAATATACCCAGTTATGAATGATGTTGCTTTTACTGGTATTCTTTAAGACTTTACAGCTTACCTCGCATCTCTTGCTGGAACAATTCTTAAAATACAATGTTCTCAGTGATTCAAAAATATAAATTATAAGTTGCTCTAATTTCAAAGCCGCATTTCATTTTGAAGTGTTTTTGCAAAGTGTCTGGTATGTTTTATTATTAAAATAATTTTCGTGTGGAGAGCAACCTCGTTGCTACTGAACTAGAGAGAAACAGCTAAACTGGAGAGAAACAACAGTTTTGGTGTCAGATGGAGCAAGTTCAGCAGCAGAATTTCAAAGGAAAAAGTAAAAACAGATATTCACAGTTTTCCCTGAACATCAGTAGCTTTGATTTTTGAGCAACTGCTTGAATATGGTATTTTCGAGGTAAATGTAGACCTTGTTTGCAGACAAATCCTTTGAAAACTAATTTTAGTTTACAGTTGCTCTTAAAAGTTTGTCATAGTCAGTCATAATAAGAACCCACTGAAGACAAAGCAAACAGGTCTGATGGACGAATGCTACCAGAGGACAGTCAGGATGGATGTAGAGTCACATTGCTTAAGCTGTGGGGTATGTTTGTCTCTTCTCTTACAGTATAATAAGATAAATATATTGCTCTGTGTGGTTTGCATTTTGGGCCTTGCTTTCCCCATCCCAGAAAGCTTTCATTTTCAGGTGCAGGAGTCCATATCCATTTCATTATGCATTTTTTTACCACAGTTGAATGACCTCTCGTGCTCACATTGGCCATGTTGCTCTATGATCTGCAGACATTTCAGCAGTTTCTGTAGTGGCTGCTGCCCTGGCTGCCCAGGCCAGATGCCCAGGACATGCAAACACTTTATTTGCATTCTTGCTCCCAAGTGCTGACTGGCTCAGTGCTAGTTAATTAAAACTGGTTTAATCATCTGCAGCTGTGTTCAATTTGACTTCTTCACATACAAATTCCTAGCTATCTTCCACCGCCATTTATCTGTAGATATGTTAATAACATCTGTAAAGATAGATAAGGATAATGTCAAGATTATCTATATTTACGCAAGTGCTTCATTTGGAGGTCCACAGTGTAATACACCAGTCGTTTCACATGCTTGAATCCCAAGAGGGCAGTCACCTCCATTTCCTGGGCCAGAGTGCACTTAACTCTTCGGGTCATAGAGGGTTTTCTCCTGCAGTGCTTGATGTGGAGAATCGTCCCTGAGAATGGACATCTGTTAGTCACCTGAAAGGCTCTGCTCTTTCTGCTTGCAGGTCAAAATATAACAGGATTCTTGTGTATCACGAACATCCTCTCTCCCTTATACAAACATCCAGGTTTCCTTTTGTCCAAAATCATTTCCTTATACAAACTCAGGTTTCCTTTTGTCCAAAATTGCTGAAGAGGTGCTTTAGAAAGAAGAATGAGTGGTGTCGGGATGCAAACAACAGACATTGTTTTTAATATGTTCAAAGCTGGCTAAGGAGAAATGGATCCCACAAAGCTCAGGATAAGTACAGGATTTAGAGGGTCTTTTCGGGGCACTTTACAGCTTCCATCGCAGGTTGGTAGTAGCAGAGGGAAATCCTTCCTGTCATACAAATTTGTTCTGTTGATTTACATCTGGAATAAAGGCAAGATCAGGGGTTCTTGCATGAGCCTGGGGAGAAATGCTACTATACCTTGTACATCCATGTACCGGGAAGTCAAGGTGCAGGCATGGCACTAGCCTGGAGACTGGAAACTCCTGTCTTCAGAAAGGGCTGGATCTGGAAGGGAATAGGTCTGCATGTCCTCAAGCTCCTATCCACATCCAGTGTCTCTCAGGTGTGAGGAAGTGAGTACTGAGGTCCTGGCCTCTCTTCCCACGTGCCAGGTACACATGAAATAAAAGATGATTTCACAGAGCAGAGGCAGAAGGGGAGAAGTTTAATTGAGTTTGGTGGTGCATTCACACTGGCATGCATCTTTTTAGTAGAACTGGAGTGGGAAACTTGAGGCTTCAGGTGAAGTGAAACATGATTAGATACAGCTCATTGAGCAGACCATTGACAGTCAGTGAAAGAAGATAGTAGCTCACAATGCTAAGTTTTAGGACAGCTGTAGGTGAAATGCATCATGGCACTGGGAGATCAGGCTTCCCAAATGTCTCTGCTGATCTTTCATATGCAATCAAATCAAAACCTTCCCTATTTTATAATTTTTGTCCTCTTGCATCTTTTGTGCTATGGATGGCAGTCCTATATATTCTTCTCAACACAAAATTCAAAGACTTAGGGATGATGCTTCTATTTAAATGCTAAGTTTTAGCGTGGTCAAGGGATCAGAAGAAAAGGCAAGGGGGATTGGTCGTTTATTGTTTGTACTTTATCCAGAACTTTAGCCAGAAATTAATTTTAATTTGTTTTGTTTTCAGGGAAAAGTATGGGCCTTAGTATTACCATAATATGTGGCATTTTATAAATTGTCAGACATTGTTTCTGAAACTATTTTGATAACACTCAGTTCTGTTGGGTTCCCAGTTACAGAACTTTCTTGCTATGGTGATTCTCTGATACAAATACCAAATGTTGCTATTGAAAGAAAAACAGCTGTAGTTAAATTTAGGTAAAAATGAAGGAAATAAAATGTTGCCAAAGCAAAGATGGTAAACTGAGAATACTTTTCATCTGATACTAAAACTAGAGCTTAAAATAACAGCAGTGAAATTGCTAAAATATATTTGACCACATTCTTCAAAATATAATTAAGAAATTTCCTTGTTCAATGAAAATTAGTTAAAACTACTGTTTTACTTAACATGAATGCAGTTTGAGTTGGTGCTGTATTTTTAAATGATCAGGAGCCCAATCCTGAGAGTCATTTTTCCAGTATGAACCTCCAGGCTGTTTCAGTGTGGTGTTTTAAGAATTGTGTAGGTCTCCTCAGGAAGGCAGAGACTGTTTTGCCTCTTTTTTAATCAACATCATTCCTTTGCTTTCTCACATTGGCCTCTCTAGAGCAAAAGGCTGCTTATCTACTCAAATGGAGTGAGAACTTCTTGTGGAAAAGCACAGGGAGATGATTTTCATTTGAATATAAGTAGGAAATGAATCCAGCCTGGTAGAGCTGGAAACCAAATGTATTAATTCTTTACAGACTTTTCTGCCAGAATGCTTTATGCCAAAATTCTGTATGGAATATGTTTAAGGGAAATCAGCTGGATAAATATCGGGAGAAGGCAAACCAGACAGCTGGCTTCAGCAGTACTTGTGCTACCCTCAGTCTTGACTCTGTCCAACAGTCCCAGATGGATTCCCCAAAAATCCAGCTCAGGGGTGATACCTCTCCTGGGTACTTTAGTTCCTACTCTCACTCACTGTCTCGTCTCTCTGTTTTCAAGGTGCTCTTGGCTGTGTTTAAGTCTTTTCACACACTGTTAAGGGGACAGCTGCCCATAGCTGCTTTCAGCCTATCTGGGGAGCCCCTCCCCTGCAGAGCCATGCACAGGGAAAAAGAGGGTGGATGCAGGAAAGGGTCTTCCAGATGAGCCCACCAGATATGGGTTGAAACCACTTCCCCATTTGAGATTTGGGGATGGGGTTGTTACAGCAATTGTGAAGCTCGTTTCAGGCTTAATGTCTGAAGATTACAACAAACTGGTTGCAGCTGAAGCCAGAACCCTGTTCAGCCATCTGAGTTGATGGCAGGCATCCAACCTGACTAATTTTAGCCAGGATGCTCTTCGATTTCCTGCACAACATTTCACGCTTAAATGAGTCAAAGTGAAAGTAGGTGTGGATATTATGAACGAGGTCCCAACTTGCACTTAGAGCGCTTTGGACATTGGCATGTGTATTGTATGGCCAGATGAAAGCACCGAGATGTCCCATTGCAGTGCCCTCAGCTGGACATGGGACAGTGTTTCATGTACTGTACAATGACAGAGTTCATTGAAACGTGATGGTCAGTTTATTTCATTCTGTCTTCTTGCACCTTTCCTTTTGTTCTCCATGTAACTGTACTTCAGCATACTCCATGCAGGAAAGTCAGGCTTGCCTTGGTAAAAGTCATGTAAAAACCAGCACTGTAGTTTACCTACTGTTTATAATCACATTTTCCTCAAAGATTTCTCTAGAAAGGCTTTTACATTCATCACAGTTCTGTGCCATGTACTTACCTTCCATGCTAATAGCAAATAGATACAGTTACACCACCACATTATTATAATTGTTGATGGTGCCCTATTTAGTTCACACCATTTCTTTCTGCGTAGTAATAGATTTCCCGAATCTGTCCATTTTTGCTTTTGCTAAATTAAAAAGAAGGCACATTAACATCCTTTCAAAGAGATTTAGGGAGAGGGAAACCACTACATCCCAGTGCATGAATTAAAAAAAAATGCTAATAGGCCCATAAATAAAAATCAAGAGTTGTTTTTGTTTCAAATAGTTGCATCTCTGTCAATGCAAGATTTCTTGGTTTCCAGTCCTCCCAAGGCATAGGAACGTGCTTAGTTGGACTCGCTGAATTCAAAAGCAGAGTTTCTTCCACACAGCAGAGCAGGGGTGCAGGAGCCGGCTAAGTTTCAGCAGATCCTGTGAGCCTCACTTGTGCTTTGGCTGCATGGGAGCGCAGTGACCTCCAGCAGTGAGGCCGTTCAGAAATACTGGCTTTGTTAAATGTGACACATGGCCTTCAAAGAGCCAGTTTACATCTGATTTGCCTGCTTGAAGTCAACCAGTTGATGGAGATGTGTTCTGCAAAATATGATGGATAAAATGGCAGAGGATTTAGGCTTGTACACACAGCCTTACTTGTGCTTGGTTTGTCCATGAGGCAGGTGGAGACTGCCTTGGGCCAGCACAAACAGCAAGGTGGTGGACCAGGTAAGTCAAGGTTCAATCTGGGTTTCTCTAAAGTCCGTGCATGAATGTGGGTTTGGATCCTCTCCAGAGTTCTAGGGCTCTTCTCGCTTACAGGGAGACATTCGCTCAGTTAAGAGCAGTGAGGAGATGGAAGTATCTCAGGCACGTTGCTGCTTCCTGCTGATCTCCCAAACTTATTTAGGCAAGTTACTAAAAAGGACAAAAGATGGCTATTGGCAAAGGACTATAAGTAAAAACATTTATTAAAGATAATAAAGCAATATGTAAAATTGCAGCAAAATCCTACTTTTTGTCTCCCTTCAAAAATGTAGATGAGCCATGAAGTGCAATCAAATATTAAAGTAAGAGTTAAAAATACTTTTAGCTTAATGCATTTCCCTTAATCTCTTGTCGCGTTACTTTTATTCTGTTACTACTCTCCTCTGCTTTTATATTAAAAAGCTGTACAAACAGAAGTACAAAGTGCTGTTCAAACTATAAAGCAAACAAAAGGAAATAAAAATATACTTATTTATAGAATTGTTTTATTTGAAGTCATTTTACATACCATGTAATAATAGCATATTTGAAAGTTGAAGACGTGATTATTTAAAAGAAAAAAAGTTGATTGTATCTTTTAAGGACTGTTCATGTTAAATACCATGGGGTTTTTTTAGTGAGAAGCCTTGTTAAACAAAATTGTGTTCGGGTTTCTGTTGCTTGAGGGCAAAATAACTTTCATAGTATTGAGGGAGGCATGCTGTTGCAGCCCCACAGCAGAATGCTCATGCTGCCTGGCAGCACAGGAACACAGCAGCAAGCTTGAGAGAACACGTATGAAAGCAGATAGATAGGAATTTGTTCTCGTTACCATGGTGTTGGACACTCTTTACTTCACCTATCAGCTGAGTCTGGTTCTTCCCCTGTCTTCTGGAAACCTGCAGACATGACCTGTAGCCAGGTTCAGCCTCAGAGAGGCAGTCAGGTCCCAGTAGCATATGGATGAGAAATGTATGGATTTTTTCTTTTCTTTTGAATAAGGTTTCTGGCATTTGTGGCTGAGGAGGAAAGCTCCAGATAGTGAAGTGTGCATTATCTGTTCAGTGGTGTTCCAGATAGCCTAAACCCCTCCTAAGCACACACTCAACTGGCCACTGGGGCTTACAGCCCTGGGTTAGCAGCAGAAGCCCCACAGAGATGAGTGCTGCTGCTTCTGTCCCCAGGGCCTGGGACAAGTGGGGGAGATCAGAGGTGGTCCTGAGGTCTCATTTAGCTGGTGGCCTCTTTGTTCCAGTCCCACTCTACCTGCCAGACCGCACAATTGCTCTCAAATAGAGGTGCTTAGCTGTTCTAAAATTTGTGGTAGCTTAATGTTTATCGCAGATGAGGAACCGGATGAGCACGGCACGTTAGTTTCCCTCATAGTATGTGCCAAGCTGTAAATATAAAATGCCAGGTTGTGGTTATAAAAGCAGTCTGTCACATATATATGGCACACACCTCCCTTGATGCCCTTAAACTAAGTAAAACAAAACAGGCCAGACATGCATATCGATTTTAGCTTTTCAGCTACTAATGTAATGGTGCTATCTTCAGTGACTTTGGTTTTATCATGGTGCTATAGCTGCCAGTGGACTACTGAACTTAAAAGGTTGTTGGCATATCCTTTGTAATTTTGAAAATAAAATATCCTTGTCTCCCTCTGGCTGAGTGGTTAAATCACGCTACAGTGGCCCTACTTGATAATTTGCTCATGAAAGACTCAAATCCTAGGGTTAATTAAAGCATGGAATAAGTATCTAGGGAGGCATACATAAATGCTAACAGGATTCCTACCACATATCTACAGAGGCAAACATCACCATGTATAGTTTATGCTAAGCTGACAAAAGGAAATCCTTAGATCTCTTACAAGGCAGAATTTTTATATTTTGTGACAGATGTAGGCAAAAAAAAAACCCCTCAAACGATAACAAAACCACACAAAATTTGATAATGACAGTATGTAAATATATCCCTAATAATCATAGGGATTAAATGTCTGGGAGACTGTATAAAGCCTTGTATTTGCAGAAATCTTAATACCCATTCCTATCATAGGAACCTGGATCTAGGATCAGGAAGCAAGGAAGACTGCTGTGTCTGGCTGGAACTGCTGAGGAAACTTTAGCAATCAAAATTATCTACTGATAACATAATCTGGCCAGTACTGCAGGGGACAATACTATGGAGAAGAACTGCATGATTCATAATGATAGGTGATCAGAAATATTGCTCAGCTCCTCGTCTAAAAGCCTTGGTTCTGAGAACATCCTCTGTCACTCACCATCCACCCCGGCACAAGCACTGACTCAGAGGGAAGGGTGGCACTTCCTGACTTCCACCCACCTCCTTGGCTGGCCTCCATTTTGCCCACGAGGTTTGTTTTTCTGTACTGGGTTGACCTTCTTTAGTTTGTGCTGGTTATGTGAGGTAAAGGCAGATAAATGGATGAGGCGACCTAGAGCTTCAGGCAGAAGCCCTCATTGCTATTCTCTCAGCAGCTCTAACCACTCTGGCATAAGAGGATTCTGCAAAAGGTCCCTACAGCCCCTGGATCACCTGGATTTTAGCCTGCACTCCTGTAATTTATTTTGTTCATTTTAAAAGAGGTTAGGGTTTGTCTACTTAGAGCAGAACCTTAGGAGATGTACTGATACCATCTGCTTTAAGCATCCAACTTGGATGCATTTCAGATGACAGCGTTAGGAGCAGCAATTCCCAGTAACTTCATTGTAGAGAGGCAGGTGTCTCTACATGGGCAATTCAGGTCATTCATGTTAGATGCTTAAAATAGAATACATGCAAATTCAGGCTGTCTGCTGCCTTCACCTCGTCCATCGCTTACGTCTGTTTATGTCTTAAAGGTGATTTATCATTGAACTGTTGGAAGAGACCTTGCACTGTTTTAAAATTGTCTGCCCGATGTAAAAAAAAGGGCGTCTGCGTTAGGCCACAGCTGCATGCCTATTACAGCACGTGTGCCCCCAGCACACGCTTCACACCTAAGCTGCTGGGGAGGTGGGACTGAGGTGCTGATGGATGGGCACTGGAGGGGAACGAGAGTGCAGGAGGCCTGGGCAGGACTGGCAGCAGCCCCATTCCTTTTGGGTGAATGGCCAGAGGCCAGTGGCTGGGCTGATTTAGACCCGATGGTTTTTGGGGCAGTTTGAGCTATTGCCTTTGCAGAAATATGTTAAAATATAAATGAAGAAATGCATTTCATATAAAACCGTCTCTGCAGGAGTGTAAAAGCAACCGTGGTGGTAGGGAACCTAATTGCCAGTTTATTTGTGGATGTTTTTTTAAACATACCGTTTTGAGAACCATTAGAAAAAGGCTGTTTTATCAAACTGCTCCCTGGCCCCTTGTGCTTGCATGTTTGCTCTGTTGTTTTGGAAGTGCTCAACCTGTCACTCTGCTATAGAGTTGTGGTCCAGTCTTCAGACATTTGTTCCCTCCAGTGTTACAGTGCTGCTTCATATGGCATCGCTGGCCTTGTATTCAGTGCCATAGTAACCGTTCTCTGCAAGGGCAGCAGGACAAGGCAAGGAACATGTCAAGCACCTGAGAGAGACAGGAAATGCAAAGCCCGACTTGACAAAGTCTTGACACAGATGGCAAATATTTGACAATGTTTTGTGGTGGCCAGTGAGTTCTCCCCTGGAAGGAGAAATACAGAAACAATTCAGAATAGTGAGCAAAAATTCCGAGTGGCCCACCAGTATTTAACAAGGGGATTGCACAGACCAGTCCTGTGTTGGAGAGAATGTGCTGCTTGTAGCAGCATGGGGAACACAGGTCAAACCCTCCAGTTCCTAGGCAGTTCGTAGGCACTCTTGGGGAAGAGGTAGGAATGATGAAAAATAGGCTGGAAATTATGTATATCCTCCTTGCTTGCTTGCTTGCTTCCTCTCTTTTTCTCTTCCCCTGCCCATGTATCTGGATTTTCTCAGTTGTTCAGCAATCCTGTAGGAGTCAGCTGCGAAGCTGGCAGGCTTCTTGCAGGCACCCATGGAGGTATGTGCAGGCAGGGTCGCTGCACTTGCTCTCTGCTAAGGTAGGGTTCCTCCTTTGGCTTGGTGTGGCAGCGTACCTGGGTGGCACACCTGTCTTCCCAGCCACCCTGGGTGTCCATTGCTGGTAGGCAAAAAGCGAGGCTGAGCCCAGGCTTCAAAGAGTTTTTGTTCTTTCTGACCCATTTTGCTTAAAGTGCTTTATTTTGCATTCAGAATTTAATCTCAACCAGAGGCACACACTGTGTAAGAAATCTCACTCATCAAATAGTTGAAATAATTTTTTTGGGACACTGGGTTCTTGCACCATAGGGCTTGAGTGTTTGTTTGGCTGCCAGTGGCATGCACTGCCAGTTACCAGATAGTTGGATCTTCAGGGAGGAGGGAATAGGGGGAAGGAGGAGCTGTAAAGACTTCAGTTGTCACAACCTTTTTTCAGCTATTAGATAAGGGTGCAGTTTTGTAACACAAACTCTGCCTGCCTCAGTGCAAGGTGTGTCCCGTGCCAAACCGGGGCTGCTCTCTCCTGTCTCTGCCCTCCGCCTTCCCAGCAGTGCTGGAACTGGAACAAAATACTTGCAGTGTTGTGAAGCGGCTCAGTCGCAGAGAGAGTTGTGCGTTGTATTTCCACCACTGTGGCCTGAGGCATTTTAATTTGAGAAGGTCATCCGGGTCGGCTTGAGCCCAGACGGGCTTGTTAGCACCGGTGCAGCCACAGCCATGCCCTCTGGCTGTCCCTGCCCTCCCATGCAGTGGCTTGCATGGAGCTTGGAGGCTCTGAAAAGCCATGCTGGATCCATGCTGTTGGGGCTTGCAGAACCCAGATCTCTAAGGAGCACCTGGCGGTGATGTCCAAGTGACTGCAAGATTTGCCTGGGTCCAGCATGGCAGGCTGTGAGCCAGAGCTGGCACAGCATCTTGTTGACACCCCTCGGGAGCCAGCTGGGTGCCCCTGTGCCAGGCTCAGCGGCCCTGCTGAGACGCAGAGGCTGGCTTAGCTGGGATGTGTCTTGGATCGATGGGACTTAATGGTCCTGGCTCCTTGTGAAAGCAATTAAATGAGGAAAGAAGACTGGGTGCTGATCTCTGTATAAAGAAAAGCCTAGAACTGTGATCATCTCTGGCTCAGAAATCTGGCAGCAAACAGACCCAACCACAGGTTGTTTGCTTTTAGTATCTCGCCATCTCGTGGGGTTGCAGCCCAACCTTCAGCCCTTTGGGCAGCATTAGGGAGGCCTTTTCTGTCCGCTGACCCTAGCAGCTGCCTGGTGCCTGGGCAGGGGTGCTGTGAAGGAAGTCATGCTGTCTGTCAGGTAAGCGGGGCAGCGAGATGTGTGCCATTTCCTGCTTGGCTTTGGAAATGCCAGAGCAGTGCTGTTACTCCATCCCTTGTGCTCACACTGCCTTTTAAAGGGAAAGTCAAGTCTTGGCAGCTGCTGCAGGCTGAGTTCATCCAGAGGGAGTCAGAACTCACAGGAGCCAGGCTTTACCTTTATTTTGAATGGCTTGGATATTGTGTGAGAGGATCAGTTATCCTATAGCAGTAGGAACAGAGCCCTCTAGAAGGTTCAGTAGCATTTCTGCTGAAAAAATATTTTGATGGGAAAACAGCCATTCATCTTAGAAGCGTACGTGTGCTTGATGCCATCTGTGTCAGGCAGCCCCTGGCCAACAGGTGTTCAAAGAAAGGCAGTGTAACCTTCCTCTGAGTCCATTTGACATTGGCTCCTTCTCCTGTTGCACTTCCCAGGTAGTTATTAACTGACTGTTCCAGAACAGTAAGCATGTGATGATGCTTCAAGCCATGCCCGACCCTTTCTTTACGAAAGTAAATGCCATCTGGAAGCTGGTTTCCACCTTTCTTAGCACATTCCAGGTGCCTACTTGTGTTAAAAAACACCTGAACAGTTCAGGGTTGTCTTCCATTACTGACAGGCACAATTTCTAAAACTGTCTGGATTTTCCTGCAGGTCCCCTGAACTTTTTTACAGATCCATGGGATGAAGGAGAACTGGGTTTGCGGTGAACGCAGCAGGAAGGATAAAGACTGTGAAAGCGTGAAATCAGGAGTGACACGGGAGGCTGCTTTTAGCCTTGGGACATCAGAGCAGACATGAATTATTGAAATTATGGCTCTGTTAATCTATATGTTGTCAGCCCTTCTATAAACAGTGAGCAGGTGCTGTGCAGCCGCAAGTCCCGTTGAGTGGGAAAGCCCTCTGGTCACAGAGTAGGGGGGGACTTCTGCTGGGACTCCAGCCTGCAGCTTCAGCTGCCTGACCTGGATCATTTGTTGGTTCATACTGAGGGATATTGCTCTTAAACAGCCTGTGTTCATTTCTTTTATAACAGGTGATGTTGTTTAATAGTCCATTAGACTCTCTCAGTAGGTTTTTCTTTTTTACTTTTTTTACTCTATACAGAATCTGAGTGAAGCCACTAACAGTACTCAAGACAGACTGTAATATTAACAGATGTGCACGGAAGGTTTGCTTGCCTTTTGGGCCTTTTGGGGCTTTTTTGTGTGTAAAGTACTTAACAGAGAGTTTGCAAACAACTGTGTAGCAACTGAAACTCAAACGCATTATACAACTTCAGGATGTGCTTTATGACCTATCTGTTCTGACAGTCAGCATCAGGGGAAGAAAATTCACTGTGTATTAACAAGAAGATGTCATTGAGTAATTGCAGAAATTATTCTGAGGAGAATCCTCTTGCACCATGTGTTTTGACCCTGTATCCAGAGTGCCAGACAGAATTTTAAAAGTGAATCCATAAGTAAATACCTATTTCAAGGCAAAGTAAGATGACTCTTCCAAGAGCCTGCATTGCTGTTTTCCATCTTCAGAGGTCTCTTAGAACAGCTGCAGCTTTGAGCATCTTCAAAATTGGAGATCTGTGAACTCCAAAGCCAGCTTTTGCTGACAGATACAGCAAGATGCAGATTCCACAAACAGCTTTGGCAAGTCTTGTATGAAAATAGGGTAAAAATATTATGAATTAACTTGTATAGAGTTTGGCTCTACTTATAAAGCAGTAAAAGAGAATGAATTAGTAATTAGGGTTTTATTTTTATTTTTATTTTGGACTCTCTAACAGAGTGGGTTGAGGTCCATGATGGCAGTAGCTGTTTTTTCTGCATCTTCCATTACATTCAGACAAATGGAGAACTAAATAGAAAAGTTAACTTTTTGATGATGTAGTTGCTGGACTACATTCTTACTTCAGACATTTCTGGAGCAATAGTATCTTTCACACCTTGAACAGGCTTTTAATCTTGAAAATGAGAAGCAGTTAATCCTACTCAAAATGCCTAGGGTGTTTTGGGGAAGGCAGGTTCCTGGGAAAACCTCATTAGGACCACTTCAGAAAAGCAAGGCCTAGTTCATATGGCAGGTATCAGGTTGCTGCCACTGAAGTCCCTTCTCTTGCAGAAGCTTTCTGCAGGTGAAAGGCTTGGCTACATTACGTGTTCTGTCCTTTTCTGTGGTTAAACTGCTGGAGGAAGAATATGGCCTTGCTTTGCAGGAAGAATTTGTTCTCAAAGACTCAGTTACAAGACTGGGACTTTAGCGTAGTAATTCATGTATTCTAGTACACTTCCCAAGGCAAACTTTGAATGGTATTACTAAGATGTCTCAGTAGTGCAAGAATACATTTGAAGCTGTAAAGCATCAATGTTTAACTCAAAAGGTTCTGCTATGGTTAATTCTCATGCTTAATCTAGTAAGGCAGTAATAATAATGATTATTTAGCATTTTCCAGATAAATTAATTTCTGTTCCACAAGCAAACAATTTTGTAAAAATTTTTTTTTCCAGACCACAATGGTGGAAGTGCATGGTTGTTTTGTTTCTGAAGGTGTAAATCTGGTGTTTGTCACCTGCACTGGCTCTACATCTGTACCTGTATTACTGTTGCATTTCTGATTGCTGAGCATGATTTTGTGATTGCAGTTCCTATGGAGATAAGGACCTAAATTTTGAAACCAGTGAATGGCAGGAGCAGAAAAATGATGGTTATCTGTTTAAGGAGTGTTGATTTCATACTATTGACTCATTTGTTTTCTCAAAAATAAACCCCACATTGTCCCCCAGAGCAAAACCTGTAGTTTAATTGTGTCTCTCTTTTTAGACTTTGCCATTACTTAGCTCTCACAGGTGACATGAGTCTATCTGGGTTAGATTTGCTGCACAAGAAAACAACCCTGACTTTTACCGGGTGGGTGGACAGGAAAAAAACCCCAACTTTTTGTTAGTCTTTTGTGTTGCAGCAGCTGGATTCATTGCTGCTATAGCAACACACCACATGATGAGGTGTATTAGATTGCTCTGCGCAGAACACGAGGGGGAAAAGGAACACAGCTCCTTGCTGAAGGTAAAGGTTGCACTGGAGTTTCTGGTGGAGAGCTGGGGAAGGTCAAATGCTCCGGATCCCAGCACATGTTGTGCACAGAGGAAGGTAGAGGCGTGTGGAGGTGTTAAACTGCAGAACCAGGTAAGGTACAGCTGCATCGATTAACCTGAGATCTTAAGCCTCCTCCGTGTGGCAGCTCAACTTCCCAGAGAGTTTTCTCTTAGCTTTTCCAAGTGTTTTTTTTTAAAGTTGCTTTGCTAATATGACAATGTGAAAACATTGACAACGCTTGGAACTGTTAGAGAGACTCTTCTACTGCAGAGAGACCACTCTTACAAATTAGGAGGTGATTGTCCTCAAATCAATGCAAAAAAATATATGTAGGGGGTTTTTTGTTGTTTCAGCTTCACTTGAAGATGTTGAACAAGTTTTGGTTTTGTTGCTATCTGCACAATGGTTCAGAACATCTCTGTTGTCAGTCAGAATTCAGGGTATTATCTACTTAGTGATTTTTATTATCAGTACTTTTTGATGATCTGCTCTCTTTAGCATTTATTAACATTTCTTCCTCTCTCCCTCACAATCTGCTTCATCGGAGTCTTCTTGGAAATGAATTTTCATGTGATTTACTCCTTCAGGTTTTATGCTGCCTCCTTAAGTCTAGCAGTGTTGTTAATGCAGTTGAACAAACTTCAGTGCACCTGTAAAGACATGAAAGTGGAAACATTGCCACGGGTTATTGTGGTTTTTACCCTGTTAACCATTCATCCACACAGGTAAAGAGAGATAATTAATGTCAGCCTTGAACTTATATGTTTATTCAGACCCATGTCAAACTGAGAAAACTATTTATTCCCCCATGTTCTCTATGCACCTTTTTTTTGCTTTTACACATCACTGGGTTAAATGTGACAGGCTTTCAAGTGGCGTCCATTAGGTGGAGGAAGACAACAGTACTTTAGAAGGGGAAAAACTGAGGGACCAAAACGGTAGTGGAGAAGATGGAGAGCCTTCCTGAAATTCAAGTTAGGTGGTTTAGTACTTCTCCCACTTCTGGTGAAGGGTTTCCAACATTTTGAATGCTTTCTATTATCTACAACTTAGAACATATTTCTTTCTTAGGACTTACTACTACTTTTAAAGTCAGGCAACGTATCAAGGGTGTTGAAATGTGCAGTCTTTCTCCACTGCCCTAAGCAAAAGATTTCAAGCAATCTTTCTGTTTTTCCAGATACATTTATATCCCTGGTGGTCCTGTGTTCAAAGCCCTCTTAGCCACTGTTGGCAGACTGGAAGCATTCCTGTAGAAACTGAGGGATGGTGTGAACGCCAAGCCTTCCCCTCACTCACCCCTTTTAGTGGCAAGAAGGGACAGTCTGAGTTAGGGTATAACTGAACCAAATCTTGAGTGGTGGGCAGCTTTCCTACAGCACAGAGCAAGTGAGCTTTGTGCGGAGCTGTGGGGGCTGCGCGGTCACAGCTCAGGTTTGAGCGAGGCTCCCCTGGCTGTAATGTGGTGGCTTCAACAGAGTTGAAGAAATAAGCAGTCACTCTGCCTGTCAGCTCACAGGAGAGAATTTGTGAAATATAAAACCATATAAACGTTCAGTCCATTAATGACCCCTGATCCCAGAATGAGACAGGTTTGCAAAAAGTTGAGTTGGGGTTCCTGAAAATGAGGATTCAGAAAGGGTGGAACTCTTTGAAGGGAAAGATGAGCTGTACAAGGGAAAACTCGGGAGAAGGAGGACAGTGATTTAACTCTGATTCCACCACTTCAAGCAGAGCAAGGGAGTCCAGATCAAATTATTTAAGCAATCAATGGAGCATAGTCTGTCTAGATTTAGGGACCTTGTTAGATTGGGTGAATGAAGAAACTAATTCAAACACCCAAGAGCTCTTTCTCTAATACAGGCCATCCATTGTGGCCCGAAGTATAAGGCACCAGGGATGCAAGTAATTCATAGCATAGTACCACTAACACACTAACTGACTGTCACAGAGATGCACTAGGAGTGAGTTTGTCCGGGGAATTAAAAAATTAAGGAATCTAGATAAAAGGAAACAGCATCTTCTTACTGAGTACTACCCCTCTCTATTTGTGTTTGGAATCACGGATGTGATAGTTTATCACAAGGAAGGGAGAAAAGGAAGTGAGAGTCTTAGTTAAAGCCTTTATTATTAAGCAAAACCAGCAAAACAACATTGAAAAGTGTCCAGCTAATCATCTTTGCTAGACTAGCAAAAAAATAAGAGATTATGGAAATATGGGTATGGAAAATCATATTCTCAGTGAAGCCTGGTGAACAGAAGGAATATGAGCACTGTCAGTAAAAGG
Organism: Cnemophilus loriae; assembly: GCA_013397755.1. Lineage (NCBI taxonomy): Eukaryota > Metazoa > Chordata > Aves > Passeriformes > Corvidae > Cnemophilus > Cnemophilus loriae. Next base: position 1,184,098 of record VZTF01001221.1, read on the forward strand.
TAGTTTCCCTCACCAAATAGCATTCCATTGCATGTTTTTTTTTTCCTAGGACCATATTAGACTATACAAATGTTCTTAAAGATTATAATCCTGGTCATGATTTGGTGAAGAATAGTGTGTGAATAAAATATCACATTTTATTCATTTGTAGGGTCTGTGAGTACATATGAACCTTCCCCCTTGGACTTTTGTTCCTCTTACTTTCTACTGTCTCATTAACCCTACTGAATCTTTTCTAAAACCTTCAAAACAAATAATACCTGCTGCTAGCTTAAACCTCTGAAAGGTGCAGCAAAACAAACAATAATTCTTTAGTTTATGGGTGCCTCTTGTACGCGAACCAGCTGAGAAAGTCATGGAAGACTGCTAAAATGCACTACTGTGCTATGAGAATAAATTTACTGCACAGTTTTGCAATTCAGATTTTATTCAGCATTAAAACTGTAACTCATTAATAATGGCAACAAATTTGCAAGGGAGATCTCATCTGCCCACTCCTACAGATTAAATCCCACAATTTATTGATATGATAATCTTTCTACTAGATTTAGATTTGTGGAAAACAGCAGAAATACCTAACTGACTTGCCTGGAAAGGAAAAAAATAACCCATTGAACTGACATGACTGTGTGTCAGCCTCTGAGAAGAAAGAAATCTGGAGTCTTGATTAGTAGGAATCAAAACACACAAAATCGTAAGGCTACGTGATATGATGTGTATATGCTGTGTATGGAAATAGTAACGTAGGCAAAATTCCAGTATGGAACAACTTGCAGCGACTAACTGATATAGGAATATGTGCACCAGTAGGAGCATGCCAGTCCCTCACTCAGCCATCAGACGGCTGAGATATTTTTCTAGGGATAAATATGTACATGGATGATTACAGTAGCAGATGCTAACTCTAGGAGCTTGGGCTCCGCATCCAAATGTTCATCTGGCTCAATCAAAATGAACAAAACCATTTCCAGAGGGAGGGCTAACATCTCCAGGGCCAAGTGGGCATTGGCAGCAGTCTAGAGTGTCTTCTTCACATGCAGGAACTGTGATTTCAGGCACAGTTATTTCCAAAAGGTCCAGCCACTTAAAGTATTCAACATGGAAAATTAAAGAAAACTGTTCTCTTTGGAAGAAAGCTTGCTATGAAATCATCCTGGGAGAAGTTGATTCAGTTCTTCATGGAGCACAAGAGCTTGTGGCATCAGGATGTTCATCTTGGATGTCTGTAGGGCTGGCTTCAACACCTATTTCAGCTTTAAGTGTATGCTGAAACAGGTCAAACACATTCAACAACTTGTGGAAAATGAGGCTCTGGTCCAGGACTGCTGTAGCCACTGGGCAAGGAAAGGAGGCTTGTATATTAACGCCTCAGGGACAGATGTAAAGCTGCCATTTGGCCACATTTGTCTGTGGTCAGACTTCCTATAATTCTTCCTCTGAGGAGCTTGCCTTCAATATTGCCAAGTCCCAAGTGCTCGCAGATCACGAGTCTGTGCTACAGAGCAGTCATGAGATGCTAGAGCTCCCCTGCTTTCAGGCTTGTTGCATGTTGTTTGTGCAGCTGTGAACCGTGGAGAACTTCTTTGTTCTTTTGCAGAGCAAAAGAGTCTGTTCAGCCTCCTGTTTCCAGTAGTACAGCCTCCTCAGGAAAAAATGCCAAATTCTGTGACACCCTGAGCAGAAAATTCTCTTATCCCGATGGAGTGGTAGAGGTACAGCCAAAAGAAAAGCTCTTTGAAGGGGGCGTATAGTGCAGAGACCCTGAAACTTGGAGATGCATTTGGGAATATGTACAAATGATTACTTTCAGTAAGGAATTAAGTTCCTATGAAAGAAGAAAATCAGCTCCTTTAGCCAGAAGCTCGCGGCCTCTGGTGGCTCTTAGAGATCTTAGGTCTTTGAGCTGAAAGGGAGCACAGCTTCTTCCAACAGATTTGTCCCCCAATAAACCTGTGCTGGGATAGTCTGCGGCTCTGAACATCAAAGAGTAAAGCTCCTATCCAGATGCTGAGCTAAGGAAAAGCTCTTCTCTGTGATTCTACCAGCTCATCCATCAACTTCAGGCTATACTAATTAATTAATCTGTGACAAGACACTTCCCTCCCTCCCTGTCTGTCCCATATAGCCCAAGCTTTATACACTTGCTTTTGTGTGTGCAAATATGCACAAATGCATACACAGACACACTTCAAGTAATTCATGTCTATAAGACACAAATTATTGGGTTGAATTACTTTGTTTTTCGTGATTTCCAGAAAGAAAAATGACTGGTAAAAAGATGAAACGTCATGAGCTCTTTTATTAAAGGTAAGTGACCTAAGAAGTGCTGTCAGATTGGGTCAAGGAGAGTAAAACAAGTGCTAACTGCAAGTCTCCCCTTCCTTTTGCTGGGCAGGTAGTCTGTTAAGGGTGTCAAACTGTGTGCTGTTCTGAGATGCTGAAGCAGCTCTGGTTGCTTCTGAGGTCAACCATCCCCGCCTCACTGAGAGCTGCAGCCAAGCACTGGACTGAAGGCAGCTGGATTTGCAGGGCTGAGAGGCACTGTGCCACCGACCCACCTACTAACTGTAATTAGGAATGTTCCTTCTCACACATTTATGTCACGAGGTGAGGACTAAAAGCCTGTTAGCTGTCTCTAGTTAGGGGTATTTTTGTGTGGAGTGCTTCTTAGAATGGAAAGAGGCAGATTAGACTTTCAAGCACCCTTTGACAACAGCACTGAAGCTGAGGGTGCACTGAGGAATGCTAATACTGGAAAACTAGGAACATCTTGACTGTTAATTCTGCTGAAGTTAGCAGAGCAAAGGAAAAAAAAAAGAGTTGGGGTTTTTTTTATTTTCATAACCCTTAGGCTTCATAAATCCATCACCCTTCTTTATTGTCAATTTGCTCTGAAAATCATTGCTGACATCTCACCTAAGGATTTTTTATTATTCTAGTCAGGCTGTCTTTCACTTATGTTAAAGATTTCTTGGATTTTTACCAGCCTTAAATTATATTGAAAGTAGGCAGATGAACATTTAAATTAAAAGGTTAATTGAAATGGAAATATTGCACTGGCACAGTTAATTTGTTTCAGTTTAAATGTTTATTAGCTTAACTGAATATTTAGAGAACCAAGACAAAAAAAAGTTGTGCATCTATTTCCACAGACACAAAAGTAAATGTACTTGTATTCAAAAGGTAAATACCCTTAAAATAACCCTTAAAAACAATAGTCTGTAAGAGCGTATTTCCAAAATAAAGAAGGTTCTTATGTAGCTAAACACCAATTATTTTATTATTTCCTGTCAGTCACCAGTTTCTTTTACAGTTCTTTAGGATTTATGAGCACAATGAAGTCCTCAAAGGTGTCAAGAAAAAGAGCTTACGTTGTACAAATGCTTGGGGCAGAAAGCACTGGTAAGATCTTCTGCCTGACAGGAGATAACCATATGATTCTCTTGTCTTCTTTGCGGACTTTTTGAGAATGATCATCAAGATCCTCATCAGGAAGAGTTGTTAGAGAAATCTGTCTGCCTTTTTTTTTCTCTAATTGGAGAGGGGTCAGGAACTGCAGAAAAGGGACAATGTGATCCTTTCTGGATTTCCTGGAAGAAACCATATTTCACTTAGTTGGCTTTCCTAGGGTGCCTAATTTAATAGCACGGTCAAACTGTATTCACAGTCTAGGAGGCAAATTCAACAGCAATAGTAACACCAAAATTTAACTGATTAGACTTCATCTGTATGAATACAAATGTGGTTTTTAGACAGAATAAGTGCTGCAATAATTTCCAAAATAAGGAGTAACACATGTTATTTGGAATATGTTTAAACATGAAAAAATGCTTTAATTGGATTATTTTAAAGAAGTTTATGTTTGAAAACATCTAAGCTTAATAAAAATGGTATTGTGTCATTTCCTACTCAAAGAAATATTATGGCCCTAAATAGCAACACAAATGGATTTCCCCCCGCCCCCAGTATCTAATAGATGGATTATTTTAAATTCTACTTCGTGCCCTGTATTAGTTTCCTGAGAGGATTTCCATCATTAGGCTTTAGGGAATACATTTAAGCCCTGAGGTCTTGAAACTATGGTAATTTTTAACCTTTAGCAAGTATCCAGTTAGATTTCATTGGCTTTATGGCATTCAGACTTCTCTTCACATCTTAGTATGTAATTTTCTCCTTATAGCATCTGTCCCAGTTATACAGGTGGATGCACTTGGACAGTATTATACCAAAAACACCCGTTTGTGAGACGTGGGAAAGGGGCTTTCACCTCAGTACATGGTTTTGTGAGTTTATACATCTTAGCAGCACTGCAGCATGGAAGACGGTAGTCTCGGGCAACGATGTGGTTACAAAGGTCAGGATATGCCTCCTGTTTCACTGGAAGTGTGGCTGTAGCAATCTTGAAAGAGTATTATCCTACCCTGTAACTAACTGCATCGGATCTGAGCATCTTAAATGTGCTGCTTCCTGTGGCTTGAGAAACAAAGCCTAGTCCTTTGGCCTCTAAGCAAAGGAGCTACTGTTTGATTTTGATCATTTCCTGCCAGCCATTCGTTGTTTCCTGAGCAGTGCACACACAGCTCCCATGTCAGCAGCCATCCAGCAGGTGCCCAAATGCTTCTCTGGTGCACTGCTTCAAATTGATGTGTTGTTCATCAGTGGGCTGACCACAAATACCTGTTGTTTGCTTTTAATTCCATAAGCCTGCTGTGTTTGTGCTCTGTTAGAAATGTAACTGTTGACTTCTGCAAACTCTGTATGCAAAGGTACAATTCAGTGTCTTCCAAGGGCTTTGAAAGTACTTCCAATATCTTAATAGGAAGGGCACTGATAGGAACCCCTTGGCTTCCAGGCTGCACATTCCTTGTATTTCCCTTCTCCTCTGGTATCCCCACTGCCTTCCCTTATCTGCATTGTTACTCTTTTCTCTCCCATCTTATTTCTGAAGTGCCCTTAAGTGCTTTTGTACTGGAGACTTGGAAATCTCTTCCCTAACTGCCAAGATAATGTGTTACAGGGGAACAGTGGTGGTCTCTGCACCTTGAACGCTTAACAATCATCTTTGGAAAGGAGAACCTGTGGGTGAATGCCAGAAGGTGATGATGGGGGATTGTGAGCACAAACAGGGCACTGCCTGCTTGTGAAAGAAGAAACCTCTTCTTACAGCTGCACCATGTGTAAGATTATGAAACCAGCTCCTGCCATGCCTTCTTTTTTGTGTTGTTGCTGCACCTCAATGCTGAGTCTCCTGTACAGAGTGAATTTATTACAGTGATTTATTAAGTGCAGGAAAATGGAGTAATCCTGAACCACGATTAGAATCTAAAGAAGGAGTATGTTTTAAGCTAGCCATTAGTAGGTTTTTTCCCTCCTAGTTCGTAATATAAAAGTCTGTAAATCACATAAATAACCTAAAAGACTAAAAGCAGAATTAAATAATTATTCATTTTGGGTCAGGTTTTGATTTTTAAGAGCCTAAGTGTAATTATTCTGGCACCAGGGACCTTCTAATGGTTTTAAAGCAAACGGAGCTGGCTGCAGCAGGAAACTTTGTGCCGTCAAACTGTCAAGCACATCCAGTTGGTAGAAGCAGTGAGGCAGATTCCTGTGAGCTGGAGTATCACCAGCTCTGGCTTGCAGTGGGTCTGGGAGGTTGCAGGCCCGGGGGTTCTTCCTTGCAGGAGAGATTGTAACTCCACATGTGGACTGTCTATGGCTAACAGCATGTTCTTTGCAGGGCTTTTTTTCCAGCCTGCTCTCTGCTCTCTCTCAGTTAAACAAGGGACTCATCTCAGCACATTTAACTGAGCTGCATAGAGAGAGAGATTTGATTTTAAACTACTGAAATTGTAGGAGTCCTTTTTTTGTAAGGCAGAGAATGTATCAGGTAGGTGCAGAAATAGCTCTTGCAGTTCAGAAATATATTTTGAATAGCAGAACATCCCAGGCCCTTAAGTTTTCTGTGAAGTTCAAAGAAATCCTTCCAGAAAGCCAATTCAGGAGGTAGCCAGGCCATTCTGTTCCCTTTTATCTTTCTAAAGCCTAGGAAATAAAAAGTTTCTTCAGCAGTCCACCACCACCAATTAGTTCAGAAAATGTTCTTTGGTGTGGGGTTTGACTTGGCAGTGTAGAGAACAGCTACAGATCTGAAAATAGTGAGACAAGGAGCAGAAAGTACTTTTGCTCCCTGTTACTAAGTTCACGTAACTATGCTTTGAATTCTGACCACAACCAGGATAATAAGTTGTAAATAGCATAAGGACAACATTGCAATGATCTTACCAGTTTCTAAAAAAAAAAGTATTACATTGTCTGTTTAGCTGAAATGCCCTCACCATGTCCCTAAATCTAAACTTTAAAGTGTAAATTGTAATATCTAACAGAAATAAAATACTCTAAATGGTGTATTTTAAATTGAGTGCTACCACGTGAGAGAATATGTCTTCATAATGATGTTTCTGATCTTGAATTAACTGTCAAACCAGGACATTTATATTGTGCAATTATACCTGTTGGAAGGGGATAGTAAAAATCTGAAGCCTCATTCTGGTTTCCAAAACTGTTCTTTTAGGAAAGTAATACCAGGGCTTTAGGTACATTCTGCCAGGGAAAATACTAATCCATCTTCCCTTCCACTGCAGCTGGTCAGATGAGAACAGAAAGATCCCACTGGTGTGCTGGAGGCAGAACAGACCATGACTGGTCTCTAAAAACACCTGCAGGCCAAGAAGAAGAGTTTTAGTTGTTATGTCAACAATTTAAAATAACTTCCCCCTCCCTTCTTTGATTTATTACATAAAGATAGACAGTATTTTAAAACTTTCTCTTCTGGGAGTGTCCCATGAAAACTCTCTGACTTTTCTTCCTCTTTTTTCTGTATTCACTGTTTGCTAGTTACACTTTTCATGTCAAAATTCTGGACAGCTAAGGGGTAGATTACTTTCATTGGAATCAGTGACTGAAATTATTACCTCAAGATCATTAGGTTACTTCCCCATCTTTGCAAAAACAGCATATTACTTTAAATCCAAAGTTGCTGAAGTGGATAAAGATGTGGGAAAAAATGAGCTGATAAAATGGTGTATACCATCTCCATCAGTGACTGTTTTGCATCTGCCACTCCAGGATGAACCAGATCCTGTGGTTTGTAACAAATGCCACCTTTTTCATTGAGAGCCTCACAGTGACTAAAGAGCAGAAGTGATTGTTGATCTCCACATTGCCGTCATTCATCTCTTACCGGTTGTTATTTCTGATGCTGCTTTCTTTTGTCTTGGCTCCCCCTTGATTTTGAATCTGATCACATTACAATTTAACCTTGCAGCATTCTAATTTTAACACTGCAACACTACAAAAGAAACAAACATACAGATGAGACTGTTTTCAAAGGATGATGTTTATTTTCATTGCCCAACTTGATCTTTTGGAACAGAATGTGAACTCTTCTTCTGTGAAACTGGACATCTAATGGGCATCTTACAATATATCCAGAAACAGGTATCCTAAATCACAGGTTACTTTTGAAAACACAAGATTTTATGGCTAAAATTAAACATAGATAAAATCCTGGCAAAATTGACTTCATTGTCATTGAAGTAATTGAAAGCCTTTCCATTGATTTAAGTGGAACTGAGATTAAACTCTGTATTTATAGAGATTTTTTTTTCACTTGCAGACATATGCACCCTTTCTATTCCCTTTTTTTTTGCTCTAAATGTACCGTGCTGGAGAAGAGCCACTCCAAAGTTCATGACTTGTAGGCAAGTTGGCATGCCAGCAGCGGAGAAGTATCAGTCCGTGCAGGCCAAGCATGGCTGCAAGTGTCAGCCAGTGCCTTTCGTCCGCAAACAGGAGGGTATTTCACTTGACAGGGCTGCAGCAAAAAAACTCCAGGTAGATTTCAACAGGCTTCAATGCCCACTGTTAAGGGGAGAGATTTTAGACATGTTTACTGGGGCTTTGAGTCCCGCACAAGACACTTTCCATGAGACGTTGTGCAGGCTGCATTTGTGAAAGGATATTGTAGCAGCTTGTGTTGGGTATCAGCTCAAGGGAGTAACTCTACAGCAAGCTAAGTGATAGCAATACTCAGAGTAAATGGCTTCTGACTTTTAGAAGTGTTTGTTTCTATGGAGAGATGCTAATTTTGCCCTTTGTCTCTGTGGCAGAAATTAGAGGAGCAGTGTTACGTCTGTCTTGTCCCAGGTGTTGATGCTAAGGGAGATTACCTGGGGGCCTGCAAGGAATAGAGCAAGTACTGTTGTATTTTACAGTGGACATCTTCAAGGGAGAAGCAGGGGTTGTACCAGGATGCCACGTTTTCAAAATAAAATTCACAATGTTTGTTCCAGACAAGAGAAATTCACCACAATATTTTGCTCCAGGACTCAGGGTAACTCTAGCTAAGAGCCGTCAAATGCAAATCTCTCTAAGTGCCTGCTTTTCGTCATTCAGACAGAACTTTGTCTCAGCTTCTGAAGAAACCTAAACCCTTTCTTTTAAAGAACTAACATTTACTTTCCCATACAATTGCCTGCCTGGAATACAAGAGAATTTTTTTTTTGGGGGGGGTGGGGGGGGGGGGAAAAAAGAAATTTTTGTTTTTTAAAGTCACCCTGTAAAAGGGATGAAAAGTATACTTTAAGGTCCCTTTCTTTCCAAATCTGTACTTTTCCCCCATAAATATCACCATAAATTGATGCATATACTGGAGTTTGTGTTTGATGCTTCATGACTTTAGGAAGAAGTAAAATACCTTTGTACCAGGTCAGATATGGTCTAGATGCTGTATTTTGCCTGGAAGGACAGAAAATGTGTATAGAAATAATTTTCATGCATAGAAGTATAGAAGAAAAGATTATTCTGAGTAGGTGTTGCCTGTGGGAAGCTTAAAAAGTTTAATTTTAAAAGGTTTTCTATCCCATAAACATTCGGGTGTTACCTGTTTTGCAGTCAGTGTTTGTAATACTAGGGAAACAAATATAAAAACAAACACTTTTTTTATCCTGATGCAACAAAATGTGTGCAGATGTGATCACTGTTTGTTTGGTGTGCATGAGGAGAATGGGAACATCTTTCCTGTAGACATTTGAGAGAGTACTGTATTCATTGTTTTTCTAATCCTTTGCCATGTCAAGGACTGAGCAGTCAGGACAAAGATTACGTGATGTCATTTTGATCCTAGCAAATACAATACTCAAGTGGGATACGGTGATGATTTTTAAAAATGTTTGTACCTGGCTTTTCTGTTGAGATTTCAGAAGTGAACAGAAAGAACTCACATGTGAAGCATTGGATTTGGTGCTCAGTATTCTTTCTCTTCCGAGTAGCTCACGTAAAACTGTTCCAGTGTCTGAGTTTTTGGCAGTGTTCAGGAATTCAGCTGATGTCACAAACTGTTGCTGACAGATCAACTTTCAGGGGCTTAAAAATGTTGATTCTCCAACTCTTTTAAGTGCAGTAGTTTATCATTTTTATGTGTATGTATTTTTACAGTTTTATAAATATATAATCTTAAAAATTTGCAAGCTTTTTGATGTTTTCTAATGGCCCTCTCAAGAGAGCAACACTATTTCGGTCAGAACAATTTCAGCAGATCACTCTGAAATGATCTGATGAAGTTTAGTTATTTGTGTCTCAACCTTGAGTATGTTTCTTATATAGCTGACATGATTATCAAAAAAGCAAGATCTTAGCTGAAACTAAAGTTTGAAGTCATCCTGTTGTTGTTTCTTTACCCCTTCATTATTTTGACCTTATTAATGCTGCCAGGTTATTTATAGCTATGACTGTTATGTTAAAACCTTTGCAGGCTGACTAACTCTATCAGAAATTGCATTTTTGAAAGAATTCCAGGGTTTCTGCTATGTGGAGTAGGATCAGCATCCTGGCTTCTCATGGCCACTTTGGGGCTTCTGCTCTGGGAAGCCCTGCTGGTGTAGCCAGCTCATAGGACTAACTACAAGTGCTGCCTACAGAAGTGCTACCCTGTAATGCTTTTCTGCCTCTCCCAAATCTCTGTGATGCTATGCATTAGAGGGTACAGCCGTAAATAGTGAGGATAATAGTGAGGAATGACTGGCACTTGATGAAAACAAACCTCCTGGTGCTGGAGATTGCCATTGGAAGTCTTTCAGTGCTTCTTAACTGCAGCAGAAAGAGGTGTATGCAAGGGACTCTACCAAAAGGCCTTTGCCAAATATTTCAGCACTCTGCAGTGAAGGTGTTTGTGCTCTCTAGCTGCTCTGAAAGTAGGATTGAGTGGCAAAACAGTAAACTAAAAAAAAATAAAATTGTAAGCAACTGGGGAAAATCTGCCTCTGACTCTTTCAAATCCCCTTTTCCATTCATTTTCCATTGTTGTAAAACACACTTTCACAGGATTGCTTAAAACCAAGCCTGCAGCTAAATATTTACCGAATGGATTTTGTTAAATCTGTTTTAGTGCCTCTGGAAATTAATTCATACCTCTAATTCCTAAGTACCCTTTGCCTCTGGGCATCTGTAGTGAAATGCAGGTATTAGAAGAGCTGAAATCAGTTGAGATAACTGATAACCTGAGTCAATAAGCAATGGATTGAGAAGACAGAATGATCTTTTGTCTCTCTGGGGTTTGGAAATGGAAATTTTTGAGCTGAAAAGCAGTTGTTCGAGTAATGCTTGAAAAGTATTTTCTGGGCCTGTTGTCAGCCTTCCTGCATCTGTTAGATACCAGCTAATTTGGTCCAAAAATTAGTGCCCACCAGCCCTTCTAGTAGCAGGTGAAGAACACCTGAGCAGACACTTGTGCCAAAAGGCTTTACCCAGCCCCCTTTTCTAAGGGAGGGGCAGCTTCCTAACAAGTCTAACCCTGCTCATGGTCAGCTTGTGCTTTTACTGCACTTCACTGTTGTATAGGGTGTTATTGTCATCTCAGTCACAGGTGACAGGGGAGTTTGCCAAGTCTTCTGTATTTTTCATGTATCAGCCTTTGGCATCTCTTTAACACAAGGGAGATCTGACCCCAGTGCCCAAAATCCAGCTGCATAGTTTGCTCCCTTCCTTTGCTTTCTGTTTAACACTCACAGGAGTAAGGCAAGAAGCAAAGTGGGTAAGCTGTCACTGAGCACTCTGCTGTTGGACATCAGAACTCCATGATCTAACACAGGGGAACTCTGAGAAATCACAGGTCAGTAGAGGCAAACGGATGGTTTGGGGGAGAAGGGACAAAACGAAGGTAATAGTGAAGGCAGAAAGAGCAATGGGGGAGTGGGATGTGGCTGCTGAAATAGTCTATTTTGAACACTCTATGTTTAAGAAACTAAATTATGAAATATGTAGGAGGAAAGAAACATATCCACAAGTGAGGAATGGAAGATGAGCCTCTGCTGATGTTACTCTACTACATGTTATTTTATACCACTGAGATTCTCATCCAGAAATACGTCTGGAGTCTCCATTTCACTTCATTGAAAATAGCATTGGGCCTGTAATATATGTTTCGAAAGATTTATTGGGATAGTTTTAAAAGCCACAGACTGTAGGGCATTCACCATATCTCTTGAGAGAGACTGTCCACAGCCTCATACATCTCTCACTTCAGAGTTCCCCTGTTGAGATCCGACGTTTTCTGCGTTTAAATATTATTCCTGTTATTCCTTATTAAACCCTGTATATCACACCTTATAATTCTCTCCTCAATATGAACAGCATATAGCTGTTTTATTCCCAGCTCATCAGCATTTAACAAAACTGTATAGATTTGATGTTACTTTCTTCCCAGAAATCAGACTCTCCGGTCTCAGTCCTCTTGAGTGTTTTCCCATCTCTCCGCCTCTCTCTTTCCACTCTGTCAATGGCTTCCAGACAACTTGGTGCCTAAACTAGAATGTAATAGTTGAGTGTAGTTGAACCAGAGCCAAACAGAAGGAGAAGGTCTCTAGCTTCCTACTCTGATATGATGCATTTGATAAGGCAGACCAAAAATACACTGCTGCTTTCTTGCCAGAATACCCAGAAGAATATTAGACATGGTCCCAGAATTAAGCAAATGACACCTGAGGTGTGAATGTACTTATTCTTGTTTGCAAATACCATTAACCAGCTTAGCTCAAATCTGCTTATTACCAACTCAGACACCTTCAATTTAGATGCCTCTGGACCACTTCAAGCATTGTCTCCGCTTATCAGCAGGGTCAAATTGGACATAGTTTTGTCCAGGCAGTGATGTGGCACTTGTAACTCAGACAGATTTCTCCTTAGAGCCAGTTTCTGTTGCTCTCTGGAGCAGGCTGGTGGCCACTCCAACAGCAGTGGTTCGGCATGTGGCCGGAGCATCACGGGGGAGAGCTGGTTGCTGGCTCAGAGAATGGCTGGTTGTACACAGGACCTCTGAGGGGTGGAGGGGCTGTAATTGCCAGGGGAAATTGTCATCTGCGGCAGTGAATTCAAATCCGTTTTTCCTGTCAAAATCCAGGCCTGTAGACATTACTTCTCTCTGCAAGGATTCAGGTAAGGCTCTCACTTTTGTGGCCTGATTGAAGTGCCCCTGCAGCAGCCATGAATACCTGGCCACTGGGCTGCTGTGGTACATGGTATGGTCAGTGCTTCATACTGAAAGCATCTGTAAGGTGTTTTATCTGCTCAGAACCATCGCATTTCGCATAAAAATTGGCTTGTAACAGTTTGCATTGGTGTTCTCTATCCGAGGATATATTGTGTCTTGCAAGCTGCTGGAGGCCTTGGTGCCCCATGCTTTTCTGTAGGATGTCTCTGTGCCTTCGCTTTGACCACCCCTTCCTCTTCTCCTGCCAGCTGTGAGGCCTTCTCATAGCTGATAGCTGTTGAGTTTTGGTGACAGGTCTGTGTGAAATAACTCTTGAAGTGTGATGGATCTCGGGAATGGCACCTTTGCAGCTCATAGTTCAGTCACTGAGTTTCTCCCTGGAGTGGTTTTTGAGTGTTCTAGAACTGCTGTGTTGCATTAGAAGGAAAATGAGATCTTTTCAAAGGAAGGAGGTGTTGAAAAATTAGTTTGAGGACATTTTAGTCTTAGGGGGAACATGACATACAGACATAATGTGCTGTGTGACTGTCTTGCCTGTTTTGGCACCTTTTATTTCCTGTTGTTAATTTTACAAATGTCATCTTTCTACAAAAGTTGATGCATTGTGTGCATCGTAGAGCAATGCTTGTGTAGGAGTGTGTCTTCTGTCTTGACTACCCTTAGATGAGTGTTTCAAAGAAGTGATCTACTTCATTTTACACGAAGAAAAATCTTTAAAAAACCATTTGGGGATTTCAAAGCACATCAGGATTCTTTGCAGCCATAAGTGCCAGCCTGCTTAGATGTGCTTCTTCTGGGCTTTCATGTGCTCCCCTTGGCTTTCCTCACATTCCCTTCTTGCCATGGGAGAGGTAAATTCAGGGTACTGAAATTTCTCCAGACAAGAGTCTGCTTACAAGCCCATTTCTAGTAGCTGAAATGTTTATGCGGCTTTGGAAGGATTTTTATAATCTAAATGTTCTTTTGCAGTGTAATTAATACTGTTTTATTAAAAATGTTCCTCCTCAAGCATATACTACACTAACTCGAGTTTAGCAGGGTTCAACCAGTGTTAAAGGTAATGTGCATATCTGAGAGGAGAGACCCAGAAGAGTAAATTATATGTAGCAGCCTGTTTCTGTTGTGTCCATTTACAAGCATCACCAGCCATTATCTTTGAATTCAATATTTCAAGCATTAGCTTTCTGTTCTGGCTTAGTATATGAGACTATTTGCTACATAATTATATTGTATTTCATTTTCTTCTGTATGCTATTGTAATAATGATATTGCCTAACAAAATAATGTCAGATTTTAATTAGGTTAAAAGTAATTTGTTATATTAGGTTTTTTATTTGAGAAAATAAACTAAGTGATAGTGCATATCAACCTGTCCATTTTTTTTTGTTTGCATTTGCTTTCATTTCCTGTCATCCTTTACCTGTTGAAATAAGGGTGGGGTTTTTTCTTGACTTGTTTCAAGTTATTACAGCCTTCCACAGCCTTAACTCTAACATATTGATGTTCTAGTGAGGACATAAGATGTCTAACTTGCTATTTATTAGAAGGATAGGTTTGCAAAAATTTCTGCTCCTAGTTAATAGCTGCACCTTTTTAATCATTGAAATGAATTAGCTAGATTACTGTGAAAGGATATGATAATACTGTATGAGCGTAGTCCAGCAAAGGGAGGCCTAAATTTGCCTGGAGGCAAAGACAGAATACATTTGCATCAAAGACAGTTTTGGAAGAGAAAAGCTTGTGCTAACTTTTGTGGTGGGATACTTTAGTAATAACCAGTGATGTAGGAACTGGCATAAAGTGTAGTTCGCTTTGTAATTTACTTTTATAGGAGTGTCATGAATAGCATCTCAACATACATCCAAATAAGGAAGAGAAGGATGAAGGGGTGAGAGATTCTTCTGTTTCTTAACGCCCTTCTCTTTAATTCATTAATACCTTTTGTCTTGAAAGTGAACTCAGTACTCTGTAAACTTCCACATCACATGCAGAGGAGGTATGTTCTCTGTTATGTGACTAAAGCTTATCTTTATTGGGAGATACTCTGACTCTTCCTTGAAGTGCCATTTCCAAGTACATTCCCTTTTATGTAACCTACTGTTTGTAAGCTGTCCTTTTTTGTTAGATATTTATTAAGAACTAAATAGAAAACCTTTGAGCCCAGTTCAGCAGCCCATTCCTTTTCAGCTAGGTACAGTCATCACAGTGGAATTCAAGCATATGCGTTGGGTTCAGTGCGCATGCAAAGGTTTTGCAGGATAAGGACAGATTAAAGAAAGCTTTTGTTGAACTGGAGCCCATCTGACTTTGCCTTTTCTATGTTTTCATCATTAGAAGACTCAGAAATTATTGTATTGACCTGTAATTGCTCTTTACTTAAGTTGTATACAAATTTAGACATCTCACTGCTGTTTTTTTCTGGCGATTCTTCTGTTACCACATGGTACTGCCAGCCTACCTTTTCTGTTTCTGCTGTGTGTAATGGCTGCATTGCTGTACTGCTTGTGTGGTTTTTCATGGGTATGCAGACTGGCAGTTACGGGACAAGAACGTACGGACCCAGATTTCAATCATTCTGACTTCGGGAGAGTTAGTATCTTAACTGAGTATCTTGAGGATTGAACTTTATTATAAGTAAGGCTGCCTGGCGAAATCATTTTAACAATGCATGTGAAACTTCTTTTTCGACTACATAATTAGAGACATAGAGGTATGACCTTCAATGAGATCTGGTACTTGAAAAGAGAATTAAAGTTAATAAGTTGACATCTGCTTTTAAAGCATCTTTATTTGAATGCAGCCACCAAAACAACCAAGTTGTATCCCTCATATGCAAGTCATCAGGTCACTCACAGGAGGAATATGGCCAGGTAAAAAAGATAAAATCTTACATTTCCTTATGCCTTCACAGCAGCTAATTGCTAAAAATGCCTTCTTCAGATACTAATTAGATCAGCCTGGAGGCTGCTCCTACTTGCATTAAGGATCTGATTTCTCTCTGCGTGAGATTCATACAGACTCAGTAATCAAAGCTTTCTTTGTCTCAGAAGATATATACTTAACCCAAATATGCTCCTAAATGCCTTAATTCCCATCCTAGTGCCATTCTTCTGTCCTAGTGCCTGCTCTCACTGAGCTTCAAGACAAATTAACAGCTACCACTATGAAAGGGTATATGTGAATAATTTCATCAGTGCTTCATCATTCTTTCATTTGTAATTTATTTTCTACCTTTCTGGCAAATAGATCTGGAGAGACTTGAAATTCCATGGGATTGTTTTTAAAGATTCTTTTATTTAGCTGTGTTGTTTAGATATAGTTCAGACTTTCTTTTCTATAAATCTATTTGTTGTAACATTTCAGAAAATTGAAAAGTGAAAAAAACCCAAAGGCATCTGTTTCAGGCGTAAAGATAAAAAAGCTTAAATACTTCTTGGTTGCCAGTTGTATAATGGCAAAATCTTCGCAGCTGGTAAGATTTTTTCAACTTCTCTGTATCAGTGGCTATTCCATTAATTGTTTGGATGCCAAAACTTTTTGTCAGGTAAGGTTACAAAAGCCAATAGCCATTCTATTAACTAATTTGTTTGACTACTCACAGTACTTAATTTTAGTGAGATTTTCCCAGTACATGCAAAGGATCTCAATAATTTCAACTGCCTAGGAATTCATTTTCTCCTGCAGCTACCATTTGGTTTATTTAGATGGTTTTGTAATTCTGAGGACATGCAAGTACCTACTGTCCTACAGCAAATAATCATCAAATCTGTATTTACAAAAACTGACAACTTGTATTATTAAAATTGGCAGAAGCCAGGAAATGCTTCCTAACACAATTGTATCACTGACAGCTTACTCTCAAATGAATTTGAGTTTAATTATGGCAGCACAAGAAGAACTGAAAGATCCCTTTGACTAAGTAGGAGTTTAATTATATTTGAAATCCTGCAACCTCCTTTTTGCCTCTACAATGGCAAATAAAAAAGAAAGAGGACCAGACTACCAAAGTATGAGAGTAACAATTAAATGCTTCCTGTGATAAAGTCCTTATAATTTTTTATCCCTCGAGTTTCATTACAGTTTTCTCTATGAATTATGCCTTCTCTAAGCAACTGAAAGAAGTAGAACTGCAAATTTGAGTGTTCAAAGGTCATCAGTTCTTTCTTGATCTTGGCTTTTAGAAAAAATAGTTTTAAAAAAACATATTTTAAAGGAAAAACTACCATTTCAGTGAAATCCAGCTCCAAAAGGAGTTCATGGGAAAACTCCATAAAAATATTAACACATTAGACACATCAGATTTGGTATTGTATATTGTCAGTTTTTGCGTCTGAGTTTTGGGGGCTTCTTCTTTTCCTGGAATGTGTTTTGAGTGTAATGAAAAATACTGTTAGTGGAGGTTATTTCTAACTACCCTTTAGTTGAGCTAAGGCTCTGAAATGTATTTAAAGGAAATAAGCATCTTCTTCATTGTTTTAAAATATTTAATAAAATGTAGATGAAATATAATTTTTAAATCGTATTTGAGTAGAACTTTGAAAAACTGCATTTAAATCTGTAGCAGTTAGCTGGAATCAATCCCTGTTTATCAGAAGTGATGGCAGTGAAGCCCTGGAGAAAAGTGTTTTGGAGGTGACCAAAATTATTTTATTGGGTAATGTTACGCTCTCAAAAGATGAAAACGTATTTGAAGCGCTGAACATTAGCTTTCTTTCCCTGTTTCATCCAATAGAGTAGTTTCTTGTAGCGTCAGGAAGGCTGACTCAAAAAGAGCATGGCTGAAAAAATTTATCTAAGCAATGCCTGTAAGACAGCTTTTTAAAGTTTCATATGTATGTTTTAAGTGTCAAGTACTCATTTTCTTAAATGTCTTTCATGTCTGGAGTAGTAAGATTCTCTAAGAAAAGTTCTTCTTCGTGTTGCAGAGAAAAGCTGAAAATTATACTGTACAAGTATCCATGAAAAGAGGAAAAATAAGGATTTTGGTGTATATTTTGGCCTACTTAGTAACATTTTGAATTCCCAAACTTGATAATGCCTAGTACACATGAAAAACAACTGATGGTTCCATTGTCATGGCATCCTCTAGTAAAGGGCTGATTCTGTACAGTATTAAGTATGAAATTAGTTTATTTTGACTCTCACATTTTCTGTCTCAAAATTACGCCTTTTTTTTTTTTTTAAGTAATTAATCCCTTCACACTTGTTTTTTAGACCTGAGAGATAAGATTTGCATAGCACTCAAACTTCCTTGAAGACTGTGCATTATGGAAATGAGTTGCAGTGGGTGCCTTAGTAGGCATTTTTGACAGTTTCCCACTAAGGATACAAAACTCCCAAAAGGGGTGCTGATGAAAAATATGTTGGAAAATTCTTTCTTAAAAACAAAAACACATTTCACTAAACGAATAAATCAAGACAGAATTTCAAATTTTTTGGTGGTATTAAAATTGAAAAATACAACGAAAGCGTGAACAGTCCGACTTGCTGAGACTCATGTTGGAGATGAACTTAGCAACAGCTTTTGTTTTCTTTCTTCACTGTAAAAATCTCATCTAGATAAAATACAAGCACACTCTGTAAGTGCAATGCAATTATAGCTAGCCTCAGGAAAGAGCATTGACCAATTTTATTACAGTGCCGAAGATTAGTCCTGGAATGTAAAGCTGAAAGAGGCCTATTAGGGACTTGCTTCATTAGAACATGTGGAACAAGACATTCATAAGGCACCAATAAATCCATTAAGGGGAAGAGGGCTCTGAAATGGCCCTTCAGGATTTTTATTATTAACTACAAGGATTGCTGAGGTTGGTGACGTCAGATAATATGGTTTTAGCCAGCACTCACTGTCCCTTTTAACTCACTGTTCTCCAGTCTAAACTCACTTTGAAATAGAACAGCCATAACTGTTCTAGTTAGCTGAGCAGAATCTACCTAGCAGGGCTGAATTTGGAGAAAGAAGGAGAAAATAAAAGATCAGTGGAAAATCTACTCTCTCACATTGCCACAAATCCTGCATGAATAGAATCCTAGCTGTTGACTACAGCTTTTAAGTTCCTCGTCAAGTCGCTGTTAGATAGACCCTGGCAGGCTCTTTCATTTTCATAAATCTGAATTTCTGATGCTGGTAAATCCTGAAAAGAAACAGCAGTTTGTTTTGTACGGAGGGCATTTTGATAAAACTGTCCCGAGCAATGGCAGACAAGAAGCCTGTGCTGCTGGAAAATGGTACTGTTGTCTGCTCAAAGTTGGGTTTAAATATTGACCAGCTGCATAGAAAATAGCATCAGATTTGTCAACAGCATAAAAAATAGCCACTGAGAAACCAGCACATTTCTCTGCATCCTAACGCATCTAATTCCCAGAGATACCGAAGTGAGTATCATTTCATGGAAGAAAAAATAGCTTCTGTATCAGGAGTTTGAGATTTCCTAACTGGGGAAATACAGACTGCTCAGATAAAGGATGCTTGATCCTGGTCGATATTTTCTGCCAAATGGTGGTACTCCTTCCAAAAGTGATTTTGAGATACTCACTGTTGGGTTTACCAGTCTTGTGGTGAAAAACTTCTGGCTAGAAGTTGGGTCCCAAAATGCTCCCAAGAGCTTCAGAGCCCCAGCATGCTCAGCTGGACAAGACTGGGGCAGAGAGAAGTGTTTCTCTTTTTCCTCTGTGCCTGCTTCAGCAGAAAAACAACTTTTATCCAGCCTGAAAGATTGTCGGAAGTATCACTGGCCAGGATTCGGAACCTCTTTTTTCAAATGCCCAGCTGCGTCACAACCATCACATGGGACTTGATAAATTTTTTATGCAAGAATTAATCAATTTCAGTGGGCAGTTTTCCTCACTGGCATGTATCCTGCCTCCCTGGGGCACTTCATCTGTCACAGACAAACGGGATGGGGATTTGTGGAAGTGCTAGTGGGATGTCTCTTCTCAGACCCATCAAAACGCATGTGCGCGTGTCAGGTCAGGAACTTTTGGGTCTCCTGGGACGTGTGTAGGGCTTTCCAGAGGGGAGTGCCTTCTCCAGGTATGTAAGTAACTGCTTCTTTTGATGGTATGATGGTTTAACCCCAGCTGGTAACTAAGTCACATGCAACTGCTCACTTATTCCACCACCTGCTCCACCCTCTATGGGTGGTAGGGAGAATCAGGGAAAAAAAGTGAAACTCATGGAATGAGAAACAAACAGACTAATGATTGAAACAAAGCAAAATATAGTAGTAATAATAATAATAGTGAGACAGAGAGATGTAATAGTAATGAGACAGAGAGAGGAATACAACCCAAGATAAGTAAGTGATGCCCAATACAATTGCTCATCACCCACTGACTGATGCCCAGCCCATCTTTGAGCAGCAATTGGCACCTCCCGGCCAGTTGCCTCCAGTTTATATACTGGGCATGATGCTCTGTGGTATGGAATATCCCTTTGGCCAGTTTGGGTCACCTGTCCTGGCCATGCTCCCTTCCAGTCACTTGTGCACCTGCTCCCTGGCACAGCCTGGGAAACTGAAAAGTCCTTGACTTAGTGTAAGCACTACTTAGCAACAACTAAAACATCAGTATGTTACCAACATATTCTCAGACTGAATCCAAAACACGGCACTGTACCAGCTACTAGGAATAAAATTAACTCTATTCCAGCCAAAACCAGGACAGATTGGTTTTTTGGAGCTAATGATTTAAATGTAGCACGCATTCCTTTTATCATGCACAGACATAGGTTGGGAAATGGAAATGTAATGGAAATATACTATTTATGAAAAGAATTACATATAGTAGTGGTTAATAAAATACATTACTTATGCTATAAATACTAAAACAAGAAAAAGACTTATTCGTGAGAGAGATTATTGCAGTGCTCATAATCCAAGCAGCACAACAGGAAAGGAAAGATAATTGAGGCATTTAGTTCTCACCTCATGCATATTATATGATATTCCCACCCACATTTTATAAACCAGATAAGTATATTAAAAAATAGACCAATTATGCTTCTGATACATGATAAGCATGAAGATGAAATTGTCATCAAAATAGTTCCAATCAAACTATATTCTTTGTTTATTTATTCTTTTCTTTCTAGCGCTACTAATGTCATAGAAGTTTTCAGCTTAAAACATGAGTAAAAATGAAACATTCACAGTATCTTTTTCAGAGGCTGGAAACTTCATGCTTGGAATGATTTCTGCTTTGGAATGTCTGTAATATATTGAAGCCTTAATACCATGCTAATTGCTACCTTACTAATTAGCTTGTGACTAGAATTTTAATTAGATGCACAATAGGTGTTCTTCTTACCTGCAGTGGAGGAGCTATTTCTTGGGAAGAAAAGTGAAGGGAAAAAGATAGTGAAAGGAATCCATGGAACACAAATATAATCTCATCCGTACTATCGGAAATGTATACATTAATTAATATTTTTCAAAATTATGTCTCTGGAAATTTATTCTGTTTTGTAAAGCACATTGAAGTTTGCTTTGTGATTTGCTTTTCTCCCGTGTAGAACAAATAGTACTTTTTTTTCTGTGATACGACATGTGCTGTGAGCAAAATGAGAAATACTGGAACATGACTGTGGTCAGTTAGCTCAGGGCCAGCCCCAGGGACTGAGGTGAACACATCGTGGGCTCAAAGGAGGAGTCTGTAATCTGAGTTGAAGAGTAGAGCTGTGTACCTGTGAGCTGGGTCACAGGGAACAAGGCTGAAAAGGGAGATGCCCAGCACCTTGAAAATGGCATTAGTTGAGCCTGGGCTGTAGCACATTCTAGTTAAAAATGCACATGAAAAGCTTGGAAGACACAGTTGAGTGAATTCCTGTCAATGGCAACTCAGAAGTACCAATACTTTGGTAGATGAGCATCATCTACCACTTTTCTTCTGTCAGGAAAAGATAGGAAAGAGGGGTAGAATGTATCTGTCTGAAAATATTGCCACCACTAATGTTCTCATTAGCATCACGGCACTTACCGTGTTACAGAGAATTTTAGGATTGTCATTTGGGGTGAGGGCTGTTTCAAAATCCGCAAAATATCTAGTGCAGGAAGAGTCCTAAAAACATAAATAAGGAGTTCCTTCCTTCTCCAAGGAAGCCTGAGTTGTGTGTTTATAAATATAAAGTTATTTGTCAGACCTGGTAATCTCCATAAGCCCCAGCAGTGAAAAGGGTGATTCAATTTCGGAAGATAATGGGACATTCTGAAAAATGATGATCAGGTCCAGGGAACATTTTTATATGAGGAGATATAAATGGTAAAAGTAAAGGGAGGATGAATTGCAGAAAACAGAAAACCAGTTAAAGAGTCATTATTTTTCCTCCCACTAAAGGGACACTTTGAGAACAGGCTTTCTGAAGGAAGTGGAAAACATACTGTACAATTTGCATGATTTGAAATATACTTTCTGTTACTTAATTTTGACTAGGAAAATTCTTCCGCATTGTGAGTAAGGTCACAGGTGAGCCACATTCCATGCTTTGCAAGATATTTAAAAGCAATAGCTGAGGAATATTTTTCTCCAGGTGGCAATATGAGGGAAGTGAGAATAAAGTTGCACCGCTTATGTTTTCAGTAAAATTTGTAGCAATCACTCTAAGACCAGTAATTACTTCACAAATGGTGGAGAACATTGGTGGAAGGAAAACAGCAGATTATTAAGTGGAGAAAAATTGGTAAGATTTAAGTGTCAGTTGTGTCAAGAAATGGAACATGATGTCATCCTTCTGCCAAAATCAAATTAACCTAATCTTGGTCAAATAACACAAGCAGTATGTGGTCTGAAAACAAGTTGCACATGGTTTGTGGAAAAATGCCAAATATAGGAGAAGTCAGAGAAAATTACGATGGCCTATAACCAACTCTACAAACAATAAATATTATTCAAAAATTGTGTTTGCTCTGAAGTATTCACTCAACTGCCCTGCTTATTAAAAGATGCTATCTTTTCAAAGGGCTTTATTAACCCACCTGTCCTACAAGATCTGGTCATTTCCCATGGCAAATTTGTCTCCTACTATGAGTTTCATTAGAAACAGAAAGGAGTGGGGAACTCAAGCCGTGGTTAGTGGAATTATATTGCTTTTAATGTTTTATGGGCAGAGATTGAAGGCTGATTCATGTAAAAAAGATATTACTTCTTGCTGTCTAATTAAGATGCTGGTTGGGCCTGGCATTTCTTTAGGTATCTCATTTTGCAGGGAGGTTTGAGTCTTCCCTGACACCTCCAAGCTAGCAAGGCACCAGCTACCTCCAGATCAGAGGCTGAGTGACCACTTCTGTGAAGCATTATACTGAGAGCTGTTCTCTCTGCAGAAAGGGAGGATATATCAGTCAGACTTAATGCCGTGCAACACACATCCCTATCACTCCCGGACAAATGAGAGCATAAGGGTGAACTTGAATATCCCTGCAAACAGGCTGCATCCATACCCTTTGTCCACTTCCTAGTGGAACTGCTGCTCACATCACAAAATGTCCACCATAGATAGCACTTCAGCAGAGTCTTTATCAGTACTCTGAGAATTGAATAGGCTATTTGGAAAAGGCAATTATAATGTACCACCACTTCATTTGAACCGTGCATTTTGAAAGGGGAAAAAGACCCACACACAACAAAACACCTCTTACGTGATTGCCTTTCTGTCTTTGAGAAATAAAAGGAAACTGGTTTTCAAGCTTGAGTTCTTTGGTGATGGTAGACTTCAGCATCCAGTACTTTTATCCTTTTTGTTGTATGCATATGGAGGTTTGCCATGGGATAAAGTGCAATATTTTTGATTGCAGGCTTCTACAGAATATCTCCTTTATAACCTAGGTAGTCTGATGTTATGTTACACAGTCTAGTTGACATGAGGATGTAGATTAAAATGCAGGTCAGAAGCCCTAACCAGACTTGGCAGGCAGGAAAGGATATTGGTTCGACAGGGTAATTACCCATAGGAAGTGGTGATGCTGACACTAGTTTTAATTTTTTGAGAGCTGCTAAAGATGTTTATCTTCACTCTGAAGGCTTTAGTCTTTTATGGTTTGAATGCTGGCTGTGAGCGAAGCTGTTGCTTTTCTCTATGCTCTATCCAGCAGTAGTGCTCTTCAAAATATTTGAAAGATTTTTTTTGTCTGAAAATTGAAGGAAAATATATTCTTACTTCTGAGCCTTTTTCTGAAACTCATTTAATCAGAGATATACTGTCCTGAATTTCAATGAATGTTGGGAGAGTGTTTGCTTGGGTAAATAGCATGTATTATGTTATGGAATAGAGATTTAGTTGCTGTTGTTTGTTATTTTTTTTGTTTCCTCCAAATAGAATCAACTAGAACATAGTTTTCGAGACTATAAAATAATATCCAAATCTTTTATGATTTCTTCTGTCTTACATAATTTAAACTGAGGATTCCTTATTTAAGAAAACCTAAAATGAATTTCAGAGCTTGTGTTATGTAAGCCAGTTAGTTACATCAAGCAGAAAAACTGAACACTGCCTTTGGGAGAGAGGGGCGGGAGGGGGAACAAATGCTTGAAAGCAGAGTCCAGGGAATGGAGGACAGTTTGGGGACCAGGTTCTCCACGAACCACGCCACAGAGAGGTTGGCAAAAGGCATCGGATACACGTGGAGCTCCAGTCAACCTCAAAGGTTCTTCGGGATCGATTTGGATGCTTATGTACGTATGTTCAGTCTGGGAATAATGCTTAATGTTTTCACATGATTTTGTCTTCCAGAATGATTGAAGATTGTGGGAAAAGAGGAAATACCATGGCAGAAAGAAGGCAGCTGTTTGCAGAAATGCGTAAGTACTTCCTGGAAATGTTTTGCTGTGATAGACCAAGCCAGTTGCTATGCAGTGTCAGTAAAATTTATGCAAGCTTTCCACCTCAAATCTCTGTTGCACAAATGAATATCATGAGACCAAAACTGTACGAAAATGGGCTGATTTGACCAAAGCAGGAAAGAGGGATTTTCTACATCAGATTTTTTGATTGAATTATTTTAATCAGTAGCTTCTTAAGATAACGATGATGGAATACACAGGTTGCAATTAAGAGGGATAAAGGTCTCTAAAAGCTACATCTTTTATTGGAGGTATCTGTAGTGGGTTGACCCCAGCCAACTGCCAAACTCCCACACACTTGCTTAATCCCTAACAAGCCCCCAGTGGGATGGGAGAGAATATAGGGAGAACAAAAGCAAGCAAACTCATTGCTTGAGATAAAGACTTAAGTGACAGAAAGAGAGGGAAAAAATTACAACAGAAACCAAGAACTGGTGATGCAAAGGTGGCTATTCCCCACTTCCCAAAAGCAGACTGATGCCCAGCCAATCGTGGAGCAGTGTCTGCCTTGGAAGACAAAACTCCCTACCCCCTTCTTTCCCTACCCCAGTTTTATTGCTGAGCATGGCGTTATATGGTATGGAGTAACCTTTTGGCCAGGTGGGGCCATCTGTCCTTGCTGTGTCTCCTCCCAGCCTCTTGCCCATCCCCAGACAACACTGGGAGGGGACAGAGTAGGAAACAAAAAAGCCTGGGTGCTGTGCAAGCACTCTTCAGCAGCAGCTGAAACAGCAGTGTGTTATCAACACTTTTTTAGCCGCAGGTCTAAAGCACAGCACCATGCAGACTGCTATAAAGAAAGTTAACTGCATCTCAGCCAGACACAATACAGGGACTCATGTACTTCATGCCCCACTTCGGTGTATTTTTTATAGTTCCTAATGAAGTTCTGTGCTCCCTGCAGGATAGTGTGTCAGAGATGTGCCATACCAGCAATGTTCCTGCACTTCTGACAGTCATCTCTAATTTCTCTTACAACCAATCCACTGTTTCTACAGGAAATTCTGTTACATATCTGTCACCTTGTTACTAGATTGATCTTAGTTTTGTGTGTAGTTACTAAGCTTCCTGTTGTTTGTCCCCTGCCATGTAGTAAACGATGACAGAGCATCTCCCTGATCTTTGGGAGACTAAGATGGGCATTACTGGGGCTGGAGTTATTGTGCATACTGAAAGGCCAGGTATGTGCTAGTGAATTCAATATGCTCAGGACTGTTCCCTAGAAGTGAGCCCTACATCTGAGCTCTCCAAATTAAAGACTTCTCACTCAGATGGCCTACCAAGAACTGTCTTGGCCCATTCCACTAGCTCTGTTGTGTCCTGTAATTATTTTAGTATCACATAGGGCTTGCTGTTGTAACTCATGAATATTTCTCACTGATCTTTTCCCTCTGGTGACCAGTGACAGGACCTGAGGAAATGGAATGAAGCTGTGTCGTGGGAGGTCTAGGTTGGATATTATTAAAAGGTTCTTCACCCAGAGGGTGGTTGGGCACTGGGACAGGCTCTCCAGGGAAGTGGTCACAGCACCAAGCCTGACAGAGTTCGAAAAGCGTTTGGACAATGCTCTTGGGCACATGGTGTGATTTTTGGGATTATCCTGTGCAGGGCCAGGAGTTAGACTCAATGATTCTTGTAGGTACCTTCCAACTCAGGATATTCTATGATTCAGTTGTCTCTTGTGTACAACATCTTGGACCCTTGGAGGGAGGTATTGTTCTTTGGCCAGAATCAAAAAATTTATTTGTCCATAATCAGAACATACTATAGTTTTAATTAGAATTACAGGGGGGACTTGATTTTTTATCAGCTGAAGTCAGTTGCATAGGTACCATTAATTTCAATTAGTTTGAAATACTCCTAAAATATTTAGGACTTTGCTGTGAGGATTTATGGGGTTTTTTCCACAGTTTTGAAGGCTGTTTTGATTGGATTATTTTGGAGGAGTTAAGGAGGTGTTGGGAAAATCAGCAGTTGGAGGCAGAGGACGGACTATTTTCCTGTATTGTACACCAGTAGTTATAGTCTACTATTTTTTTCTTTCACATTTTAGTATTTTGGCATATTTACTTCAGTCTGGTTTATCTCATGTGTGCTTCTGTTTTCTGTTTGCCTGCTTCCATTCCTCCACATACTACATATGTACACAGAGAACTGGGTGTTCCAACTGGTAAAAGGAAGGGAAAATACTAAGTCTTTGTGAAAAACTGAATGTATTTTAGCCATATTCATAAAACACTGAACTTTGCATTCTGAGAGCCCCTCAGATGCCTCTGTGTGTGGAGGGTGTGCTTCACTGAAACCAAAGTTCATCCTGGCATTGCGTTCAGGTGCCCCCAGCTGTGTGCAAGCCCACACGTTTAACATTTTTAACAAAAACCGTGTGCTCCTGATGCCCTACATACTGTGGGCCATGTGAAGCTTCTTAACATTCTGATAGACATAAGCCTATGGTGAAAGGTACACTCCGCAACCTGCCAATATCAGAGGAAGAAAATTCGTAATATAAAGGCTTTGCCAGTGGTTTTGGTTCTTGGGACTTACATCTGCAAGTCTGTGATTAAAACCCCACAATAATTTTAGAAAGTGGGTCATGTTCCAGACTACACAAGATAGAGAAGAGGAAAAAAAAAAAAGAAAGAAAAAAAGAAACCCAACTTTTCAAGCCTGTTTAAGTGGGAAGTTTGTCCTGAACAAGGAATAGAAGGATTTGACTCTGACTTTAAATTTGGACCACTGTGATTTTCCCTGTATTTTGAGAGGTCCAGTTGGACGTTTTTGTTTCCTTTCCTTCAGAAGAGGCACCCTTCTAAAGTTCCAAATTACAAACTTTTGTGAATTAATATCATAATCATTATTGCATTCTGTAGAGTCCCGTGGTTAAAGCTTGTCTTATAACTCAAAATGCTCTATTGGACATCAAGCCACTAGGTCTTAGTCTTACCTTAGTCTGACCTGACATGCCCAGGTATATCCACACCAATGAAGAGTTCAAAATGTACATCATTGTTGGCACATATTATCCATCAAGAAAACAACAGCCAAAGCTTGCAGAGTGTCCCTTTGTTATTTTTGCAAACTGCAGACAGTGTTACATGACATGAGCATATTCAAAGGAAACAGTGAGGCACTGCCAGCAGACAGAAGGAAAGAGAGGCCACTGGCAATCCTGTAGGGAAGTTACAAATTCGCTGTCTCGTTTGCCACACTCAGTCCTGCACATCTTCCCACTTGTTTTTCTCCATCATGTAAGTGATGGCACTGTTCTAAAGAAGTTATTTAACAAATAGATCTCTGACTGTGGCAAAATGTGAATCATGACAAAATTAAATTGTCTGTTCCAGGGTCTTGCCAGCAACACCTACTCCCCAAATAATATCAAAATAATACCATCCACTGTGTGTGCAAATAAAAAAAAAAAAAAGCAATGTTGCCTACAAATTTGTTTATTTACGATTATTACTGCAACCCCAGAAGCTCAATGAACCAGAGCCTCACTTCGCTTTCACTCTTTAAATCTTGTTAAAAGGCTGAAGTTTTATAAAGGAGCACTGGAAGTTTATTGGTAGCTTTCACTAAAGTTAAGAGGGGAAAAGTTGCATTCATTTTACTCATTTTTCCTGTTAAAAAGGAAAAGCTTAGTGTTGCAGGCTTTATCCTCCCTTTCACCTGTAAAGAGGTGCACCAAAATCTGTCAGTGAGATACCAATGGAGAAGGAAAAAACCTGTATAATTTTAACAATAGAGGATATGATGGAAAAAATGCACAAAAATACTTCCCATACCTGATGTTAAGTAGTCAAAAGTAATTTCTCTCATTAGTAGATGGTGTAACTGGCAAAAGGGAGTAGCTGGGAGCCCTGGGAAGACAGTGTGGGAGAATTTGGTCAGGAAAAGAGTAGAATCTGGGGAGAACAGAGAGTATCATTCTCATTTTCGTCTCATAGGTCAGAGCACATTTGAAAAATTGGGGTCCAAAGGATGACATTGTTTAAGAAAGTGTGGGTGAACGATGCTGCCACAGGCAGAATGGAAGCTTCAGGCAAGATTTATCAGGGAAGGAAGCCCTCCCATTGAGTCACAAGGTGCAGAAAGGACCCCCCTCGCTCTGGAAACCATTCCTCAGAGAGTAGTCTGAGTAGAGCTCAATCCAGTCCTAGTCTCAGACTTGGTCAAGAGTTTATGTCTTAAGGATTATACTGATGTAATTGATACTTTATATGACTTCATCATGAAGGATTAAGGATAGCAAACAAAATAGATTTATAGAAATAAAATAAATATTTATTTACATTTATTATAATTATAATAATTAAACTAAAGTATTTTAATCAAAAGTATTTACCAGACAGTATAGATAGTTATAACTATTAATATAGGGCACTATTTATTAAATAAATTATTTCAAAGCTAGTTTCATAATTATTAAGTGGAGATTGGTGTTACTCACGCAAATCAACACCATGGGCAAACCTCTTTCACTTGGCCTCAAGGAATAACCTTGAGTGGCATCTCTGCTCAAGGGAGGAATCACCACATACATATCCAGAAGGAGCGTGTTAGAGGTCCCTGCCATTAAAGAATGGAACTGAGCTTGTATAGTATAAAGTGATTGACTGTCAGTCAGATGTTTCTAGGCTGCCCCTGCCAGCTCAGCAGCTTTAGCTACGTTATCAGTACTATCACTTGTTGCTTCCTTTATCAGGAACTTTGTGTGCCACATCCTCACCAGTGCTGATTTCTGTCAGGCAAGACTGTTTTTCATGTTCTCAGAAGGTTTAGCTTTGGGATTGTGGAGTCAGGCTGGTCTCAGCATTCCTGAACACCAAAAGCAGCATGATTCACCTTCTCCATCCATCACTTATAACTTTTGCAAATAGGAGAAAATTGGTGCTGTTTTACCCCCACTTAGACAGAGTATCCTGCCACAGCTGCCAACATGGCCATACGTTCAGCAGTTCAGCTGAGAAATCTTGAAGCTTGTGTAAAAGCAGGGCTGTATTCCACTCCTCTTATGTCCTGACTGTACCTTGTTTGGATGAGCGTGTTGGACACTGTGTCAGGTTCTGCCCCCATACTGGCCCCTGTGTACTGTCCTTGTATGTGAGGTAGCTGCCACTGAGTTTGTTTCCCATCTCCTGGACAGCTGCTTTGGAAATGTTAACAGATCTTTAAGTTGGAGCAGGCAGGATCAAGCTTTGTGTGGACATAGAGCTGACCCTCAGAGGTCTCCATTGCAGAGAACATACATCCAAAAAATGGAGGAAGGCTTCACACCCCTTGCATTGTCATTGCCCCCTTCTGCAGATTGCCGTAAGTCTTTATGTTACAGCACGGTATGTTTTCTGATTTGGTTTGCTGGCAGTACCTTGTTCTGATATGGCATGTCAGCTAAAGATATTTGTTATGAGCTTTTTTTGTTAAATATTAAAATTCGACTGAGGTTTTCCCTGCTGTTGGAGCCTGGCCAGTGTGTCTTTTAGCCTGCAGCTTGACCAGATTGTTCTTCAAAGTGACAGACACAGTGGGCTGACTATTCGTTGCCTTCCTTTATAAAATTCTTTTAACACTGTAGCTCCTCACATCCCCCTTCGTACTCCTCACTCATCTCTACTCTCTCTGCAAAGGAGAGAGCCTTGAAAATTGTTAAACAGAGGCAGCTCATGTGTCCTCTTTGTTCTCTGGCTTCCCTGCTAGCAAAGATACGCACAGGTCATATTCCATACAAATGTCACCGTTATTCTCTTCCACTAGGGGCTCAGGATCTGGATCGCATCCGTTTGTCCACCTACCGAACAGCATGCAAGCTTAGATTTGTTCAGAAGAAATGCAACTGTAAGTATGCCAGCACTTCTTTCACCTACCATTGTTAGAAGCTTTCCACTGCACTCCCCGGTCTGTCCTTCGCACCACTGACAAACCGGGACTGTGTGATCTGGCATTGCAAAGAACGCTAATCAGGGTGCCTGGGCAGACTTCAAATATTAACCTGTTTATATGAGGAACTTGCCTCAAATATGCCAGTGATGCAGTCATAGATGGGTGGGTCAGGATACAGGCCACAACTTTAATTAATAATTATGTTAACTGCATTCTCCGATTTTCTTGTGAAATAGCATTTGTGGGTTCCAGCAGGACCCTGCAAATAAAATGCTTTTATAGCAGCTCTTTGAGAAAAAATGATGGTTCCAGTCCCCATCTATTTAGGGTGCAGCAAAATAAGCGCAATGTTGGTCGGACTCCTTTATTTCCACAAGGCCAGCTAGACACAGCTCTTCTGAGAAAGTGAACCTGCTTGTAATCTCTGCGTATCTGTCTTACTCCCTCTAGATTTTACTGAGAAATTTCCCACTTGATTAGTGACTTTTTTTAACTTCTCTTCTGAGATTCAGTCTTTTTCCCTTTACAGCTGCATTTTCTATTAGCACAGTCGTGTACTGTGAGCTTTAAAGGGGAAATACGGATAAAATCCATAATGGGGTGTATCTGTTCTTCTCCATCCAAAATAGTATGCAAATACATAGAAGGGCAGGTTTGGGTATATGTGCTTTACTGGACCTTTCCACACCAAGTTGAAAAAAAACTCTAACCAAGGGGACTCTTGGCAGCAGTAGCAGTAGGGAGAGGACCAACGCGGAGAAAACAAGTGGGTTTTAGTCCTCATATGTAGACTAGAATGACAATCTGGCTATGCTTGTGCTACGCACAGTGTAAGTATGTTAAAAAATGCTCACTGTAGATAGAAATTTACCGCCCTGTTAAGTTCCTAGTTTTGGGGATACATCTGTCTGTGTTACAGAAATGTTTAGCTTATGCTGTCCAAACATACTGGAGAGGCCAAGTTGTGATGGAAAATATTTTGGAGAGTGTTTACTGTGTTATTAGCCACGGAGTTGATCGTTTAATCACTTCTGTAGCACACTTCTCATATTTTTAATGTGTCCTTAGCTGAAGTATGAATTGAAGGTTTGGTATCACATTATAAGCAGTCTGCCAGACACAAAACCGGGGGGGGGTTAGTACCTGCCCAGCAGCTGGCTTCTCTCATTCAGGAGCAAATGTGTTGAAAGACACCATTATGTTGCATTGGGTTGTTTATTTTTTAAAATCTTATGTTTAGGAGGATGACATTTTCATTTCATTTTCATGGTAACAAAATACAGGTGACAAAAGTAGCCAATTAAGTAGACAGTGATAGCAAAGTATGTATGCAACTGCATGCAAAGCAAATGGAAAAAACATAAGGGCTAACAATAGCCTCATTGCTGGGAGTGTCTGGCTGGCTGAAAATACTGGCTGTTAATCTTAATTTTGTGCCTCTTATTTATCAACTGCAATCTGCTTTTGTGGAACTGTTGGTTCTCTTCATAAAGAATTAGTCCAGATGCCCTGCAGTTTGCCAGATTGTGCCGCGTTGCTCATGGACAGGTCTTAGCTTCTGGTCTCCATTGATAACCTAGGAGGAGTAATTTGCTGATCCTGTTTCAAGATTTATACTGTATCAATCTCTTCTGAAGGAAAAAAAAAAAAGGAGAAACGTAAAATGTCATCCTAGGAATTAGGTTCTATGCAACTTAGGGAATAATGTCTGTTGCTCTGGAACAGGCTGGATTATGTGTGTGTTTTCACCATCAAGTACAGTTTTCCTATGGTTGTTTCGGGTAAACTGCTGCTCTCCCAGAAGGGTTTCTCTTATCAGTGGGAAAAGAAGTCATTCATTCACCTGACAGGTATTCAAGCAATGGCTGTCCAAGAAAGAGCTGCTAAACAGAGCCACTGAACTGAGCACTGCCCTTGAAATGGTTAATATCAGACCTGGCTCTGTCAGCTACTGTTTTGGATTTTTTCTTTTCCTCTACAGAAATTGTCATTATGCACCACCCAACAGTAAGTTCACGAGACAAAAAGAAAAAGGGGGTCATGGGGAAAAAATCCTTTCTGCTGCATCTGAGCTGCTTCATTTAGGGTGGAATATAACAAGAAAAAGCTCAAAGACAGTTCTGCTCCACTCCCAGTGCATAGCACCTCCTGTCAGTCAAGCTATCCTTTTCTTCTTTCAGCTGTGCTCTCCTGCCCTGCTCTGGCACACTGGCCCAGACTTACTAGGGAAAAATTGCTTGGAAAGACTGTATTTGAGGGGCTCTTTTGAGGAGCTAATTTAATAAATTGCAGAGAGCTGCTCTTGGCTACAGGCTGAAGGTGTATAAGGATGGAAGCAGAGAGCTGCTTTGAGTGCCGGAAGTGCTTGTTCCAAGGAAAGCAGAGCAGAGGCTTTATTAGCACCATCTTTTTTACCCGGAGGTGTCCATTAGCATGGGCAGTCGTGGGATATCATTTAAAAGGCAGCTACACTTATCACACACAGTGCACTGTTTGTTTCTGCTGCCTTTAATGCAGACACAGGTTCATCTCCTGGCCTTCCTTTTTGAATTCTCCTCTCAGTACAAAAGCAGTTTTTTGCTGAAACCTTCAGCAGCAAGCTGGATTTTACTGGCAAAGTAGGCAGTGTGCAATGGGCAAAACTCGTATTCTGAGAGCCATTCTCTCTTGAAGAGTTTCTCCTGAAACTAGTTAAACTATCTGGGCAAAAATTATAGAGAGTATGACAGTTTACCACCTTTTACCAGAATATCAGTACATATGTTGCACCTTGAGTACTACCACTGTTGATCAAATAATTTGCTTTGTGAAATTATTTCATTTTCATAAGAAGAAGATTTCTTTGCAGATATTTAGCCAACAGTCTTCAAGATTGCAAATATATGTCTTTTTGATAATTCTATAAAACTTTGGGGAAATACTCTGTGTGTGGAAAGTATTTCTTTTATAAAAATGTCTCTGAACATTTTAAAGCAACAGTTTAAATACAGTCATCAAAGGGTGAAAAATCACCATCAGTCATTGCAATTACTTGTCAAACAGGACAGAATTTAATCCAGTCCAACCTCATTCTTCAGAAAAACAAGAAATTCTTCTTAAGGACTCATAAAAAAAGTAGATAAATTTGAAAAATCTCTGATGTTATCTTTCACGCAAAAATTCCTGTAAATTTAAGCATTCCTCTTTACCTAAGTTATCGCTGCACATAAATAAAAATAACATTTACAAATTATTGTTGCCACACCTCCGAATCTGCTAAGTGCCCAAATGTGGGATGCAATATATGACAAAAATCCCAAAAGCAGGAGACACGTGAAACTCTGAATGCAGAAATCCTAAAAGCTGGGAAACCTTGTTAATTCACCATAAATATAAACTAATTTTATGCTTCTTATTTCTGCTGACAATTTCTAAAATTGGAAGTAATGAAAAGAGAAACTCTGTAGGTAATGTAGGTACCTTTGAGGATGTGGTGGGTATAGAAAGAGATATTTGCAGACTACTTGCTGATTGCTTTGCAGAACTCCTGTAGCAATAGACCTGTTGCAATAGCAATAGTCTTCCCCTAGTTATAAATACCAGCACAGGACATAGATGCCTCTTCTGGAAAAAAAAGGAAAAAATCAAATAAATACTAAGGAAGTCTTGAGAAGATATTGAGATTTGGGCATGAATAATTCCAAATGAATGCTAAGAGTTTTGGACAGATTGACACTGGAGAACACATTGCTGGTAATTATGTCATCTTGAAATCCCAGAATGTAAAGCCAGGAGTGTGTGAGCTGACTGTGGCTGCTTTACTGGCGGATAGTGTTAGATATAGTCTTGGAAATAGCAGCACCCTAATAATTTGAGACTAAAT
Organism: Cnemophilus loriae; assembly: GCA_013397755.1. Classification (NCBI taxonomy): domain Eukaryota; kingdom Metazoa; phylum Chordata; class Aves; order Passeriformes; family Corvidae; genus Cnemophilus; species Cnemophilus loriae. The sequence goes on from VZTF01001221.1 coordinate 1,218,216, forward strand.
TTCATTATGTGGGGTAATAAAAGCAGGTAGGAAGCAGGTACAGGAACCTGATCAAACATGCTACGTGTTTATTCCAGTCTGTACTGTACAAAATACACCAAATGAGAATAGCTGACTTTATCATATAAATTTTCTAAATGTGCTTTAAAGATGGTCCTAGATAGTGCAGACTGCAAGAATCAAGGAGGGATATGGAAAAACTGCAGGTGAGCACCATGAGGTCTGAAAGAGTCACAGAACTTGAAAACCCTATGAACCAATGTTGCTCTCACCAAGTCAAACAGGAGAGTATATTCCTTTACTTTGCTTCTAGTGCATCGGAGCAGGTTTTGGAGCACCCAGCGTACATTCTCAGCAAACATAACTCCTGCTCAGCTCCCGTTACTGCCAGGAAACTGACGTCTTGGCAAGGCTGATTTGCTGCTGTTTATCCATGGCATCCAGGCACAGAAGCATCATAAGCTTTCCTAAAACAAGGATGAAAGACCAATGACAGCAGTTAGACCTGTCTCTCGACATTCACCAGTATCCAGAACCACCAAAACCCACAATTTATAGTTATCCCCAGTGATCATTGTGCAGTTGATTTATTTTAATACTTCTTTCTTGGTGAATTTATTAACATGCTGAGATGAAATACCATGTTCACATGCAAATTCCCTCTGGGGTAGGGTGGCAGCCAAGAGTAGGACATAACAACATATCATAATCAAAATCATGATACCATTAAACATCACTCAGTAATACAGAACTGTATGGCTGGAAAACTACTGCTGTCCTTGATGAACTATCCTAAATGCATTGTGAGATCATTCTGTGACTGTGGCTGCAAAAGCAGATTTTACTGATTTCCCTAGATCAGAATAAATCATTGACAGTTGAAAGTGTGAATCAAAAGCTGTGCTGGCGATGGGAACACGTGGCTTAATTAATGCAGACAAAAAGAGAACTTGTTTTTCTGGCAGTTTAATCTCAATACCTTAGGGTGCTGGTGTCATTGTTTCTCCCTTTAATATTGTTCAGTGTGAGTGATTTTTTTTTTTTTTTAATTCTTTTGGCCTATCCAGGTTGTAGTACAGCAGTTTCCACATGGGGAGCACAGCTGCCATGACTGTGATGGAAACCTTATGTATGTCCAAGGCAGTCTCCTCCACCTCTATCTGCTCTTTGTTCTACTTCCTCTGGGCCTGTGTAGTCACAGCTGAGGCATGTAGGCATGTCAGCTTAATATCTGTACATACTTTTGGGTGCTTCCCTGATCTGATCTGCCTTTTTACATTTGTTTTAAGTTAGGATAATTTCTCCCCTCCTGAAATGTAATAATTTCCTAGTGAAAATGAATGACAGTTATTGTAAATACATTATTTTTAGATGCTTTTCTTAAAGCTCTTTTCTGTCTGTACTCTTAGACCTCCTGTAATGCTACAGCAAGCTGCTGAAAATGGGTTTGTCCTAGAAACTGACAATCTGGGTATGAAATGATGAGATCAGCCTGTATGAGCTACTGGCCCCCATCATCACAGCAAGCAATTTTTAAAAAATTATTTGATTTAACCTAAATAAAATTGCTAGGGTTTGGGGTTTGACTGTATTTTTTCTGTGCTGGGCTGGCACTTAAAATATCATTTTATCCCATCCCATTCAACATGCCATTCACCACAAAATGAAGAGTCACAATATCTGGTAGTTGTAGTAAAAGGAAAGGATAAGCAAGTCTTGATTCCACACTGGAAATGGTGCTGTGACCTTTGTGTTATCCAGTGGTTGAGGAAGTTAACAGGACGTCCAGGTTCAACTTTCTTCTTCTGCATGAGAAAATCTGCGCTGATCTTACATATCCAAAAGAGTTCCCTAAACACAAAGCTAGAGGATATTCACAAGTGTTCCAGTCTGTCCTGTTGATGTTTAACCACCAAATCTTTCATCTTTACATGTTGATTGATTTAGGACCATGTAACTGCTTCTCTTCACTCAAACGAGACCTCTTGCCAGTGTAGTATAAAGACATTCGTCCTTTGACTCAGTGAGTATTGATTTTCTCAAATGTGAAATAGAGTGCACAACAAATGTGCAAAGGTGCAAGAATCCCATGAAGATCCCTGCCATGGCAGGAGGTATTCACTGTTACTGTCCTGCCTTTTACATCTCAAGAACTGTGTAGCCCATGCAATTTTGTGCTTGCCCTTCTTTTTCTTTTACTCAGGATGACCATCAGCAACAGAGCTACCAAATCATGATGATTACAGAATTGCTTAGATTAAATAATTTAATCCTTCATCACTGTAGGTTTCCATGGTTAGTGCTCTGTTCTCATTGTTGGGTTTTATCCTGTTTTTCATTTCATTTTGGAAGCAATAAAGCTCAAGATAGTTTCAGGCTGGGTCACAGAGCAATCAAACTGAATGACAAGCAGTGTTGCCTACTTGAGAAGTGCAAAAGGTCTGCTTGGCTGCAATTTGAAACAATCTGCCTCTTGAATTTGTGATCATCAGATTCTCTTATTCTCCTAAACCTTGAGCGATCAGGATTTTTCATGAGATTTGCTTAAAATCCTATAATTTGGACAGAAAATCATGATTTTGCATTCTTATTTTTGTTCTTCATTGTTGGCCACCTTGGATGTTCTATGATCTGCTTATTACTCTTAAGTAAAGGTAGAGGCTGGAAATACTAGTTGTGTTCTTTGTTTTCTATTTTAACGACAGCCGAGTCTGACAAGTTCTCTTACAGTGAATGGCATTATTCACATGGCTCCAAGAGATACAGCATTAAAAAAAAGCCACTCTATATTACAAGAGTCATGGTACCATTGTGTAAGTTACTAATTCTGGTATCCTGCAGTATTTGAAGAATGGAAAGAGAAATGAGTTAATGATTTTAAAAACTTTTTTGTTCCTTTGTCTTCACCAACGACTTAGAGACTAAATGCTTCTGGAATTGCTAGTACTGTTCCATATGGGTTTCCAGGCAACTATGGAAAAAGGATGCATATATTATACATTCTGCATTATGCATCAATTATTTAATCAAAAGTTCAAAAGGGCTTGATTTAGCATATTCCCTGCAGACAAATCCTTAGTCTGTAAGTGTTCGCTCAGGGCACAATATCCTGAAAATAGGTTCAGATTTTCTTTTCCTTTCAACTGTAAAAGTTTATTAATATGCTTGACAATCATAATAGCTGTTAGAGAGCTGGCATATAACCTGAATATTTGGCATGTTCATTGAGGGACTGCTGTTCAGCCTTTTCTTCAGTGTTAGCATGAAGTGTACTCTTGTTACATAAGAGGGTTGTGTTATCTCAGATGTCCCTTAATATTTGCTCTTAAAGGCTGCCACTGCAACTCTGTCTCATCCAAGACTGAGACAAGAATTATTAGTGGATATTTGGAATTAATTTTAATGTCAAAAGGAGTGAAACAAGGATGTCTACCTTAAAACTCTTACATTTTCAGTTTCTTAGAGGTTGATTTTTCAAACATACCTGTGATCCCAAGTGGCTGCTGTTGAAAACAGGACTTGCAGAAGATTGTCAGCTAATATTATTTTGTCCTTTAAAGAGGAAAATTACTGATTTGGCTTTCTTTAAGTCAGAAGTTGACAGACATGTGACCTGGGTCACATCACAAGTATACCTACATGCTGCCCTCTGCTACACAGGTGACACAGCTTTGCCTGAATGCAGACAGCTTTTGTAATTGGATCATAGCTGAAAATCTCTTCTTACTGACTTCCTGAACTCTGTGAAGACTGCCATTCACTGTGCTATTTCTGATGGCTTTCCTGATGAACGTGTAAGGTTGGACAGTCTGTTCCGTTCCCTGCTCAGGTCTCTGAACATCTGCTGCTGGTAATAGACATCACTCACCTTTGTCTGGCAGCCTTTGGCTTAGTTACCCCAAGCCAGAAAGTTTTTGTATCCTATTTCACATTGGTCCTCCTAATAAACACTTCAAACAAAAGAAAATTTATTAGTAGTAGAAGTATTAGTATTAGTATCTTGGTAATCTTGTAGACAGTCTAAAAATTGCAAAATGTGTGTAGATGTACTGTTTGATGGAAACAAACCAATACCTTGGTGATCACAGAATCACTGTATCTTCTGATTCTTTGCATGAGAGCTTTTTCTTCTTTCACCCTCATGTTTTTCCCCTCAATCTGTACATGTGTTTTTAAGTCTCCTTCATTGTTTCCCTGTCTCTTCTTCAGCTTCATGTCATTACCTGTGGCATTTGCTTTATCTCTGACTTTTCTGCAACCCTCATTCTCTTGTCTGCTCTCCCTTTTCCTGTTATCCTCTTGGTTCCAAGCACCTTTTTTCAGGCAAACCCTCTCTTACACTTGAGCATTTGTTCCCTTTCCTTGGGCTGTTCTGATCTGTCCTGTTTGGGTCTTTTGCTGGGTCTGCCCTGATGTCACATGAGCACCTCCGTAACGTGTCAGAGTGCATTAAGCAGTGTGACTTGATGCCTGTCACATATGGGTCATTCTCTCGGGGTTTCTTCTGGATGGCATCTTGTTTATGTGGAAAGGGGGAAAACAAGTAATAAGTCATCTTTGGAGCAGTTATCAGTGAGTTTGGTGATCATGGTCCTTTGTTCCTGAGGACCTTCCTCTTGAAGCCCTGCGTCTCCATTCTGGACTCAAAGCAGTTATTCTTGAGGAGTCATACACGAGCTCAGTCCATACATACATGTTTTCTGTAGAGACTAAGGGAGAGTTTTTATGTACTTGAAGATGCCTGACAGGATAAGCTGAACTATTTTGCCCAATATGTGTGTTGTAGCATTGCATTCACAGAATCACAGAATTTTTTAGGTTGGAAAAGACTTCAAAGGTCATCAAGTCCAACCTTTGACCCATCACCATCTTGTCAACTAGACCAAAGTACTTAGTACCACATTCAGGCATTTCTTGAACACCTCCAGGGGTGGTGACTCCACCAACTAACTCCCTGGGCAGCCTGTTCCAATGCTTAACAACCCTTCCGGTGAATAAATTCCTCCTGATGTTTTGAACTCCTTCTCCATTGCATCTGCCAAGTTGGGAATTTTGCTGAACATTTTTAACCTTGGCCTGGATTTTAAGTCGTCAGTCAGCTCAAGAGAACGAGTAGGCACTACACGGCTTTCCTCCACCTTAACCACAGTTTGCACCATCTTCCTGCCTAAGCAGTGGTCTCCATCACAACCTCACACAGAAAGTCTGATCTGTCTCCAGCCATTCCTCATTCCTGTCTCCAGTAACTTTTACAAATAAGCCCACTGTGCAGCCAGCCACAGCCAGTGGTGAAAGCTCTCAGCAAATATGGGCTTCTTCAGGGTGAAGACAGCAAACAGTCCCGAGAAGGGAAGTCAGAATGTGGGACCCGATTTCATTTTTATTATAATCCTCTCCTCCTGTAGTTCCCGAAGAGTGTTTTTTTTCCATGCTCATTTGTTTTCACTTACATCAAAAGTCATCTGTGTAGCTCTAGCAATATAGATCAACTTCATAACACCCAGAATATTCAGAGAGAAGCTTTAACTTGGCCATTGTATCATATTTTACTGTGTCTAGTTTTATTTTCTGTAAGTCTTAGTGGAAGATTTCATACAGCAAGTATCTGGTATGCTAGGACAAATTGTGAAAACAGAAGATGTTGGCCATAAAAATAATTTCCTGCTTTTATAAGTGTGAAGAGACTGCACAATATAATGTTCTCAGTGAGTATTGTTATTAATACAGTTCTGGGTCTCTATACAATGAACATTCAGCTTCCTGGCATTAATGTTTGTGATATACAATGGCTTTACAGAGGCCATTTTCCTTGTGCTGAATCAAGGCATTCCTAGGCTGAATTCAGACAGAGTTGTATCTGTGATATTATTTTTGGCTGCGGAGGTTTTCCAGCAGGGTATTTGACCCTTTACTAAGAAGAGTGTAGGCTAATTCCACAGAAGTTCTCTGTCTGCTCAGCCTTTTCTTTGGTCCATGTGGATGGATAGATGGATGTCTCCTTTCCTGACAGGGAGTAAATTGAAAGTAACTCTTTTGAACTCATTGACATCACTATGGCACAAAGGAAAGAATGAATCAGTCTCTCAGTGTGTGTTGTTTGAGGAGGTTGAACTCAATTTCTGATAAATGAAGTTGACACTATTATCATACTGCATCTCTTGTAAAGGTCCTGATCTTCCCCAAGTTTAATTTTCCACAGTTCATTCATCTGTATTTTGCCTTGAAACTCTTTATTTTGTCTCGGATTTTCAGGATATCTTTAAGGACTGCGTGTGTAAAATAAAGGATGACAGATAAGTGGCCGTGTACATCGAGACTCTTACTCCATCTAGGGGCCCTGACAACATCATTAAAGAGCTTCTGTCGCAGGCAGGGGGAAGGATAGATGTGCGAAACTTCACCTAAATCTTATTTATCTGCCATTTCACATTCTGCAGTCTTGTTGCCTTTCTCAGTGTTGCTGATTGTTGAGCTATGTTTGTATCAACTGGAGCTTTTCTCCTTGGCCTACTCCTTATTTCCTCAAGAGATGCAAAGTTTTAGAGCATGGTATTTTAAGGGGAGACACTGCAGTTGACTTCTGGTTTAGGAGTCTTGGTTACTGAGGGAATCAGCTGGGGAAGTGGAGCACCGACCAACTCTTGCAGAAGACATTGCTTTGAATATGAGTAATGTCAGGAGAGAGAATCTGGAAAGATTGTGTGAACACAAAGAGTTTAGTCAAATATTCTGTATAGTTTCTCTGAGTAAGAGGCTGTCTACTCAAATGAAATTGACACCCCAAAAATGGATATTCCAGATACCAGGATCCATCTTTCCCTCCTTCCAAGCTGATTGTAGCTCATATCCCAGAAGATTTTGGGGCAAATAAATGGTGTTGTTTTCAAATGTAATACCTATGAAAACTTGAACCTATGACAGTAATTAGCAACTTGATTACCAATCTCAGCAAAAAGTTAAATAAGATCAGTCTGAACTGTCCTTACGACTTCGGGCATAAGATGCTTTTTCACCGAAGTCCTGTGTGTCACATGAATGTCCCGCTTCATAGCAGTGCTCTGGCTCTCAACAGCTGAAGTTGGTACTGGGATTTTGTCCCAGAAACCGTCTGGACTGAACCAAACTCCTCAGAAGAGAGAGGCATATGCTAATAGTCTTTAGTATGTCTGTTGTGCTCTGGGGATGAAAAATGCAGTTGTGGTATCAGACTGTTTACCTAAGCATTAAGTTCAGCTTAAGAATTTCTCTAATTATTTTTTAATAGATGAAAATATTATGGGTCAAAGTCAGTCCACTTTACGTAAGAAAATATTTAAATTAATAGAATAAGGATCAGGTTAAGAATTTGCATGTATGTAAAATATCACATCTTTTATATTCAAGAAAGTGCACGACTCATCTTTTATTAGTATTCTGTACCTTGTGTTGCTGTTTACAGTCTGGCCAACCCTAAACGATTTTTAAAATAATACTACAGAAAACAAAGTAACCATGGATCACACTCTGAAAAACAGGATATATGCCAAGGAGGGCTTTTGTTTTCAGGCAGTTCTAAATGTATAATAGCTGCTCATTCTTTTTCATTGACCTTTGTGAAATGACTGAACCTTAAAGATTGATAATGTAATCTCAACTTGTTTTCTATAGCCATTAGGTAAGAAATTGTTGTAAAGAACTGTTAAATCGCATTTTCCCTTATCATCACAAGCTACTTTTTAAAGGAAACAGCATTAATATGAGATTGGGGATAATACCCTGTATCCTTAAGCTGGTAACGTGCACTGCTTCAAAATTAATGAAAAACGTAAATAACCTAATTTGTTAACATTTGCATTCACTCTGCAGTTGCTTTTGGCTGGTAACAGTGCCAAGCAAGCTGTAGTCCTCCTGTGGCATGGGGAGTGTTTTGGGGGGAGTAGATGGAGCTGGCCATGGTTGTATCGGGGGAAAAAGGAAATTATTGATGAAAGAAAGATGTGGTATAAGTCAGACTTGGCATTTGAAGAAGCGTACTGCTGGAGAAGATGTTATCACTGTAATAAGGGCATCCAGCATGAAGACGTTCTGCGCTTTCCCCCGCACGGGTTTGGCATTGTTTGCATGTCACATGTGGCCGCCTGTACAGGACATCCGCACAGCCAAAGCTCCACGCACATAGTCTTGATTCGACTAGGTACAGAGACAAGGCCATTTTCGGGAGACAGCGGTGGGGATGCACCGCCTTGGATTCGCGCTATCTCGCTTGACATTGTGCCAGGAGAGAGTTAAAATGTTAGAGCGAGCGTGGCTGCATTTAAAATACACCCAGTAGTGCCATCCTGTGGCGAGGACCGCGCCCGCCAGGAGCGTGTGCCGCCTGTCCCGCCGGCTGTCGGAGATCTCAGCTGCTGTGTCTTGCGTTCTTACACACCATCTGAGCTGTGCCAGCCTCGCACATTGTGGCTTCCTCCTCGTATGTTCAGGCTTTTCTGAACTTCCACTGCGATCTCCGAAGCAGGAGGGCTCAGACGTGGCTTTTGATTCTCCTCTGGAAACATTTTTTGAAAGGCTCTGTGATTCAGTTGCTGTATTCAGTGTCAGGTTCACCAGATCTGTGTTTTACAAACTGACCTGAGAACTCAAATGTAAGGCAAACTGACCTTTTTTAAGATAAATGAGAAAGCTGTGGTGTATCATACATATCTATTGACCAAGTCTTGTTACCTCATGAGTTCTTTGGCTCTTTGAAAGCTGACACTTGCAAAACCCTTTTGAAGGAACTATTAAGTCAGACTGAAGCCTGATCACACAGTGCCTCAAATAAAGCCTTTCTCATTAAAATAGTTCTGTAGTGGGGTCAAAAGAATAATAGAGACACAAAGCAGTCTAGAAATACCATTGTCTTGGGGTGGTTATGAAGTTTCTGATTATGGAATACATGTAGCAATAGGTCTGCTATTTGTACATTGGTCTTTAATTCATAAATACCTTTAACTCTTAAAATAAAATTATGTGCAATCAATGGATTTAAGCCATGTGACTTCTTACCAACAGTGCAGAGTTTTAATTCTTTCCTAGCTGTCGTCAAAATACTAAGAAGGTTAGAGTTAGATTTTTTTATTATTTAATTTTATATATGTCATACTTCATCGTTTCAAATAAATTATTTCAAAGCATGTTTTAAAAAAACTGAGCACTTTGCCAGCATCTGGGTGAGAAGTAGATGACAACAGTTTCCCAGCCCAGCATTCAGGGTGGATCACCCACTATTCCCTTTTGCAGAATTGACTGACATTGGTGCTTCTCCTTGGGGAGGCTGATGGCTTCTGCCACCCACAGAGAGCCCTTCAGGCTTAGGTTAAATATAGGTGAGACAAGATGGTCAGGAATTGACAGCAGGGGAAGAAGGAACTTGTATTGTAAATTAAATTAATGTATAAGAGAAAAATTTTACTGGAGATCTTTACGCATTCATACCTTGGTGGATTTGTCAGGTACCATATTAAAAGTGAAAAGACCACATTTCAGTGTATTTTTAGCCTAATGATTATTCCTCATTAGTAACACCTGACTAAAGTGCTGTAGTGATCAGAATCCCAGGAGGTTTTAGAGTAACTCATTTTACCTTCTGGGCACAACATGGGTAGAGTATGATAGGATGTCAGCCCAGGTATGCAGGCAGGAGAACCTTTAAAACTCACTAAATTTTCGGTGCCTCAGTTGTACACATTGTGTCCTGCAGATTTCCAGACACCCAGCAGCCAAGTTTGGCACCCACTCAGGAATGTCTTCTGTGCATGCAGTGTGTATCTGGCTGGCACATGCACAGACAACCCAGCTCCAGATGGTTGGGACATCGCTTGTCCCATGTGGCATCACATGGACAGGTGATCTGTGTGAATCCAGTGAGTCCAAGTGCAGCCCACTTACTCCATATGCACACTGGTTCAGGAAAAAGCTGTTTCCGTTGGCTGGTCTAAATGTTTAGTTCCTAACCTGGGCACTCCTCCTCACCACTGGGATGAGCATGTAGAAGTGGACAGCCTTATTCCAGCTTCCTGCTGAGCCAGAGCATACCACACACCCGTGCAGTCTCACAGCACAGGCAGAAAGGTGAGGAGGAGGAGGAGGAATAGTGCATGCAGCCGACAAGACTAAATGGAACCGTGGCCTCCCTCTGCAATCCCTTGGCCTTCAAGGGAAAGCTAAAGGGAATACCTGAGTATGCACAGTGCTGTGAAGGCCCGCTGTGCACCTCACACAAAACCTCTTGAGGATGTGGAGGACTCTTTCTCAAACATTCAAGAGGCCTCAGGGTGGGTTGTGTGTTTTTTTATTTATTACATGTGTTAGAAAAGGGCCTTGGAGCACAGCTTACTTGAGCAATGATTTTAGAAAAAAATCAGTGAGGCAACACTGATTCCTTTCCAGTAAGAATTACTGTGTTTTTGCAGTAGAGGTTCATGATTAAACGAGGACATCACAGAATCACTGAGGTGTTGGCAGCGACTTCTGGAGAGAACAGGGTCAGCTACAGCAAATTGCTCAGGGTTTTGTCCTGTTCAGGTTTGATTATTTTCAAGGATAGAGACTCCACAGCCTTTGCGGGCAATATCACAGTGTTTGAAAATCCTCACAGGGAAAATCTTTTTCTTATGTTTAAATGCTTTTCTGTATTTTAATTTGTGCCTGTTTCCTTCAGTCCTTTCACTGTCCTTTCTCTGAGAAGAGCGTTACTCCATGTTCTCTACTCCCTTGCATTGAATCATAAAATGTCTTGGGTTGAAAAAGACCTTAAAGATCATCTAGTTCTAACCCCCCTGCCACTAGCAGAGATGCCTTCCTCTAGACCAGGTTGCTCAAATCCCCATCCAGTCTGGCCTTGAACACTTTCAGCAATGAGACATCCACAACTTCTCTGGACAACTTGTTCCAGTGCCTCACCACCTTGACAGTGAAGAATTTCTTCCTCATATCTGATCTAAACCTACTCTCAGTTTATACCCATTCCCACTTGTCTTATCACTACATACCATTGTAAAAAGTCCCTCTCCAATTCTCTTGTAGGCTCTCTTCAGGTACTGGAAGACTGCAGTTAGATCACCACAAAGCCTTGTCTTCTCCAGGCTGAACAATCCCAGTTGTCTTTGTCTTTTCTTACAGGAGAGGTGCTCCATCCCTCTAATCGTGGTGGCCAGACGTTTATACACACTTGTAAAGCCTCTCTGAGCCTGCCTTCCTATAGTCTGAACAGTCCCACCTCTCTCAGCTTCTCTCCATATGCTGCAGTCCCTTCATGATTTTCGCTGTCACCAGGGCAGAGTAGAGGGAAGTCACTTCCTTCCACCTGTTGGCAGTATGTTGCCCAGTGCAGCCAGGGAGGATGCTGTCTGCCTTTGCTTTAAAGACATACTGTAGATCAGCATCCAGCCTATATTGGTACTTGGAGTTCTTCCTTTCAATGTTCTGTACTCTGTATCTCCATTTGTTGCCCTTCGTGAAGTTCCTGTTTGCGTATTTCTCCATCCTAGTGAGGTCCCTCTTAGTGGCAGCCCAGGCCTGGTGTATCAGTCACTCTTCTCAGTTTTGTGTCACCTGCAGACTTGCTGAGGGTACTCTGTCCCATCATTCAGGTCGTTAAGGAAGGTGCTAAACAGTTGGATCAGCTGCCTAGCAGGTGCCCAGCTGTGCTAGAAATCACTGGGCTGTATGAACATCGCCTGGCAGCAGCAGTGGGCAAGGGAGGTAGACGAGAAGCCCAAGAGACATGGAAGAGGAACAGGAACATACAGGACATTTCCAGGTACAGACTGAGCAAAGGTTCAGATATTTGGGCCTTGAGTAGTCTGGGTGTGCCAGACTGTGTAGAGTGACAGCTGTCACCAGATGTACCCTGCCAAAGAGTACCTCATTTTAGCCCTGAGCAGAGGCAGCACCCTGGTACATTTTCTTTTTCATGTAATTTGGTATCCAGAGAGTGTAAAAAACTGCAAGCCTTCGTCGCTGGCACTTTGATCTGCGTAGTGGTGGGATGTGCAGGTAAAGCTTTCGGTGATTGCACTACAGCTGACTGATTTGAGGGGCAGCTTGGCCGCCAACAGGTGTAGGTTGGAGGGAAAACGCGCCTCAGTCAGTCGTCTGTTACCTGCCTGGCAGCAGGACAGAGGGATCCAAACGGAAAATGTGAATAACTTCTCAGGACTTCTTAGCAATGACGATGACAAATGGCTCCAATACCCTGATTTGTGATGGGTTCATAGATTCTAATGAAAAAAAAGAAGAATCGTCTAACATATTTTATAATATTTTTAGGATTGTTAGACAAGGGAGCATAAATCTTTCCCTTTTAATGGAATCCACATGAAATACCTGACATACAGTCAAGTGCCATTGATTTCAAATGATAGTACAAGTATGCTTAAACTAAAGCATGTGTGTAAGAGCTTTGCTGGGCTAAAATCTTCATGAAATGTATAGTAAAATTTTGGAAATAATTTAAATTAATATTTCTTTTAATATTTTTCCTGTATTCACCAACAACGGAAAATATATCAAGGAGGATTTTGGTCCTAACTATCACTTGGACATGTTTAACTTATATTTACTTAGACCTACTATATGTTAAATAAATTTGAATTGATTCTTAAAGCCCTAATTTAGTCACTTCCTGTATTTGATTAAATGTAATCTCCTCTTCCATGTTCATTTAGTAATAAAAGGAGAGATAACCTTGTAAAGTTCATGATTCGGGTGTAATACAAAAAAATGAAATAGAACAGATGAGTATTTTTGTATAAGTAGATCCATTTAATGGTAAGAAAGCTTAAGCACACAGACTTTTAAATTTTTTTTTCCTTTTTTTTTTCGCTACTTAGAAGATAAACTTTTCTGCAGTTTTTTCTTTTTTATGTTTGCTTAGGGCAACATCATTTCTTGACAGCTGATGTTTGAAGTAATCTGCCTCCTTTGAGATTAGTGATATATCCAAGATTATCTATATCTCACAGCCTTTCCATAATTATAAATTGCATGATGGAGAGAAAAATTCATTTTTCACTGCATAAGTAAATATTAATTGCTTTGAATTGAAAAAAAGGAATGTAGTCTATCTCTTCTCTCTCATTTTGGCTATTAAGATACTGTATCTACCAAACAGAAAATTATTTATCGCAAATAAATTAAAGTTACTAGTTAATTACTAGTTACAATAAATTAAAAATACGTTGGTTTTTTGAAGATGAAGAATGAAGAGCCTAGAAAATGCCTGAAGAAAACAGGGAGGATCAAGATCAGTAAAACTGGTATATGTGTGTATAATAAGCAACGTAACATTGCTAAATTGTGTTTTCTCTAAATGTATCCAGGGTACATCTCTTCCACAAATTGACTTGTTGACAGAGTTGTAGGTGATGGAATTCTGCACCATAACTACTAATTGCTCATTTTCATTCTAAAAGTAGTAAAAAGTAAAAGGAAGAGGTATTCTGAGCACAGGTAAAGGCAGAAGGGCAGGATGTAGAACTTGAAGGTATCTGAAAACTTCTTTGTTTGAGGAAAATACAGAACTCCTTTCAAACTGAGCCAGGCATCTTCATCCACCCTTGCATCCTGCAGGGAGAGACTGATCAGTTCCGTCTCAATGCGCTGGCAACAGGCACTCTCCAAATGTTGCTTTAGCAGCTGAAGAGGTCCACTGAAGGAAATAACATTTGCTGTTTGGAGTGTATTTTCATGCATTAATCTTAATTCTCTGCAGTTCAGTCCGGGTCTCCTCAAAGAGTGCATTTTTTGGTAACGATTGCTGTGGAGTGAATGGCAGCCATCTGTAATGCTCCTCATCTGCGTCGTCCCACTTCTGTCCGGACACTGAACTTTATTTACATTTGCTAATCACTGTCTGTTACTGAGCATGCTCAAATACGAAACCTTTCATGATGCTGTTTAAATATTACATAATGTCATAGAAGTTAAATTAGCAGACAGTGTTCATCGTAGAAGATGTAATAACGCAGAGCTTTAGCTTAGCTGTGACTTTAGAGATCACTTAACAGAAAATCTAAAGGGAAACATGGTTTAGCAATTATGCAAATTGTCTACATTTTTTTCAGACATCAGGCAAATGAGTGAGATCTACACCTGGGTAGGTGTGCTGTTTACAGACCGTGAGGCCTTTCTGAAGGGTTCATGAACGCTGGCTGGGCTTCATGATTTTTGAGAGCCTTACACCACACAGGCATTAGATACAAGCAGCTTTTATTCCTACTGCATAGTGATCATCTGCTGGCATTGAAGAAACAACTGACAGATTTTTCTGGTTTTCCAAATCTGTTTCCAAGGGGGCATCTTACACATGCTGAGGCATAATTCGCTTTTCAGTGGGAAATGTGGGCAAGGCAACAAAAGCAACAACAGCAATTATAAGTTAAAAACAAACTTTTGGAGTTTTAGTCTCTTGAGGGAATTCAAGGCAGATTTTAGGAGAGAGAAGGCTCTCCTGCATTTATACGCTGCTTTGTTACTCTGCAAACTCTTCTTGTTAGCATCATAGTAGCATGTAGAAATCAGATTTGGGGTTTATTGCACTACGTGTTGTGCAAACAAAGCAAGGAGATAGGCCTTCTTCAGTGAGATTAAAACAGTCTCAGGGATGGATAAATAAATAAATAAATGAGCATGGAAGGTATTATGGAAAATAGGTAGAAGAGAAGATGAGGAATGTAAGCTTATGCAAAGTTTGCAAGGTTGACATTCAGTTGTTACACTGAACAGAATACAGATACCACATTAGCTATAGGCATAAATTTCTATTACTACAAATGAGTGGAGCTTGCAGAGTCCTGTGTTTTACTTTCCCTTTTGCCGATACTGACAGTTTGACTTAGCAGCATGATATAATATGTAAAAGTTTGCTTACTGTGTGAGTAACCTTAAAAAATAATAGAATTCAAGGTGATCAGTAGAGCACTACACCTGAATGTAATCTGCACAAGGTCAAGCAATACAATGTAAAAGGTAGTGACTGTGACAGGATCTGGTAGCTGTTCATACTGATTGAAGTATTTATTATTCAGATTTTATATAAAACCTAAATTATTCTTGGTCGTGTAGTAGTCAGACTAGAAAAGACATCTTTTCTTAATGTTTAAGGAGGCAGGTGTGATATTCAACTCGGTTAACTTCACCAGCTCCAAGGTTACATGTCTCATGTAAACATGTTGCTTTAGGCTTTGTCTGTAGTCAGTGAAGAAATATGGGCAGATTCAAAGCACTGTTCATTGCACCTGTCACCCAACAGATGCTTTAAGGTGCTTTTTTCTTTCCCTGACATGAGAGGGAGCCTTGATCACGGGTCAACAGTAGACACTTAGTTTTTTACATTTAATTTAGCTGCGTGGGTCTTGTCCGTAACAGCTGACTTGAGTAAAGGTCAGAGACTTCAGTCATCTGTACAGCAGCCTAACAAACTGTCCTCGTGATTTTGAGCTAGACATTTGAGCAGGTATTTTCAAAATTAGTAGTTCTTGTTAAATGTCTGGCTCATGTCCATCTTCAATCTCTTCCTCCTCCAGGAAATACTACTTTCCAGCCTCTTAGATATATGTAAAATTAATGAATAAAATGCAAAATAAAATAGTGCGGTAGGATTGTTATTTATTCAGCTTCAAGTGGAACCAAAGTGTTTCTGGAGAAAAGTAAAGCCCAAGTAAAATTATTTATAGCACAAGTACACAGCAGTTCCTTGAGACTAATATTTCATGGTGGGTAGGGAACTCTTACAGCTGTGTAATTTCCAATAAGTCATTTTCTTAGTCTTGTGCCCTACCTTTCTGGCATACCAATGAACATCAGGAAAGCTTATGAGGCTTTCAGGTTAGTGTTAACAATAAAACCAGTAATTTTCTCTCAGATGTGTTTAGTGTACTGATGTTATTAGTCCCATGTTTGTTAGCCTCTGGACATTTTCCTTCCCAAGACCATCATCAAAACTAACTCTGGATATGACTGTGTTATGAGAAATATAATACCAGTAGGAAAACAAAACAACAAAAAACCCCACACTAAAATCTGACAGCCACGTAGAATCAGTACTAGATCATGTGAAGAATAAAGACACCAGCCCCCATTTCAGCCTTATTCATAGTGCCAGCTCTTTTCCTCCATATTCTTTTATCCAAGAATTTTCCACTACTAGGCTACAGCAATTAAAGTTTAATTACTGCATGAAATTCTCACTGTTAGGAAGTCTAGATGTCTGGTTCTTGCTCCCTGGGTAACCTATTATCAAGGTTAGGGAAACCATCACAGTTTCCAATGACTGAAGAAGTGAACATGTATGGTCAGAACAATTACTGCACAGGCTGCTTGAAAGGTACCCCAGCAGTTCTGATGATGTGATTTGTTACCCTTCAAAATGCCCTTTTCCACTCTCGTGCTTTTTTCTGCTACGATGCTTATGCACTCCCGGATAAACAGGCTGTCCCTGTTTGTTCCTTTTCCACCAGCTCTCATGTTGCTGACTTTACATCCTTATTCAGTGTTTATAATAAGGCTGTCCTAATAATTTCTGTCTTGGTCAGTAGTACTGGTACCCCTGTTTGTTCTGTTTCTTGGATTGCTCTCTTGTTAGTGTAGCCTCAAGTCAAGGTGAGCCATCTGCATATGGCATTACTCTTTCTTTTGTAATTTGTTATGCCTGATAATTTCTCACGTTGTTATCTTTCTGTAGTTCATGTTTGATGGTTTGCACACATAACCAGAAGCCAACTTGGTGAAACTGCTGGTGGAAGCACCTTCTTCATCTGCTTGGTCTGAATGACCAGAGACAGCCCCCATGGCCAGCGACAACCGGCATGGCCGTAGACCTTGAGGGAAACATCCCGCTTCACCTTTTGCTTTCTGCCTGTCCTTCCCTCTTAATACCGCCACAAAATACATGCACATAGTCCAGCCTGTTCCTGCAGCTTGTGGCATGTTGCTCTGTATTTCTGGTATTTTCCTTGGCTGCCTTATGTGGTGAAATGCTCATTAACCCTTCTGTCCTGGACCAGACAATGGCATGCCTTCTGGTGCCTTCCTCTGTTCTCTGGCCTCCGAGCCATGTGGAGAAGCTGTCCAGAAACGGTCAGTTATTACGTGCCAGCTGTCTTCCTGGAGATTGTTCATCTTCCATTTATCCAGATTACCTCTGTGACAGTGAGAATTCATTGAGTGGGAATGGGAATGGCTGCATTAAAAGGATCTGAGACCAATGCCAGATTTTTTATGGGGAAGTTGCTCTTCCACCAGCTAGAAAACAAACAGAAGAGTTCAGAGGTTGTATACCCCACCCACCCAGCTGTAGTGGGTTGACTCTGGTTGGATGCCAGACAGCCACCAAAGCCTCTCTATCACTTCCCTCTGCAGCTGGTCAACGGGGAGAACATATAACAAAGGGTTGAGATAAGGACAGAGTGAGATCACCCACCAAATACCATCACAGGCAAAACAGAGTCTAACTAGAGATATGAATTGAATTTATTACTAACAAAATCAGAGCAGGATAATGAGAAGTAAAATAAGACCTTAAAAACACCTTTCCCCCACTCCTCCCTCATTCACAAGCTCTACCTCCTCCACCCCAGTGGCACAGGGAGACAGGGAAGGGGAATTATGGCCAGTTCATTGGAGATTGTTTCTCCTGCTGCTCAGGGAGAGGAGTCCTTCCCCTGCTCCAGCCTGGGGTTCCTCCCACAGGAGACAGTTCTCCGTGAGCTTCACCAGCCAGAGTCCATCCTATGGGCAACAGTTCTCCACAAACTGCTGCAGCACGTGTCATTCTTTCATAGGATGCAGTCCTTCAAGGACAGGCTGCTTCAGCATGGGTCCCCCACAGGGTCACAAGTCCTACAAGGATACTGCTCTGTCGTGGGCTCCTCTCTCCATAGGTTTGGAGATCCCTGCCAAGACCCTGCTCCAGCATGGGCCTCCCACAGGTTCACAGCTTCCTTTCAAGCACCCGCCTGCTCCCCCAGGGGCTGCAGGTGGATCTCTGCATCCCCATGGATGTCCATGGGCTGCAGGGGCACAGCTGCCTCCCCGTGGTCTGCACCACAGACTGCAGGGGAATCTCGGCTCCAGTGCCTGGAGCACCTCCTGTCCCGTCTTCTTCATTGACCTTGTTGTGTACAGGGCTGTTCCTCTCACATATTCTCACCCTGCTGTTCTCAGGCAGTAATTATAACTGTGCAAAACCCTTGTTTTAATTCTCCTTAAATATGTTATCCCAGAGACGTTACCACCATTTCTGGATGGTACAGACTTGGCCAGCAGTGGGTCCATCCTGGAGCTGTCTGGCATTGGCTCTGCCAGACATGGGAGAAACTTCTGGCAGCTTCTCACAGAAGCCACCCCTGTAGCCCCTTGCTACTGAAACCTGGCTGTGCAAACCCAATACATCAGCTTAATTCAGGATAACATTTTGAAGGCAACTTGCCAGCATACAAGGTTGCCTATAGAAGTTTCCTTTTAATACAAAGGTAAAATAAATACTTGGGTGTCACACTGGAACTGTATCTTGTAGGTTTTCACAGTTATTTGCTAGGGAACGGCAAGAAGTGGAAAAGTGCCCTGTCTAGTCCCTAAAGTAGTTGCTGCTGCTGTTACCACTCATCTGGATGGTGTATCTTCCTCTTTGGGCTTACACATGCACTAGCAGGGTGTTGGAGGCTATTTATTCCTAAGGCAAAAGAAGGGAAACCCAATCATAGAGCAAAATTCTAGACTAAGTAAAATAACTGTATCTTGTTTCTTCATCCGTCTACTATCACCTTACATTTCCCTGCCATCAGACCATCATGTCACACTGCAGTCTGAGACAGTACCTGCAAACCAATCAAGTAAAAATATAATGAGGAGAATTAGAATTCAGTTTCTCTGTCCACAAAAAAAAAGGATCTCCTTCCATATATGGGTGGCTCTTGATACATCATCAGACATATCACCATGCTGTGAAATGAGAACTGTGCAGTAGTTTTTCTGGTGAAAAAAATAGAATTTGCACCCTGAGCCTGCTGATTTGTTTTTTTTTGACACTTTAGTAGGACAGTATGTAATACTTAAGATAAAGCGATGAATGTTTGAGTTCAGGTTTGAACTAAATCCAATTTTTAAATTACTGTAGGGGTTTCTTTATTCTTGGCACAATGCATCTCTTCTGGAAATGGCGATCCACGGCAAGCCAATCATACTGCCACAATAACAGTGCTATGCAAACAAGATTTCTGTTTGGGTACAATAGGAAGAGTGAGCAGAGATTGTCCTTTAAGCTGTCCTTGTAGGTAGAAACAGCCTCCATCAAATTCAGCTTAGACCAGGACTTCATCAAAGAGAGAGATTTAACAAATCATTTGGCAAATATATATAGAAGACATAAAATATGACTTTCGGATCACTTCATTATGTGTTGTTTGTTTAAATGTACCCTGACTCAATTACAATTCTGTTTCTGTAAAATATTTTGCTTTCCATACAAATTGCTGAAAAGAATTTTCAAAATATCAGTATGTGATAAGCACTTAGTATTCGTAGGATCTTCTGAAAAGCCCATCTGCTATGCAAATTAATATCTAAGAGTAATTTCTGAATGGGGATTCATAAAGGCATGGTTCAGAAAAACAGTTAGCATATGTTTACCTTTCAGTGATTTCTGTAAAATACAGACTTTTATTTGAATACTTTATACAATGAGGAATGATTTCCCAAGCTGAGGTTGTGCTCATTACAACTAGTAATATGAATATATTGTTTGCTTATTAACAGATTTGAATTTTATTTGCTCATTCCTCCACCAGATTCAATATTTGGTGATGGAAAACACATTAATTCATTTAATTATTCATGAAGCGTGTTGTACATGATTGTGTTATTCCCCACCGCATGGGAGGAGGTGACTCTTTTTCTCAGTTACTTTCAGGAGCACGTTTTCCCAGCTGAGTCTTTCTGTCCTGTCCCCTAGTGCACCTGGTGGACATCTGGAATGTGATAGAAGCCTTGCGGGAAAATGCCCTGAACAACCTGGACCCCAGCATTGAACTGAACGTGGCTCGCCTGGAAGCTGTGATTTCAACCATCTTCTACCAGCTCAACAAACGGATGCCGACGACCCATCAGATCAACGTGGAGCAATCCATCAGCTTGCTGCTCAACTTCCTGCTAGCGGCCTTCGATCCGTAAGTCTGCCTTTCTTCCCTCCTCTCCCAACTAGTGAAAGGATTTTACTTCCTCCAGAAATACCTGAGCAAAACAATTGAACAGGCTCAATTCTATCCCAAATAACAAGCATGTGAATAGTGCTAACTAGGGAGACAACCTAAATTAAGGGCCTCTGCTTTCCTTTCTTTTGAGCCAAATTCAGCACAACTGTGTTTTCATCCAGCTACTCAGACTTGTTCCAGTTTATATCAGAGAAGAATTATCTACAGAAACAAATTCACATGCGCTTCTAATTTGGCTTGTTGTTTATTGACACACCAGTGGCTGACACCACTGCAATGCCTCTGCAGCAGTGCCATGGGTTAATAGCTCATTATTTTGAAAGAGCTCATTTCCCTGCAAGTTCTTGCAGCTGTAAGCAATTTTTTTTTTCTGGCTCATGCCAGTGCAGCATGATTTTGAGACCATGACAGAAATAGGATTAAAGACCTGGAGGTGATGAAATTCATGTTGTTTATTACTGCCTGGGACTCGTATTACAAAAAGAACAAGTTTGAGATAGAGCAAGCCACTTACATTAATGAGTATTCTGTGTATACCTATTATAGTTTTTGAATACCTAGTTGGCAACCTGCACTGCAATATTTGCAGTCCTCAAAACTGAGTTATTGGAGAACAGTGGTTAAGTCTGACAGATGCAGATGTTGTCGCTTTATGGCTTATTTTTTGAAAATTCACCAGCAGAAAATACCGGCCATTAAACATTAAAATAAGGATGCTGCCCCTCTTCCCCTCTCTCTTTGCAGTCCTCTCTCTTGCTGCCCTGGTACTGGGTGTCATTGAGCACCTCTCGGTGCCAGACCAGCCGCTGGCTCAGTCGCCATGGCAACGGGGAGAAAAAGTAGATATTCCACATGAGAAGGCTGCACTCAGCCTCTCCTCCGGCCCCTCCGAGGGGAAGAAAAGCCAATCCATTGTGAAATCATAGCCTTCAGGAATATTTTCCTCCTCTCAAGGGCAATAAAAGAAGGAATGGGCATTTTAATTCATACCATTGTGGCTGTGACAAGAACACTAAGGGATGCTGGAAATGACCAGATGCATTTATTGCTGCATCCCACAAGTAAACTGCTTCCTTGTTGGTTAACACAGGGAAAGACCTTGGACTGTGGAAACAAGAGCTGTGATAATGTGCTTATTTTGTTGCTCACTGTAAAGGGGTAAAGATCTCAGCTGCACAACACGGCTACTTGCAGCAAAATGGAGTAAAGGAATTTAGTCCCCTAGAAGGAATCAGAGAATGTTTTTAAGGCGATAAGGTTTTGCTTTCCCTGAAAACATCCCATGTGCTGTGGTTCATGACCTGTTTCTGGGCTTCCATCAGGCCCCTCCAGGGGTGAGGAAGCTGTGACCCTCACTCTATTTGTCAAGCAACAGCTCAGTCTGTTGTGCTGCCTCTGAGTGGAGTGCATGGGATGCACTTTCCAGAAGGGCAGAGATGCTCAAGAAATCCCTAGGAAGAGGCTCCCAGCTCTGGGGTCAGAGATAGGGACTATCTGCCTATCACCCCATATTAAATATACCAAACATATGAGATGAGGTTCAGGTGCAGTCTGAGATACCTGAGTTCAGGCTTCATGGAGATACATGTCAGCTAGGTCTCTCTGTAATGTGATGGAAGTCTAGACACCTGTCACAAATATAGACATACAAGCTAAGCATCTGATTCTCAAAATCTGCCCTACCCTTTAGTATGACTCACGTTTTTGAAGTTTTTGGGTTGGATATTAGTGTAACAACCACTGGTGGTTCAGGTTTCCTTGTTTCTGGGAAATGGAGGGAGGGAGGTGACTCTACATGATACAGGGACAGTGTGAGAGCTGCTGGGGTCTAACCAGAGCTGCTGCCACTGCTTCCTATATTGCTACTTTCCCTCCCCTCCAGTGCAGCAGAAAGGTCATTCTCTGCTGAAGGATAGAAGTTGGTGGAAGGAGGAGCAAGGCATTTTCTTGTGGTCTCATGTTCAGAGAGAAGCAATGCTTTTACATGCCATCCAGAGGGACTCAGCACGCCGGAGAAGTGGGCCCAGGGGAATGTCCTCATGAGGTTTAACCAAGGCTGAGTGCAAGGTGCTGCAGGTCCAGAGAAGGTGGTGCAGTTTCTCATGTCCCATTTGAAATCCAAAGAAAACAGAGAAATGGAGTCTGCAACCTAACATATGAAAGGACCACAAGGGACAAGTTATTTCATGTTTTAAAATCTTAACAAGCCTGCCACCGTCTCATTTATTTAGTACTAGTTAATACATATATGTTGCTCTTCGTGTACTGTACTGGCTGAAGAGCCTCCAAACTTCAAACAGAGCCTCTTCCTTCTTTTATAGCCTGCTGAATACCTGGCAGGTTTCTCTGCCCTCTGGCAAGAAGTGTTTCCCTAGGCCTGCAATACAGATGTCTTCTCAGGAGCTAAAACTTGGCTAACAAAACATATAAGGAACCACAGTGTACTGCCATGGCATGTGGGCCAACCTGGCCACTGCCGGTGCTGAGCTTACATCCTGATTTTTTATGTTTTTTTCATGGCCTTGGGGATTCATTAGACCTACAGATAATTATATTTCTCTGCTGCTCAACCCTGAAGGGAGGAAAAGTGGGGGAAAATTATAGTGTATAGAATTTCATGTGAGACTGAATGTGATGTTCCTTCATGCTGCTAAAAGTAAACTAAAGTACAACCTT
Organism: Cnemophilus loriae; assembly: GCA_013397755.1. Taxonomy (NCBI): domain Eukaryota; kingdom Metazoa; phylum Chordata; class Aves; order Passeriformes; family Corvidae; genus Cnemophilus; species Cnemophilus loriae. Next base: position 1,241,123 of record VZTF01001221.1, read on the forward strand.
ATAAAACTGCAAGCCAACAAATTCAAAATTCACAGAAAGAAATACTTCTCCAATGAATTTATCATTAGTATGTGGAAGTCAGCATCATGGGGTAGATGACCCTGACAGACCAAAACCAGTGAACAGGATGAGGTGGTCAGTCTTAAAAAAATCTAGACAGAAACATGCCTGATCTATGTTTTTAAACACACATTAAAATTGGGCAATAGCTTTTGCTTCAAGGCCTAAGGTGATTAACTGGCTTTATGAAATAATAGCACATTTCCTTCACTGGCATACCAAGTACTACATAAAAAGTTGACAAGTTCAAACCTCTCTGAAAAATCCCTCCCGGGCTGGTGTCAAAGCCTAGGCAGCAAGGTGGAATGTCAGCCTCATTCAGTCGAGTTGTTCTCCAAAAAACTCCTTTTAACCGGATTGTGAAATATCTATGCTAGGTCATCTCCAGCTATTCCTGCTGCAAAGTTTAACTGATAAGAAGATAGCTGAATTTTCTCTGTTCCTTGACATACCCTATCCTATGAATGGAGTTGTGGGCCCTTGGCTATGAAACAGACCCTGGCTGGCTGGTGGGGGGAGCTTGACTTCTACAGAGAAAAGAGGAAGTATTCTTGCCCTTGTTTAATCAAATGAACATTTGAATTGTACTGATTTCAATACATAAAGATGATCAATATCTATTTTGTAAATATAGCTTCTTGCTCAGCCATCTATTCAGAGCAGTAAACTGTTTAATTCCCTCTCTTCTCCACCTTTGCTGCTCATTTAAAGTCACAGAGGTGTTTACAGAGGAAGTCCAGCAAAAAAAAGCATTTCAGAGATTTGGACATCATTCATTTTTCTCTCCTACGTGAAAGATTTTTGCTCAATGTCAATAAAATTTCATCTCTGAAACCTCTTCATGAAAATGGGAAATTGTAATTATGGCCTCTGACATTTCAGAATTGGCTGCCTTGATTATGGTGGGTAGTAACCAATAACTGAAGAAATTGTGTTACTTTTGCAAAAGATACTGTTAAGTATTAGGGAAGTACTATTTAAGCCTCATTATTGAGAAAAATCATATTTTCTCAATGTCCTTCTCATGGGACACATTTGCTGTTTCTGAAGATGTGATGCTATTTCTTGATACCTTTCCCCACCACATGGCTGTGTCAGTATGGGTGTTGCTAGAGATCCTGACAAATGACAGTGTCGTCTATTTGGTACCACTCTCCTTGGTGACCCAATAGGCAAAATCAGGCCCTGGAGCTGGACTCAGCCTTGTATGGTCTGTGGATTTTGTCAGGCAGTCTCTGGGGTTTCCTTACTCTGGGGACAGACTGTCTCTCTCTGCAGCTATGCAGTGGAGGAGGAAACCTGCTCTGCTCTGGTGTCCAAAAGCATGTATTATTTTTTGCCCTTTCTTCCCCGAGCAGCAGGAGGTAACCTTCAACCCTGGCCGTCATTCCCTTTCCTAAGTACTCCATCCTGTATTGTTGCTAAGTGCACAGCAGCTTCAAGGTTTGCTTTTGACATCATTTATGCTTCTAGTGCTTTTCTTGCTGAAGAGTAACCTCAGTAAGAGAGGTGCAATATAAAATCAAAATACTTTCTGTCCTTTCCTATTTCCACTAGTAAAATTTATTTCTCTTTGCATTAGCGAGCCCAAAGCTGCTTTCAGGGAGTGCCGATTTCTACCAGGATCTTCGTGCTGCTGTGAGCCACTGCTTCAGCATTTGCTTTTGCACAGCAAACACTATGAGGCCCCAGTGCTGCCAGTCAAGGGCATCTGTAGTGCTTAGACATAGCTTGGGGCACTTCTGGATGCAGATGATATTGGCGAGTCTTAAGCCCCATTACCCTGTGTGTTCATCAGTCGTATATATTTAAATATGCATGTGTGTGTATGCACACACACACACAGAGGGCAAATTGGGTTTATACTGGCTCTCGTGAGGCCTTTAGGAATACGAATGACCGATACAAAATACAGTGTCAAAACTAATCAAATCAAACAGAGAGATTGAAGAGATAAATGATATCTTTTCTTTTTCTGTTCCTCTGTTCCATAACCGTTTGAGTATGGGAAAAGCCAATGGCTCTAGGGTGGAAAGCTGAAGCCAAGTTGATATGTGTCTGCCATGCAAAAATATAATCCTATTAGTAAATGTAACTAGACCTCCTGGGAAAAATAATCTAAATCTGAAGCACTTCCACATGGCTTTTTTTTAATCTCTAAATCTTTCATTGCTTCTTAATAATGCCATTGCTTCTACTTAGCTGCTTTTTTTTTTTTTTTTAATATAACAGCTCTTTTAAAGGCAGATGGAAACCTCATGATGAAAATGTGCAGAAAAATTCCAAAGGGCCTAAAGGGTAGCATGCACAAAAAGAATACAAAAGGGCCACATTCTCAGCCATAGCAGTGCTAAGTCTGGTTTACACAATTCAGAATCCAATGAACAGAGGATGGAAATACAGAAGTCTGGAAATTCTTATGCTGTGATTTTAATCTTATGAAGCCAGTCAAAGGGAACTCAGTGTAATGAAAAAGTGTGCACAAAAGGCAGCATTAAGGAACACAGTAAATATTTCTTTCTTAAATACTGAAATAGTGAATTTATTACTTTTCGCATCTATTTCCAGTGGATTTTCTGGCAAAAAGCAGAATTTTAAATGAGTGTAATGGATAATTAGAATTAGTATTCAGAATTATGGGTTACACTGACGTAGAACTAAATCCAATTCAGTGAACTTTAAAGATTGTTAGCTAGTCAAGCTTAGGGAACTGACTAATTTTCTAAAGTCTGAGTGACTAAATGAACATAGCAGTGAAGCATGTAGCATGCATCAATGTACAGATGTGACTATACCATTCCTGTCTGTCTTATACGTATATATGTTACTGCATTAGTCTGGTTTGGGATTAGCAGAGAAAGAGGCATGGTCACAGGCTCCGCGTCTTTCCAGAATCAGTTCGTCTTTTAGTTCTGATCAGACACAATTTTCTTCTTTAAAATTATGAATGACAATGAACAGAGTGATTTTAGAAATATTGATGAAGAGTTAAATTTCTGTATACTACTATTGCCAGTGCAGTTAGACCATCTTACATAGGACATGATTGTATATATTTAAAAGGAAATCCCTCATAAACATCGTGTTCCCTGGTAGAGTAGACTGAAGGTCACAGGAACTCCATTTCCAAAAGCTTACGCAAAACTTTATTATCTAGCCGTGTCATTAGTCCTGTCAGTAGAATTTTGAAGGAAACAAGTCTGCCATTTTGCAAAGTTCACGAATATTGGTTGTTTCTTTTTTAAAGCTTGATGACATGTTCTCACTGATGTCATTAATTAGTATCTTTAATTCATGTGGGAAGCTATGAAGTGTAATGCAGAGGAGTTTGGGTGATAGATAGAAGTTGCTCCAGTGCAACTCTGGACTCCTACTGCCTTACAGTAAGATTCAGAGAATTTCAAGAAAAACCACATTTCACCATTTGGATGTCAAGAAAATTAACATTAAGAAGCAGATGAACTTAGGAGAGCATGTTCATTCTCATCTTTGGAAAGAGGCTGAGCACTAAACTGGGGCTGATAGGTGTTTTAGGGGCTAATGTGCCATGCCATGTGTGAAGTCATGTTTTACTCATGCAGCTCAAATACACCAGGGTTTCTGTGATGACAGGTGGTCTTTGGGAACCATCATGGCTGTAAAAGGAGAATGAGGATAGCAAGAGGAATAATAAAGTGAAGCCATTGCATGCTTCAAGGCAGCTGGGGCAAGAGTTGGCAATGTGCCTTTTTGCCCCAGTACAAACTCCTGGGTGAATTTGGGATTTAATAGCATTTATGCATTGTTAATTGAAAGTAGAGAGCCAGATACAGCCTCATCTTGAACAAAGCAGGGACAAAACTTTTCTCCATATCACAACATATGTCCTTTGCTCCTTCTAGATGCAGGCATATGCCCCATTTTTCAGCAAAATCCTTCGTCAAGGTTCCTGGGGGTCAGGCATATCATTTAAAAGGCAGTTCTCAGGACCTACTGACAGGTACAGATGAAGTTTGTACAATGATGTGAGCCCTGTCTTCTTTTTCACTTTTGTTCTCACTGTTGATTTTTTCTCTTACTTGCAATCTTTTAGGTCCAAAAGATTCCCAAAGCACTTAGGATAGGGAAACCATGAGTGTGATAGGTGTCTCCCAGTGCTACTGTATCACAAATAGCTGTAATAATTATCACTGTAGTGTATAATGAAATAAACAGTTTAATACTGAGCTCCATATGCATAATAAATCTGCTCTGAGATCTTTACAGAACTGTGTACTGATGTGTGTTCCCACAAAACAAACTTTCTTTTTAAAGGTCTTATTTCTCTGTATGTCAATCCACATAAATTGTGCATTACAGTAAGTGATGTCAGAAATAAGCATTTTAATGGAACAGATTCTTATAAAATGGACATATAAAATATGTCTATTTTCCACTTTTGAACAGGGAAGGACATGGTAAAATTTCCGTTTTCGCTGTCAAAATGGCCTTGGCAACTCTTTGTGGAGGAAAAATCATGGACAAATTAAGATGTAAGTGATGTTTTTTATCAGTTAAAAATTGTTATTGTTGGAGAAATAACAGTACAGGTAGAAAAGAGGGAATTAGGATAAGTTACAGTTTCATGACTGGGTTTGGGAGTTGCCCTATGTATATCTCCAAGTAAATCACACTAAATGTTTGGTTGAACTTCACACTGAGGTTTTTAAAGACAAATTGCTTATATTGAGGTTCTTATTGGTGGATTTTTTTTTTTTTCTTTGGGGTTATTGAATTTGGAATACAGAGAAGTGCCTCAACATCATGGAGCATCATTTAACAGTTTCTTCTGAGGATTTTTTAATAACGTCTATGTCTTTTCACATATTGAAGAGCAATATAGTTATGTACTATTTATATTTTCTTCCATAGGGCATTCTTATGCCATGTATTTTGGTGAACAGATTCTCATTTCAGTAGGATTTATTCCCAGTTCCCCAATAGCAAAGGCGTTGTTTACTTGTAGCTGCAATGGAAGACTTTCTGTTTAGTGATACGATGTCTGTAGCTCAGGTCCAGAACACCATTTTCCAGGCTTTTTGACCAAAAAACCTTCCGTTTCCACTGAGCTTTCTACCTCAGCCCAAGAAAACTGAGTTTACAAATTACCGTTGATTAGAGTAGACAAGTAGAAATCACAGGTGCTGATTTAGTCTTCCAGACTTGGTGCCATTTTTTAATACATTATTTCTATGTAGAAACTCAAATACAGACTGAACTAAAGTTATAAATTATAGATTGAGCACCATTTATTCCCTAAGCTGCTTTAAGAGTAGGAACTGGGTCCATCCAGTGGAAGGCTGAAATACAGTGATGATTTTTTAGGTCAGCAGTCACAGAGTCCTGTTGTCAGAATTTCTCTTCCAGGTTCCTGGAAATGAAGCAGCTGACGTGACAGCCTGAAAAACAATAAATGTTCCTTAGTCAGAGATCTCCTGCTAAGCAGAGGATAATTTTAAACAAGCAGAGAAGTAAGGGCTGACAAACTGACATCTCTGCAATAATAAAAGTGTGATATTTTTATACATAAAAAAAAGGGAGAAGAATGAAAAATAACGCATTTGCAAGACCTTCATTGCTTTGTGTGTCCAAGACAATAATAACTGACTTAATGAACCCATTGTCAAGATTTTGATTTGACATGGTAAGCTGGCAGTAGGCAAAAAGCTGATGTAGCGTATCTTGTCAAATCAGCCTTCTTATCTGATTAAATTACTGCCTCATGCCATGCATCAGACTTCGCTTAAAAATGACCACACACAAAGAAAAAAAAATCAGGAATATTTTAGTATTAAAATCAGCTACTTCTTAATATGCAAATTTCCTCTTGTTTTCTATTGAAAGGGGTCAGAATTAAAGATGCGGTAATAATGGAGGTCTCCATAAGGCAAACATGTTTAGTACTTCTCTTTCAAATCAGATGATACTGAACTCAGAGCAAATCCGTAGCTCCCACTGAAGTTACTGTGCTCTTTGCTTGTCTTTTCCCCCCTCAGATATTTTATCCATGATTTCTGACTCCAGCGGGGTGATGGTTTACGGCAGGTACGACATGTTTCTGCGCGAGGTTCTCAAGCTGCCCACCGCCGTCTTCGAGGGGCCTTCATTTGGTTACACCGAGCAGTCAGCAAAATCCTGTTTCTCGCAACAGGTAAGTGAAGAGATGCAGGATCTCAAATCACCCCTCTGAGCAGGCCGAGACTTTCTTCCTGTCTTAAACATATGTGCATATTTGCCCAGGAAACACAGGGCTGGATGAGGGGAAGGTCCAGTCTGCTGATTTCTGGCATGTAGATTTGGTGCCTTCAACAGGAAGCTGGTCTCTATAGGTTCCCCATATAACCATGAAGAGAGAGGCTTAGTCAAAAAGTGATTCAGAGCAGGATCTTGAATTACACATTCCTAAATTAGCAAACTTCCTAATTTAAGCACCTGTTACATATATACCTTTAGGTATTATATGTGTTTATACCCCAAGACATGCAGTCCTCCACTCCACTTAGTTGGTGTTGGTATAAGCATACACAAGACTAACTTCTCCATACAAAGCTCAAGTTCCACCAAAAAAATCAAACTTCAGGTTTTCCCAGTGATAGACACACAAGTTTAGGAGCGAGAAGAAAATCACCTTAAAACTTTTTTGTAAATGAGAATCAGTAAGTATTAGAAAATCTCTAGTCTCTTACCAATAACACCAGTGAGGTAGGGTCGGGAAAGCAATTAATTTATCCTGAAGAAAATGCAATATTGTTCTGCAACTGAACATACTCCATAGGTACGCTGAATCCACTACATTGGCTTCAGCATAAGCACTTCAGAAGATTCTATAATTGTGGCTTGTTGTCCACTTCCCCAGTGGAGAAAGAGAGAATTCCTCTGGCTCTTGCCACACATCACGCTGTATAATTCCATAAATACGTGGTAAGGGAATATGCTGAAACTGGAACAACGTTAGAAATAAAGTTGTATTTTCCTTCTCTTTATCCTTTCATTTGCTAACTGAATACTGTTGAACGAGTAAGTTCAATAGAGCAGGAGTAGTGTCATTTTCATGCAAAATAGATTCTGGTTTTTTGTATTCTCTCAGTTTCATCACTAATCAATAGGCACTCCAGTCAACCGAAAGGAGATGTTGAAATTTGTTTATTGAGTCATCTCCCATTTCATTTTAAATGGTAATGTTTGCATATGTGAAACTAGTCTTGTTTCACAGAGGGAGACTTAAAACAGCACTTCATCTTATGTTGGAGAATTTACGTGGTGAAGTGACTTCTGGTAGTTCTGTGCTAAAATAATGAAAGAGTGCTCTTGCATGGCAACAGGGCATTCAAGCTTTGCATGTTGGACATGCTGTTATTACAGATGAAAAAAGGAATTTTTTTTCCTGGAAAAAATGTAATTCAGTCCTCGTTTTTTATCTGGGTAGCCATCAGAAATGGCACTTGCTTTGAGATTGCATCCAGCTGAGTGGACCAGATGCATTAAGGTACCTTCAGAAACAACATCTTCAAGCAGGCATTAGATGGTTTTGTTTACAAGCTCCACTTAGAGCTGACAAGAGTTAAGTCTCTGACTGATGTAGGTACACAGCAGGTTTACAAAGCTGCTGTTTTGCATCTGGAGGCAGCCAAGTACTCTTGTAAATCTAGTCTAATATTTCACTTAAATTGACTTTATGTAATTCTCATTACATCCTCACTAGGGATGAACCAGAGTTTTGAAATGAGATTTTAAAAAACAGATCTTTATGACACCATGATTAGTGGTATTTACAGTCTTAGTCACTCATAAGTCATTCTTTCTCTCTCTTATATTGCATGTAGCATTATCAGAAGGTGATACCTTGGAATAAGTTTGGCATTCTCGCTTGTTGTTCTCGCTATGGATCACTTTTGCTTACCAGGAGCCTTTCAACCCCCTGATATATAGAGATTCTTTGATTTCAGGGAAAGAAAAAATTCTGGGAATGATCTACTTATGGTGTCGAATCCATTTCAGTTTACATCTGAAAGGATTTCTTCTGTTGCAGAAATGTTTTATTATTCCCCATTGTACTGGTTTACTTGATCAAACCATGTATTCTCCTCTGCCTGTGAACCACTGCTAGATTGAATGGCTATTCAAAGTAGAAACCACAGTGTTTCCTCATCAGCAAATGTGTGGGACATAGATGCTGGAGCAAGTGACTTAGTGTTTGAGTATATGAATCCGTGGCTCAGAAAAGAGTTTTACCATCATCACTTTCCCCCATTGGTAGGATTGATGTGATGTTATAATGTATTTGTATTAAACAGTATTGGTATTATTGTAAAAACCACTTAAAAAAAATTATCTCAAACTAAAAAGATAGATACTAACTTCATTTTCTTAGCACTTTCTAAGTGTTATTCCACAAACCTAGACTCCATCTGTGTGTAGTGTATATTTAGAAAACAGCTTTCAGTTTAAATTTTCCCAGCAGCTGAAAGAAAATTGCAGGAAGAAAAATGTATGGAAATTGCTCTGACAGTGTCCTTTTAAGGGACACTGCTTTTTTCTGTAGTACATAAAATCAGTGATCACCAGAGCAGTTTGGCCATAAAGCTGTCATTGAAGCTAAGTTGCCCTGTTAGGTGCCAATCAGATTTTAAAGTTACAGCTGCTTTCAAAAGCCCACTGCATTGTGGAAGAGCTGTTCTTGTCTCCTCACGTATTTGCTTGTTAGACTGGTTGTGTGTATCCCTTCAAGAGCAGAGGGAAGATCTAAGGCTACTCAGTTCTGCAGTATGGGGCACTGGAGGTCCCTTCTTTTCCTGGACTTTCTTCCAGCGTTTTTTCCCCATGTGCTCTCAGTTCTGCTGCAGACAACACAGACATTTGCTGGCAGCATTGGTTAGCAAAGCCATGCCAAGCATCCACAGCAGAAAAAGAAATCCACATCTCCAAAAGAAAGATCCTTTTCTGTGAGGTGATGCTTATAGCATCGGATGCCTATCTGGGAAGTGGTTATCCACTCTCCATGGCTGGGAAGATAACTCATACAACAAGCAGGTGGTAGTGTTTGACTGGACTTTCACACTGCAGTTATTGAGGGGAAAGGTAGTATTCCAGGGATATTTAGAGCTCATATTCGGGCTGTTTCTGTTCGTTCAAGAATCAAGTCCATTTTCACAGTAGCCTGAGGTATTTTCTCCTAGGGACAAACATCTTTATATCTTTCCAAATGTCTTGCAGTATTTCATCCCTAAGACTGTTGCAGTGTGAGATGTTTTCCATTGATCATTCAGTGTATAAGAGAAATAACGTTTTTATTTATATATGGTGGTAATTGTGTATAAATGGAGCACAGATACTCCATCTGGAAATCTCAGCTCTTCAAAGAATTCCAGAGCACGCAGAGATGATACATGTCACTGCATAACTACTGCGTAGCTTCCTCATGGGGTAACTGCAGTTCTTTAGCAAGTTAATGCAGCAGCTTATGCAATCAGATATGAAAATTTAGCCATCCCTTTGGATATGAGGATACTACTTAAATATGTATGTCTATAAAATCTATCTGCATATATTCTCAGCAGGGCTCGATATTTTTGCATCTTAAATTTTATTTAAGGAAGGTTCAGTCGCTGATTGAAAAAACAAATGAACTAAGGTCTGTGATTACTTTTTCCAGACACCTAAGAAATTTAAGGCCCTAGATCGAATTTTTAAAGTCAACAGGGATATCTTAGAGTTTAAATCTCTTTCAAATTTAAAGAGGCATAGATCTCTGAGTGCTTAAAGGTGTGAAGAATTTAGGAACAGTTGCAGTCCCTGAGTATATGCCAACTTGACATCCCGCAATCAGAGCTCACCCGTAACTAGTTGCCATTGCTTCTCAGACAAGCATAGTTTCTTAAATAACAGTAACAAATTGCCTGTGCTGATCTCTCTTTACCCTGTATATCTTTCGATTTTGTACTCCCTTGCCAGTATTTTCTTTCATTTTCTTTTTTGGAGTACCATCAGCAGTGATTTTTCATTTGAAAATTGGTCATACACAGTGATACCCTACATGCACTTGTACTTGTCACACAATACTCAAAACAGATGAGAACATGCAGAGTCGAATACCACCCTTAACCACAAAGCATCTTCAGGCAGCAACTCTAGAAGAGAGTCTGGAAGTGAGTGGGAGCTAAGTGTCTCCAACCCAGCCTTGTGAGAATGACTGCTAGTCATCAGTTGTATCATTGTACTGACTAAAAATAGTCTGGAAAAGCTTTGCTAGTATCACTTGTTCTTTTTAGTAAATCAGGGCTACAGGCGAACAGTGTTTGAAACTTATTCCCAAGTGTTTCTGTAGAGACAAGATAAAATAATTTTGAGATGTCTAATTACTGATTTTTTGTGCATGTTTGTTTGCTTGTTTGAGCAGAAAAAAGTCACATTAAACACTTTCTTGGATACTCTCATGTCTGATCCCCCGCCACAGTGTCTAGTGTGGTTACCACTTCTGCATCGCCTGGCAAATGTTGAAAATGGTAAGTAAAGAGACACTGCCAAAACACAGTTACAAGAATAAACTTTGGTGTGATGATTTTCACACTCTGTAGATGGTTTTGTAAAAGCTACTGTACTGGGTTCATTGACTCCATGTGCTATTTTTACAGTGACTTGTAAAATATTTGAAGAAGTCTGTTGGTCATTCAGCCAGGAACATGGCTTAAATTTTGCTATGCTCAGGAAGTTAACCTGATCATACCGCCTCCTGTGCTCTGGATAAGCAAAGAGCAGTATGACTTCGTTCATTCACACACTTATAGTTGGTAAACTATTAAGACCACAACTTTTATTAGCTATGACATATGGCAGCAGAGAGGGAACAGCTTGGCAGTTTCCGTTTGTGCAGTATTCTTGGCAGGAGATGTCCAGTGCAGTGCAAAACACCAGCCAAAAGGTCTTTAGGAAAGATCTCCTCCTAAGTCTACACTGCCAGACCATATCCTCTGAAAAGGAAGTTCCCTGTGGATGGTGTGCATCCACTTTTGGTGATAAGAGGAAAAGGAGAAAAAGTTGTATGTGTTCTTGTACTAAACAAATCCCTCTTCCACTGAAAGGCACCAAGGTGGGTAATGTGATGTTCCCAAGTCCTTTTTGGCTACAGAGCAACCTATCTATCCTACCTTCCTCAAGCTCTTGTCATCCATCCTTGTCCGTCACGAACTTCACAGTGTTTCCTAGCCTAGAGCAGAAACCCTTCCTGCTGCAAAATTCTGGCAAGGAATTAAACCCCTGACACATTCAGCACTGATCCAAATTCTCCCAGACTGAACCTTATGACAGAAACGCAGAGGGTGCCTGGGAACAAGGGGATGTTCAGTACCCTGTGGTAAATTGGATACATGCTGTAGCGAGGAAAGAGGAAGAGAAATAGCACTATTGCCTGGAAGGTGCTTCAGAATATCTCAGCTGGTGCTTTAGCATCCTCAGTGACTTGCATCCTTGTCACTATCTGCTTCTGAACAGAGAACAGAAACACATAGGTCCCTCCAATGGCCAGCTTTCCAAATCTGGGCATCCGAAGCTGAGTGTTCAACTCCATATATAGGTACCTAAATGACACCCCTTGTACCGATGAGACAGCAGTAATTAAGAGAAAATAACATGTCTAAGTACACTGTCATCCTTTCAGTAGTCATACAGCTGAGTTTGACTTTCCTCCAAGGTGCCTCACTTCAGCTCCTTAAAGCACAACAAAACACTCAGCTTCTCCCAGTAGTGTGCAGCTGCAGTGGAATTTCCCACGTACAAATTTCCTCTATCACAGAATAGTTTGAGTTGAAAGACCTTAAAGATCATTCAATTCCAACTCCCCAGTGGGAACACCTTCCTCCAGTTGTTGCTCAAATTCCCATCCAACCTGGCCTTGAACACTTCCAGGGATGGGTTATCCACAACTTCTCCAGGCAACGCAATCCAATGCCTCACCATCCTCACAGTAAAGGTTTTCTTGCTAATACCTAATCTAAACCTACCTTCTTTCAGTGAACCCATTTCCCCTTGTCCTATCCATACATGCTCTTGAAAAAAGTCCCTCTCCAGCTCTCTTGTAGCCCCCTTTAGGTACTGGAAGGCTGCTCTAAGGACTCCCTGGAGCTTTGTCTTCTCCAGACTGAACGACTCTCTCATCCTGTCTTCATAGGAGAGCCCTCATCTTCATGGCCCTCCTCTGTACTCTATCATGTATTCTGTTAGACACTGAACACATTTTTTGCTGCTGTGAGCAGCGGGTACAGATACCAGCTCAGAAGTGAAGAAGGGTTTGGTGCCCAATGTAGGAAGTGTTGCCCATGGCTTAGCACAGGTTGCTGTATTTTCACGGGTCAGAGCTGTCGACAGTATCCAACGCTGCAGATTGCTTTAAACAAAGAAGGGAACACCCTTCAGTTTGGGGCTTTGTCCATAAACTTTTTCTGGGTGTTTCTTTGTTTTGGTTCATGGCTCACCGTTTCTTTCTCCCGCACAGTCTTCCACCCCGTCGAGTGTTCCTACTGCCATAGCGAGAGCATGATGGGGTTTCGCTACCGCTGCCAGCAGTGTCACAATTACCAGCTCTGTCAAGACTGCTTCTGGAGGGGCCATGCCAGCGGTTCCCACAGCAACCAGCACCAAATGAAAGAGTACACGTCATGGGTAAGGGAAGGCTCCTGCCTCGCTGCAGACTGCTTTGCCCTCCAGCCATCAGAGAAGCCCCCAGCCACAGCTCTGGGCAGCTGTCTGGCTCAGGGGAGCTGGGAGCCGGGCTGGCACTTTGGATCAGTGACCCTGTCTGGGAGGCTCCGGCCTTGGGAGCCATCGGGAGAGCGTGGAGGTGGGAATGGTCTTTTCTGGGTGAGGATCTGGGGCGCCTGTGACGGTGTGTGCAGCGGTGAGGGCAGCGCAGTAGGGGCTGGCAGCAGGGCACCAGGCTCATGGCAGCTTCTCCCATTCCCACAGGACTCACGGTAATATCGTCATTGACTTGCTCTGTTTGGCTACGTGTAAATGAAATGATGAATACTTAATGCTCATTCATCAATATTTTCAGTTGAGTGGCTGCAGCATATGCGTAGCATTTGGGATGATCCTGGCACTGTAGATTTGAGCGTGGTCACAGGCTTAGATCCACAGTAGTGTTTACTATAGAGAAAATTTCACTTCAGTCTTTATGTTGTTAATCAAAATAATGCAGTGTTTTTGCTAAGCTGAAAGAGAAGTATCAACAGCTGCTGGAACCTTAACCTTCTTTGAAGGGCGTGAGACCTAGGGATTAAGCTTTCCATGGACTGGAGCAAACTCCAATAGAACTCCTTGGTTACAGAGCATCAAAATCCTTCGGGGTTCAGATTCAGAAATCAGCAGAAAATACCTAATTAATCTCAAACCTTTCAAAAATATATTGTTAAGAAAAGGGAAAATTATGCATACAGCAAAAGCTCCCATTGTACAGTGCTTTGTGTTTATTTTTTAACAAAGTTCTGAAGTTTAATACTTTTTAAATGTCTGGTTTTCTGTTGATGGAACAGGCAAGGGTTAAATTTGACGTGGTTTGCTCTGTATGCCAGTCATACAGCCCTGCACCGTATCCCAGCTGACCTGGGTCTGTAATTGTTTTTGTGGGTCCTAATTGCTGCTTGTTGCATAGACACAAATGGCTGGAGTTTAGTATCTGAATAGGAAAAGTGCCCACTATGTATCTCAGACTCCATTCCTAACAGCAATTTGTGCTATAAAATCCATTTTTTGCTGTAGCCAGGGAGCTGTAATTATAGGTAGGAAGTAATTGGAAAACTTAAGATTTCTGCTCAGCGGAAGACAAAAATGTGACCACTTGCCTAGTGCTTTCAAATGTTTCCTTGCCAGAAACAAATGTTTTGCTTCAAGTTTGAAGTTGCCTTTCTGTAGCATTCATTAGCATTTGTTCAAGCCTGGTTAGCATTCTCCATAATGCATCAGTATCAAGCTCCACATGCAGATTGGAAGTGTTCATGGGTGCAGTGGAAATCAACTGTTCTCAATTCAAAGTGAAACTGCATTTATAATAAAAGAGAAAGAGCTTGAACTTTCAATATTTAGGATGGATTTCTCTAATAGAAATATTTCATTACGGACTTGATGACAGTCATAAGTCAATGCAGGATGTGCATGCACAAATACAAAACCCCTTCTGACAAATTCCAGAAAGGTTTTTAAATTTCAGCCTGTAGAGCTGTGTTTTGGGGAGGGGAGACAGTGTAAGGATCACTAACCCTCTTTTACTGGCAGAGAAGCTGGATCACAGACAGATGACTTGAATTCCCTGAGAATCCCCCACACAGCCTAAAAGACACCCTAGATCTCAGAGCCCTTCTTTAGAAGGGGAGTTTACTCAACTGCATAGTCTCCAAACAAAACAGAAAGCAGAAAATACTGATTTTTTTTTTTTGACACACTGATGAAAATTATGCTTCTTGCATAATTTTCTTCTATGCTTCTTGACTCTCCCCATCTTTTGGGGACAGTAACAGTACGTCGGTCTCTTTTGAAGTGCTGTTGCCACAGTGGGGCAATTCCTGGCAAGCCCATGTCTCAGATTTCTATTCTCCAGTGGTCAGTGGCCACAGGAGGTGAAAGAGAAGCTTTGTAATAGCAGCTAAACAGTACAGGGTACTGGAGGTGAGGAGGGAAATACTAGTGAGGGGAAAGAACAAAGCAGCCTAGTTCCTGGCCCACATCTAGGAGGGAAGTGGTGCCCCATACAGTGTATCTTTAGGGACAAGCGTACTCAGATCTGTTCTCCTTGCACTCCCAAGCTGGTGAGGTACAAGCCAGCACCAGTCCAGGCAACACAAACTGTGCTGTTCTTCGTTCAACACTGCCTGAGTGCAGCATTGCAAAAAAGCCATGGCAACTGTCCCTATAGATACACCCCCCAGCCTGCTCTAAAAGCCACTGAAGATAACAGTAATCCTTCCCCAAATGGAGCACTCTTTGCCTTACCAGACTCTCGGCGTGGGAGGGGGGCAAGGGGGATGTCAGTCCGTAGGTACCTGAGCTGTTAGAGCTTCCTGTTGTTTTGTGCTTCCTGTAGCAGAAACAGTATGCACCTTACTTGTCCAGATTACCTCTACCTTCCTTGTTCCTCCCAGAAATCACCTGCTAAGAAGCTAACTAATGCACTTAGCAAGTCTTTAAGCTGTGCTTCCAGCCGTGAACCTTTGCACCCAATGTTCCCTGACCAGCCTGAAAAACCTCTAAACCTGGCTCATATTGTGTAAGTATCTGTGTGCTGTAGACAAAGTAAGCTTTGTTGTAGGAGTTGCTTGCACCAAGTGTAGATATTACAGCTTTGAACAAAGCAGGAGGCAGATGTGGCTTGTCCAGCTCAATGCATCACAAGTGCAAATTTGCTGGTGGGGGTATTTAGTGTAAAAGTGTTCTTCTGGTGTGACTTCACTTGAGAAATCAATGGGATATATACATACAGTCAAATACTGAGACACCACATTGGAATGTGGAATTGGAATGTGGTGGAATGGGAGACACCCCATTCTCCTCAAGAGATGTCCATGCAATTTCGTGGAGTTTCAGCACTTTGGGATGTATTGATGCTGAGAACATGAGTTCTGTCATCTAGAGACTCTTAACTTCAGTGTATCACAGGTATGTCTTGACACAAGGCATCAGAGAAAAGTGAAATCAGACTAGTTTTGTAAAAACAGGTGTCAAGAGTTCTCACTGACTACTGGAGCTGTGGCTTCACCCAGCCTTGAAGAATTGTATTAGTCTGCATAAAAAGTGGGTCTTGAACTGCCAAGTCACTTGAAAAGAGTCTGTTATCCTTATGCTTTGATATGTTGAGAAAGCAAGATTATTTTTTGGTATAGTAGTGTGTCACTACTTTGTTTCTGCAGGAGTCAAAAAACCCAAAGCAGAAAGAAAATGTTTTTGTGCAGGGTGGGCAAATTACCACTTTGGATGGGTTTTTTTCTAAAGCATGTCCGCTACCCATAGTGGCAGTTGCTCAGATTTTCTGTTATCAACTTGGCTTACCTTTGCTTCTAGGGTCCTTTAAAAAAAAAGAAAAGGGAAAAAAACATTAATTTTCCCATAAAATTAAGGAAAAATCAAGACAT
Source organism: Cnemophilus loriae (assembly GCA_013397755.1). Lineage (NCBI taxonomy): Eukaryota > Metazoa > Chordata > Aves > Passeriformes > Corvidae > Cnemophilus > Cnemophilus loriae. The sequence continues at coordinate 1,257,316 of VZTF01001221.1, forward strand.
TGGTTGGAAGAAAGGTACAAAGAAATTAACTTGTAAAAAATATTCAAAAAATACTGTCTTTAAAGTGTTTCTCTTACTCTGGTATGTTTCTTAGGAAAATATCTTTCTTAACCATATTCCCAGGGCTCTTGACTGAAGCATTTCAGGCAGCAGCTATTAGAACTGTATTTACATGCTGCATATCTCTGTTACTGGCTGCTGCAGCTGTTCTAGTCTGTAATTTTTATACATATTTACTTTTGTCCATCCTGAATGTAGCATCTTTAAGGGCAAGTGCACACCAGCCACTGTGTGCTGTGCAACACCTGGAAAGTTCACCGAACCTGCCTGACATTTTAAGGATGAATTATGCTGATGATCTTCCTTATGTGGTTATAGCAGAACTTCTTCAAGGTGTAAGAGAGTGCTCTGGTCTTCAGAGACAAAGTGCCTCTGACAAATACGTAGTGCCAAATCCCTGTCACACTCAATTGTCAGTTAAAAGCCCTGCACCTCTTTATGGAAAAGTACTGGGAGGATGTTGTTCTTTGGAAGAAATGATCCGGAGTTGGATCTGCTGAGCTCCCTCACTGCTATGCCTGGCCCTGCTGGCAAGTCAGGGATAATTTCACAGGGCAGATTTTGGCCATCCTTAAGGGAAATTGAGAGAGACAGAGAGCTTGAAACTGAAAGAGAAGCCTCTGTTCCCTGTTGGCTGGGGGATCTTGAAGGCCTGGGGATATGCCAGAATATAAAAGGTGGTGAAAACTGAGCTACTGTGAATGGATTTAATGCATTTAGGCAAGGCAAGGGGAAGGTACCATAATTAAGTAGGAACTGATCCAAATCTTTTATGTGAAATTAACACCTTCCCTTATTCCTAAATATACAGACAATTTAGAGTGATGGGATGTGAGAACAAACCACCATCTACTCTGTTTTATGACAGTTTCTCTTTATTCATAGATTGATGGTAATATAACTTGGCAATATATATTGGCTATAACGATGCATGAGTGAAAAACCTGTAAGTTGTGGAAGTATCATGATCTACAGCATAATTCACACAAATTAACTGAGGGGAGAGGTATGCTACAGAACCTCATTGAGAATATCTTCTCGCTGATGCGATTTTTATTTTTAAACATAAGGGAAGTTGAGAGTAACAGCTCTGGGCAGGAATCCAGGCAAAAAGGGGTTTATACATGCATTAGATGGAAGAATTTTGGCAACAAAACAGTATCCTTTTCTTAGCTTCTAGCTTAAATGGGGACAAGTGCTGCCTGCATTACTATAGAGACTTTCCTTTTGATTGTTCTTCCACCTTTGACTGGCACCAGACAGAAAGACTGCATGGTTTTTCTATTTTACTGGTGCCACACAAAATTTTGAATTAAGCAAGAAATAAATCTAAGGCCTCATCTAGAGAAGTAGTTATCAAGGTGTCATAAACCTGATGGTAGAACACCTCCCACTGATGGAAGGGTTGTTTTTCCTCTTTGTACGTAGATTAGCAACATGAAAGAAAGTCCAGACTGCAGAGATGACAAATGGCATGGCCAGTGCATCATGGAGGTGTTTTTCAAATCCATTCTGCACTGGCCTGACTTCATTTCCATCTTAAACCTATGGCAGCATTATTTTTGACATGAGCGTAAACAGGTTAGGGCAGCCTGGAGCACTTTGGAAAATTCCTCCTATTTAATTTGGTTTATTACTGTGGCTATATGTTGTGCCATAGGATGCTTTTATTGCATAGCGTATTTCAATAGCATTAAGTGTTTTCTGCCTCCTTGAGGACAGTTAATTCGGAGTCATCAGCTCACTTTTATCAGAAAGCTCAATCACTCACTTTCAGGAGTTTAAAAATAACCTCAGAAATATGTAATTTATAGTCAATAGCTGAGTTTTCCATTGCTTTACAATAAAGTCTGTTGTTCTTGTCTTACCACATCACACAACTCTATGTGTTTGAACATCCATTTGATATTCAAGTGGAACCTGAGGGCTGTGACAGCCTTTAAGAAACTTGCCATGGGAAAGCTCCAGATTGGTTTAATATCATTTTCTTCTTGATAAGAATTGACAAACTAATGCTAATCATGAAACCTTAGCAAAGTCTTGGAGTTTAAAGACGTTTGTACACAAGAGTAACTTTACTTATGTAAACAGATTAATGACCTTTTATGCGTAGAGGCTCTCATGCTTTTTGCAGAATCAGGGTCATAAGAATGGAGTATGTCCAATGTATTACTTATACCGTATACATATTAAACTGACAATTTAATTAATGATCTCTTTTCAATTTTATTCTGCCTGCAAAAGAGATACTTGGTGAGTATTTTTCTTCTTTAGTACACTTGTTGGAGGAAAAGCTTGGGAAAATTGTGATAATCTCAGTATTACAAAAAAAAAATAACATTAAACACTTCTCTATAAGTACATAGAAGACAAAGGACTGCTTCTCAAATTCATGACTGATCAGAACTGGAGGTTTTCATGTCATTCTGCAGATGCAGGGCTAGGTTAAAACTATATTTTCATGTAAATAAATAGCACTCCACGTCCTACCTCTTTCTGTTCACAGTTTTAAACTTTTTAAAATCAGTGTGGCATTATCATGCTGAGATATTTATTTGGATTTTTCAAATACCATAGTATTTGGCAGGCAAAAGCCTGTTTTATAACAAGTTACAGGACAAAATATATAGTAATAGGTCACTTCTATGCAGAACTGGCTTTCTCGGAAATGCTTTGATTGACCAGTTGTCTTGCACAATTGGAACCCAGTGAATATTTTGCAGGTGGCTACCATATTTTGATTTGCACATCTGCAGAATTCAAAAAGCAAGACAGGTCTTCCACAGAGCCTAAAGGGAATATTAATGAAATTGAGGTCTGAGTTACATGTGGCTTCAGATTCTGCTCATATCTGATTGAAAGCCCTGTGATTTTAATAACATACCTTTTAGTTGTTCCTGAACGGATAGATCTTTTGCCCAACGTTACATAAGAAGTCTTCTAAGAAGGGGAAATTTCTCCTTAATGGATAGAGAAGGATAAAATTATATACAGATTATTTTTAAGGCTAGACAGTAAAAGAGAGTGGAGGAAAATTCCTTCTTGTTTCATTTTTTGTAAAAGCAGGAATGTAATAATAAAATCATCATTACTAATAGATCCTCTTGAACTAAATACTTGCTCCAAATTTTGACTTGGGGGTTTGATATACCCATTAAAAAGCTTTGCTATCAAACCAGTTTACTTCTGTGTATATTTCATGGGATGCTGAGGGCTTGGATACACTGTGGTCAGCATGTGGATGCAATAGCATGGATCTTAGCACCAGGGATAACTTCATGAAAAGATGTGTCATTTATTGGCAGTTCCCCCCTGCAGCCCTCCATGCTGCCACAGAGAACTGACTGCCAGTGCTCATCCCGGCTGGTTGAAAGCAGGGACTGCTGCATCTGGAAAGGAACGATGACATAGTGGCTATTCAACGAAAGCAGGAGAAAAAAAGTCAAGCAGGTTGCTTAAAACTCACCTCAGAACATACAAAGGCATTATTTCCCTCCAGGCCTAAGTACCAGTGTATTTTTATCAATTTCTTAAAACCACAACATCTGAAATCTGGAACTCTTGCTATGTAAAGCAGAAGATGCCAGTTGCAGTGTTACTTTAAACAAGCTCATTCTGTTCTACATAAATACTGTTGTTGATGGAGGGATTTTTGGTGCAAAATTAATGCAGCTGGATATTTTGCCTTTCAGGCCCCCCCGACCTGTAACCAGCATGAACGACACACTCTTCTCCCATTCTGTTCCCTCAGGAAGTCCCTTTGCAAACAGAAGGTGAGTTCTTACCCTTATTTATATCAAACCATTATATGATAGTGGTGGAAGTTTCAATTTTCAGTTCCCTCACAGGGGTAAAAAAAACCCAAACCCTCTCACCAAGTAAAATATAGAGACATGAGCAGAGAAATGCCACGGCTAATTTGGACTGATACCCAGACGTCTGAATGGAGAGCTGGAGTTAAGGCACCCCAAGCTCCCCCCACAGCAGAGCCCTGAATTTCAGCTCTCATTTGAACCATTCTGACCCACTAAAATGTGCTCGCATGCAACCCAGGCACCCTCTCACAGGGACCAAAAATGGGCTGCTGGTAAGAAGCCATTTCGTAACTGCACTATGGGAATAGGAACTGGGACATGCCATTGCCTACTGGGAATGCTTGTATCATGCTGCGAGATATGGATGAACAAAGAGAAAATGTGTTCATACTTGAAAGGTGTAGCAAGACATCTTTTCCTCTGTTAAACCATTTAGATTTTCACTAAAATCTACACGGGAGAAGGAGTAGTCTTGGAATATGGTGACTGACCCTTCCGTAAACAAGCCAGGGACATCTTGTCAGAAACATTAATCCCTAAAAGGAGGTGCTTGCAGCTGACTGTGTACATTTTGACTCAGTATTTTGGCTCATCCAGCCAAAATATGTGTGTAGCATTTGCTAGCTGTCTGACCCAATCTCTGTAAGCCTACAAATGTACATAGGTAAGAAGGTGGCAGGAGAATAACTTCCTGCTGTCTTAGGGAAGATGAGCAATGTGTCTTCCTTGGGTGCATTTTATTGCTTGATCCCTGCTCTGCATGTCAGCGCTTCAGCATTCCCAAATGACTAAACACAATCTGGGTATGCATAGCTACATATTTTAACACCAAAACTGAAAGCAAACCCACAGCATACACTGCAAAGTCAGAGTAAAGATGGTTTACTACTTCTTTGATTTATGAACTTTGTTACCACGAACTGTAAACTGTAAATTGTCAGTGTTATCTTAGTGCAAGTGGGTGTGACTGAGATGCTTTTTGAAAGCCAGTCCCAAAGCAGTCCCCAAGGCCAGATCTGCTGCCTATACAGACTGCAAATGCAGATTCATTTCTGTTGTTGGAATATATGGAGGTTTATGTGCAAGGCAGGGTAATGTATTTGTAGCCTCTGCAGGAGAGGTCATTAAGAGCAGCACTCTTTAGGAGGGTTGCTGTTTATTCCCAAGAAGTCCCTGTGCTCGATCAACAAAAGTATACTTTGCTCCTTAGGCCAGGGACCTGCAGTAACACTCGCAGCACTGTCTACTGTGCTGCTTGTCTTTCTTTGCATGTAAAACATACCTGATTATTTTACTTTTGTCTTCTTTAGTAACTGACTATCTTTAACTATCAGGGTTAAGCGTACATGCTTCCTGAGCTGTTAGAATTCCTTTTTTTTCTAGGAAACACTCCTTGATGAGAATCCCCTGAAGGCAGGTGATAGTACCACCCCCCTTAAGCATAGGTACTCAGACTTCCTTGTAAGTGGATAGTGTGACATCTCTGTCCAGTTAAAAGTTTCCATGATGCAGCAGTCATTCTGGCTCTTTTAGAGTTCCCTGATATGTAAGGTAATTACATTGATAGTGTATTAGAAGTTTTGTAACTTTCGTTTCATTGACGTAGCAGGATTTTAGGAGTTTGACAGCTTATTCTCAGTATTTTTATTTTCACCTTTTACAAATTTAATTTGCATCTTTTTATTGGGAAGAAAAAGCGCCCTACAAACAGCCAAGTCAGTATTCTTTCTGAATAAATTGGATTTATTGTTACGAACCCTCTCTGAACACTCTGCTTTCTGTGTATTCTTTTTGAGGTATTAACAAGGTTTCATTGTTTGAATCATTCAGGTTACTTGGGGGTATAAATGCAGCCAGTCCTGTGGCTGATGAGCATTCTCTTATAAAGCTGTATGTAAATCAGCTTCACAACAATTCACGGTCAGTATGAGACCACTAACCTACTAATCGCAGTAGTTCTGTAGCTCATGCACTAAATCATTAGCAATTCTGCTAAACTACTCAAAATATTCTTTAAGGAAGGCTCTGATGGGCTAGAGGGTTTCTGTGGCTCTAATTAGTCTTTTGAATAGACTTCCTGCTGGCTGTGGGCTTTGCCAACTTCTCCTGCTTCTGCGCAGCACAAGTCTTTCATTTTACCCTTTCACGTAGGATTAATGTTAATGTGTCTAGTGGAAGTTGGAAACATCGCTTTTGAAAACTGAGAAAACTACACCTTTATGGTTCCATCATCAGTGTATGACTTGCCTGTTGTGTTCGTGAGCAGGGACTGAAAGAGGCTTGCACAAAAGCTTGGAAATGACTCCAGGTCTCACAGCCAGCCTCCTCTGCCACAGCTCTCGCTGTGGGTGGTTGCTGTTCTGCCGTTAGAGCTGCTTGCCAATAACCCTCCCCAGACCCCTCGGCTTTGCTTTTCAAAATGACCAAAGGAGAGGCGGATCTAAGTCCTACGGAAGCTCATGAAAACTTCTCATTTACATAGTGAGCACTGGATTTGGACCCATGACTCTTGTTGCTGCACCCTTTTTCCAGCATTCCCTCACATCTCAGTGACCTAAAGGAAGATCCTATTTCATTCTGCATAAAAGAAATACGCAATTGCATAGGAACAGTTTCTCCATCTTTTTTTTATGTGGAGTGTAATACCCTTTCCTTTTTTTTTTTCTTATTAATCCATGATCATTAACTATAATTCAGTAAGAATTATAGATATCAAGGTACTTTTCTGCTAAATGCCAAGATCTTCAGTCTGCGTTAGACTAATAACTGTATCTTCATTCATTCTTTTCAGTTTTGCTGTTACTATTGCCCTGGGAAAAATCAGGCCTCATTAGTGGAAGCTTATCCTCTCGTACATCAGAGAAACAGACTTTGATGGCTCTGTTTGCAATTGTGCTGATTTTATATTAAATACTCCATGATTCATATTGTAATAAGAAGAGTACAAACTCAGAGTAAAATTTCTAGCTGGATGTAATCGATGCTAAAAGCTCTGCTGGCTGTGTATTCACTGCAGATAACTTATGGTTAGTATAATTTGTGTTGCAGTCTAGTCCAGAGGTTTCAGATAGCTTTAAGTGAAGTTTTTGTGTAATTTGAATATTTATTCAAAGGAGAATTGGCAGAGAACGTCATTCATAGCATTCCCATGGTATTTATTTCAGCTACTTGTGTTCACATAAGAACATAGCCATTCTAACCAGATTCTCCTCGTAGCAGCAAATACTAAATCCAGCACACCAGCTCATTCTGCTGCTGGAAATGGATAGCATCTCCTAAGTTCAGCACTCTACCATCTATATTTCTGGATTCATGGGTGAAAACTGGAAATTAACTGGGAAGATGGAGAATCTTGTTAGAGGAAAGATCTTTGATAATTGGTAAAAATACAGTGACAAATTGTGGGGAACAGCTGAAAGGAGATGGAACATTATATCCTATTTACACTTTAATTGCATCTGAAGCACAGATTTTGGGTGGATACACAATTACTCCAAAGCTAAGCGGAACTTGGGTTCAGGCTTTCTCTAAGATGCTTTTTAATTTCTTCAAACTGATTTAGGATCAAAGTCCACTTAAAATTTCTGTGCTGGTTTGCTTAGTTTGAGCCAGCAGGTCCGTAAGAGAGCTTTAATGAGGAGGTTGGCTTACCCATTACAAGCACCTTTCTTCTAAATGTGCACAGTGTGGAAATTGGTATCAACAATATGCTCTATACTGCTCAAGAACAGCTTTAAAGCACTTGTGTTAGAAAAGAAGAAACAAAAATGTCTGTGATCTTCTCCCAAATACCAAATCATGGTCGTTTGCTGTGTAGACAGCTATCATGATTAAATCCACAAGGTCTGTAATTCTTTTGCTGTAGCTAATATTCAGGGGGTTTTCTCTCATTTATTTTTGCAATTTCCAATGGCCTAGAGGGCAGCAGAACAAGGGAATATTACTGCAGAGTAGGTAATGCCCTTGCAAACCCAATGATTTGGGTATGTTACATCAAAACAAGCAAACTGAGAAGAACAAAGAAACTTTTGTCTGGTCAAGAGAAATAACTCTATACACTGAATTAATGTTTTTTTTCCTTATTTGAATACTTTTGTTCCCCAGCTGCAGTCTGTCATGCTGACTTAAAGTATATAGCTGCCATAGTAATGAGTACAATCTCCTGCTCTTTCTTAATAAATGCTTTTTTTTAAGCTATTGAATTATTGAGCTTAGGTAGGATAAGAGAAACACAATGTTTTTTCTTGCATTTTTCTCACCCCCCACCCCCCCCC